>JARHVA010004842.1:627500-662500 GCA_037957365.1 Torreya grandis | reverse complement strand
TACTTGATACCATGAGGGCGTATGTTTGAACCAATCTATAGATATTTTTTGGGTAAACAATCATATGTATGACCCATAATTTCTAAAATAAGGATTTTGTGGATTTGGGAGAGGAATTTATTGCTTATCTATAGTGTTATATGTGGAAGTGGAAGAATGTGATGGTGATGTCATGATATTGGGAGATGGTGGTGTGTCATAATGTTTAGGAGATGATTGTGAATTATATGATTTTGATAAACTGGGATTCCATTTTCTAGTAGGATAGGGGATTTGCGATGAACTATGATTAGTAAATGGGGGATTCAACTATGGATGGGTGTGAAATGGAGGTAATATAGTTGAATGGGGTCAAATCTTATCGAAAGTTGGGAATAATTTTTAAATAGATAAAAGAGAACTACATAATTGTTATCAATAAGATATTTATTAAATAATTCAATCTCTTTATTAGTATAATAACTAGGAAGGTTGTGACTAGGACTAGGACTAGTAGATGGGGGATCAGAATGGGTTTGGTTATCACAATATTTGGATGTGGATAATGATTGATGAGGAACTTGATTGGTAGGTGAACTTAGGTGTAATGTTTATAAATATTTAGCAATATGGAAACCTATATCCAATCCATAAAAGGCACTCATCCTTGTTGGCAAAGATATACTTGTCAAACAGGGTGATCTCATCACTTTTATATTTCAAGATGTTATGATTATGGTTATGATGAATGGACATTGTGGTTAACCATGGTGGGTTATCATGTGACCTATGTTTATATGGAGATTATTTATGTGTAAAGACATGGGACATTACTTTAGGCTTGATAAGATTGAGGTCTACAAGTAGGTAGGCTCCCATTTTTAGGACTTATAAAATGATCTTGTCCTTATTGGAAAATAGGTATTATTCTAAAATAACTGGGTCTAAATCCATGTGGGTAGATGATAAATTTTTGATGAATGAAAGGTAGTTAGATAGTAAAATTGGGATGATGTGAAGGTAGAGTAGGGTTTAGGTAAAAATATAATACTTGGACAAAGTAAGTTTGAATGATTGATATAGTATGATAGGTGATGGGTGAGAATAAGATGAACTAAATGGATTATTATGTCAAACTATGATTATATTTTGAAATAATAATATGATAGGTGTTAATGATTTATTAACAATGCCTAGTTTTCATGCTAGCAAAAGGACGGGGATTAAATTGTTTGCCTATATTAAAACTCGTAATATGATTATTATATGGGTTCTATTTATAAATAGTTAAGATGAATAGATTAAAGATGACTAGATTGAGGATGATTGGATGTTAGATTAAAACTAATATAGTGATAATTTATTAATAATGTATTGACAAAATAAGAAATTTTACATAGTAATGGTTGATATAAAATATGATGGTGGATTAAAGTAATCATATGACATGTAAGGACAAAGAAAGGAAAATTTAAAACCTTAGACTAATTTTCTAAAGGTGGGATGGATATCATGGAAATGAGATCATGACAAGTATATAAAGTTGGTGATACAATTATTATTAGGGGTATGGTGAGTATGGTTTAGACAAGTGTGTGACCTAAAATGGTAACTACATGTGTTGAAAGATAAAGTAATATGGGATATATCTAGATGAGGTTAGAATAGATGAGAGGAAGGATAATTATAAGATAAGGATGTACTAGATAGGGTGATAAATAAATATGAAGATGTCAAAGTAAAAATATATTAAGATATATCTAAGAGGTAATGATAATATGTAGAAGATATACAATATTATACAAGATTAAGGATGTAGATGATAAGATGAAGGATAAAGTAGATAAGGATATATAAGATATAATGACATGTAAAATATATAAGGATATATAAAAATAACAATAATGTATAATATGGGGATACACAAAATGATTTAGGCTATAGAATATAAGAATGTATGAGGGAGATAAGAGGGTATAGCTAAAATATGGTGTAGGGATGACTAGGGTAAGACTAAAAGGATATGAAGTGGGTATAACTTGAGATGTGTTGATGGAGAAGTTAAGATTAGAATATATGATAAGACTAAATATGGTTTAATGAGGATATGACTAGGATGGGATAGGATACAAGATAATGATGTGATATGCATATACTAAAAGGTAAGATTAATGATTTGGCAATAATGGTATGATTGAACAAAGCTAGGGTATTGATAGATTAGGTTAAGGAAAAATGAGTTGGTAGAGGCTTGAATAGTGTTAAAGATATAAGACTGGCCTAATATATAATTAGTATGAGAGGTGATGAGAGAAGATAAGATTCTAAAAATATACAAGTCAAAGGGATAAGGATAAAATATACTAAGCAATATGATATATAGAAGGGTATACAAGATGATGATATATGAAACCTAGAATATCAGGCTTAAGATGTGGTGAAAGGTTGACATAAATCATAAATATTACTAGACTATCATGACACACACAAAATACATCAGACAATAAACTTAAGATTAGTAAACTGATACATGAGAGTAACTTGATGATTGCACTATCTAATGGCTTTGTGGGCAAGGATGTAGGCTAGTAACCCATTAAAAAATTTACAAAACCTTTTCAACCTTGTTTTCACGTAATGGTCACTTTGTGAGCTAATACTAACTATAGAATCAAGCCACCCTATTACATTTGATGGTCATATTCCAGGCTATATAGGATCACTAGGGGCATCCCTAATATACAGTAGGTATGTGGGTATGAAATTTATATAGGGTGGTATTTGATTCTTGGATCAAAGAGTTAACTCTTTCCTTCATTAACGACTTGTCTGGGGTAAAATTATTTTCCTAATAATAATTATTCCTAATTTTTATACTCCACTAGAACATGAAGTGTGGTTGAATGTAAAGTGATGAAATCGATGTCATGAACTCGTAAGACTATGGAAAGTGCATGGGAATCACTTACGCATCATGTTTCCACTTAAAAAATAAAAAATGGGAGGGTTTATTAGTGTTTTTTGATCCTTTGAGACTCACCACTAGGATGTAAGGAGGACATCATACAACATTGTATCCCTCATATGATATTCAAGTAAGAAAAAATATTTATTAACTAATTAATTAAGTGTGATAAATATAAAATAATACAAGATGTTTTTCAAAGTGCCAATATATTTTATAGGTGGCCTATAAAGCAAGTGATAAGTAGTTTCAATTTGGAAATCTCAAGGGGAAACCTATAAAAATTTAATATGTAAATAAGATAAAACTACCACCAATTTTCCCCTAGGGAAATATACATAAAATGTTAGTACAATAAGCCTTGATAAAAATACTTAAAAAAATATTAGGTTTTTCACTATAAACTTTTGAATCAAGGGTTAGGATTCCATCCCCAAAAGGGTCAAGGGGCAGTTCCACTTATAGGGGTAAGGGGCAGTGCCACTTACAATTTTAAGTGAAAACTATTTGAGACTTATAAAATGCGTATAATGACTCAAAATTAATCAAAAAATCCTAGAACGTATGCACTCAAAAACGATAATTTGAAGGAATAAAGAATAATTTAGAATGCCAAATCATTACTACAATAATCAAAACTATAGGTACACATTTAGTGCTAAATCAAAATTTCATAAAAAAAATTTAAAGTCACAACTATGAATCAAAAACACAACTGAGGTAAGTGATTTTAAAAAATGGTTAGGTAGACAACTATTGGTCATGTCAAAATTATGACTACCAAAGGCAAAATCATGACTTAAAATCAAAACCATCACTAATCTTAAGCTATTTTGAAGATTTAATAAAAACATAGATATTTAAAAATTTACAAAAGACTCAAGGATTTCCAAAATTTGTATGATTTTATTAGACTATGACTTTTACAATAGTTTGTATGAGTAAAACAAGATTATATTAGGTTGTAACAAAATCATAACTTAGAAGTTATGGTTTTGATTAATATTGTATTTTAGTTTAGCATTGCAAAAATAATTATTAAAAATAGAGGCCTAATAATTGTAAAATATTAAATGATATGCTTGTTCAGAAATCAAAAAAATTAGAGATTGGAAACATCATAAATTTACTCATAATCAAAATCACAACTAAAAGTGTCAAGGTTGATTATACAAATCAAAAATATAATTGCCTAGAAGTTATATTCCTTATAGATTAGGATTTTATGATTTCATTTTGGCAGTCTTTGACTATTTCTTACAACCAAATAGGTCAGACAAAGAGTAAAATTTATATAAAGCAAACAAATTGGAGATTGAATACCTTGTGAATTTACTAGTAATCAAAATCACAATTAAAAGTGACAAATTTCTTATACAAATAAAAGTCATTATTTCTTAGAATAAATTTTTCTTAGATATTAGGATATTTTGATTTCAATTTGAGAAAGTCTTTTCTTATTTCTTAAAACCAACTAAGTCAAACAAAGAACACAATTTATAGATAATCTTGATTAAAACATCTTATAGTATAAATTGAAATAATTCATAACCTAAGAGTAAAATCACAACTAGATTAGTCAAAATTGTATATAGGAATCAAAATCATTATTTTTATGTTTAAAATAATATAAAATGTTAAATTTCATAGATTATGAGATATTATTTTGACTAACAAGATAAAAACTACTAAATTACCCTAAAAACTAGTGGTTGGTTTGGTAGTTTATGCAAAATTACAATTGTCAAGGGAAAATCACAAGTTAAAAATTCCCTTTAATAGAGTGAAGTAAATTTTCACCTTGAATGTGATAGTTTGAAGATTTTTATTCCAAATTGTTCTTGAACCTAACCTACAAGCTAGAATCACATAATTTACAAACACAAGATCAGTCCCAAATGAGTTTTCCCACTATGGTTGCCAAATGTAAGATGAAAATTTTGAGTAATAAATTTTATGTGTAACTATATGAAAATTTAGTAAAAACATAAACCTTAAAATTTTTAAATAAATAATATCATAATGAAACTAAAAAGGAATTCAAAATTGAATTATACCAGCATCATGACCTCTTAGACCCAATCTTGCTTCAAATTGACTATGTTTGATCAATTAATGTAAAATCAAACCTTGAAGTTGAAACAATGGAGAATATATTTAAAATGGACTAAAATGATTAAGATATTATGGACTATTTTTTTTATGGAGTTTTCCCACTAGTTGGAATGGAGAGTGTGTTGGTTATTTATTGAGAGTGAGAATGGAATATTAATGGCCATAACTTAAATTTTGGTATAGGAAGATAAATACTAGAGAATTATTAAAGGAATTAAAAATTCATTGTATTATTCCAAAGGAGGGAATGTGCTATAGGTAGAAGCCTCTAGAGTCTTTACAAATTTTTAATCATGATTTGTGGTTGGTTAGTCATGTTATTAGGGGGTTATAGATAATTTAGGGGATTAGGAGAGGCTACCCATAAGCTAGGGTAAATGGTGGGGAATTTTAAATTTTCAAATTTTAGATAAGATAAGATAATATTTGGATATCAGTGGGAATAATTATAAGAGTTGATTAGTCTTGTAATGTTATAAAGTGTAGTGTAGGATGGAGAACATATTAGAAACATTAGAATCAAAATAGGATAATAAAATATTGAGTCAAATTAGAGGAAAATGGATTAAATTAGTGATGTGATCAATTATAGATGCATAAAATTTTCCACACTTTTAAAGTTCATTATAAGTAGAAGTGAAAGGAATAATGGTCTTTTGATGAACAAATACAATCTTAGATGAATTTTAGTAAATAATGTTAGTGGACACATGATTCCCACTCGAGGGGATATATGGGGAGGAAGGAGGTGTTTTTTCCACTAAAATAAAGAAAAAAAGGTCATAGTGTGATTGGTAGACAAGGGGATGGGATACTGCATGTGATATCATTGATGAATAAAATGAAATTAAATGAGCAATGAGCTACAATTAATGATTCTCTTAGTAAATACCTATGTATAGGGAATGTATACAATCATGTCATGGTTGTTGACACATCCCAATGGGGAATCAACTATAACATGATATTTATAAGATAAAAGCATATCTTAGACAAGGACATATGGTAAGGAAAGTTTCATGCCAAGATGATAAATGACATGAGCTTTTAACATATCCTAAGTAACGACACATGATAGGAGAGAATCAAGATAAGATAATAAAATGATTTTCTAAGATTGATGATGAGTGTGGTTCAAATATGAAATCAAGTGATATGATGAAGGAGATGAGAGAGAAGAAATGATATGATCAAGTGACCAAAGGATGAAGGGGAAGCATTAGACTATGATGTAATTTAATTAATGATTCACAATGTGTTTAATATAAATTATGACCCTAAAAAAGACATATATAATGGAGTGAGAGATGATATTAAATTTATAGTCACAATCATGCCCCAATAGAATGAGCAAACCAAAAATTTTAAATAATTAATTGACCAATCATATATTATAGCTCAAGGATTTGATTGATGCAAGACTTGAGGATGATTAGGGGAAAGAGAGATGTGATGATGAAAGAGGAGATAATGGTTGATATATCCTCAAGCACACCATATTAATGAGTGATTCATACATATTTTTAAAATGACTTAGGCTAATATAGTTCAAAATAGATGATAAAAGATAAGATAAACTAGAGGAAGAGGATTGTAATGACTATTAGACATGATAGTTGTTAAATAAAGGATGTGACTCATTTTTTAGACATGAAGATTGAGGATGAGGAGAAATGATGGGAAATTAGATGTTAGAAGATATAGATAGGATGATATAATGTGTTAGAGGAATGATGGAAGATTGATGTTTTGAGTAAATTTTGATAAAATTACATATTAGATCCATTATTCAAAATTTCCATCTTACATTTTAGAAACAAACAAGATAATAGTGAAAATAAAAATGAATTTAAAATGTAAATATCCCAGCATCACACCTATTAGACCTAATCTTGCTTAAAATTAATTATGCATGATCACTTGTTGTAGACTCAAACCTTGAACTTGTAGTAATGGAGAATAGCTTGAAAGTGGACAAAAATTATTAAGAGATTATGGTCTAATTTTTTTATGGAGTTGTCTCATTAGTTATAATGGAGGTTGGGTTGGTTATTTATAGAGAGGGAGAAAATAATATCAATGGACATGATTCAATGTTCAGTGTAGGAATATCAATGGTGGAGAATTATTCAAGGAATTAAAATTCCTTGGATGGTTCTAGATGAGGGAATGTTCTAGAGGTAGAAGCCTCTACAGTCTTTCTATATGATTAATCGTGATTAGTGGGTGATTATTCATGTAATTATGGGGTTATATTGAATCTAGGGGAGTAGGAAAGGCTACTCATAGGCTAGGGTCGGTTGGATGGAATTTTAAATTCTAAAATATTATATAAGATAATATTTGGATATAAGTGGGATTAATTATAAGAGTTAATTAGTCATGGGATGTTATAAAGTTTAGATCAAGACTAGGATAATATAATATTAGAAAAAAATAGAACTAGATTAAATTAGGTGTTTGATAAAATTTAGATGCATATAATAATGATCATATGGAGGTTCATAGGGAGCAAACATTGAAAGCATAAGCAACATAATTTTAAAATAATATTTTGAGGCAATAATTCCATGATATTTCTAATTAAATTATTGCACATAGAAGCTTGAAAATTAATCTACAACAATTTAATTGCTTAATATTGGTTACTCCACATCCAATAAGAGAATGTGTCAAGTTTATAGGTTCAAGACTGATGTAATATTTGTTGTGCCTCAAGGATTTATTTAGAGCCACAATTACTTTTGGCCACCCATATCTAATTTGTAGAGATATTATGTGTATTTATTTATTATCTTCAATTTAATTTTCTTATCTATATTTCTAATTTTAATAAATGACCCATGGGATTTCCATTTCATATAAAATCCTATATTTTTCATTATAAGAGGGTTGACATTTTCTTTAGCATAATAATGCTTCCCAAATTTTCCATCCATGGGACATTTAATACATCATCCTTACAACTAATGATAACTAAATTTTACTTTATTTATGATTCTATCATTCTATGTGAATTTCTTTTGGTCTTTTTATCTTTGCCTGTGGGTAATTGATGCCTGTTTCATTATCATCCATCCCTTAACACCTATGTGTAGAACTTGGATCTCTCTCTTGTAGGTCATATGATGTGAACATATTAATATATATAGGAAATATATATGGGCCATTTGTCATCTCTCTTAGTTTTTTCATTATGTCTTACACCTCCATACAAATAATTTATGCAATTGAAGTATCTATGTAAAAGATTATATAATGTTTTTTTCAGTTGTAGTATGTTCCTAAAATCATTTAGAGGTTCTCCTTATAGTATTGGTACATCACCAATGTTTCCATTTCAAAAACCCCATATCTTTTCCCCACAAATGATATTATACTTAGTAATTAGTTGTATATTTATATTTATCTCTTATAGGCTACACATTGATCTTAAATCAAATTCATTTAGATTAGAAGTAATTTGGCCTTCTCTAAAGGTTCATCCTAAGGATTTCAAGTGTCACACACCTTGGTGGATGATCCCATTATATCATTGAACCATATTACAATCAATGGTTGTAACTTGAGTGATAATAATTTTTGGCATGCCTAGTGGGACCATTTCAAATATTTAGCTAAGAGCTTGTTTTTGTTCTTAGTCAATAGTGTTAAAGACACTCTATAGAGCCCCTAAAAAATTGAATTGCTTTTGGTTTAAAATGATAAATGCTTCATATATATGTCAAGGAAAAAAATATCATCTTAAAGAGGTATTTTTTTATTCTATTAAATGACCTATACCTTTTAGAAGAAGAAGAGTTAGAAAATAATCATCTCCTACTATGAGAGATGGTAATTCAAGGAAATATTACCCAAGATCTCAATCCACCCCTCCTGTTAGTAGACATACCTTACTTAGAGGAAGATTGTTTCCTATTCTCTTCATGGTTACTAAAAAAAAAAAACTATTTGTACCCTTTAATGGAAGAAATCCTTTAGATCTAGCTTAATATGATGACATTTTAGTTTCAAAACTTAAGATCTTTTCATATTTTACCAATGAAAATGTAACCACCCACTTAGAAAAAATTCAAGATATTGATAATGTATGATGAGTCCATATTTTCACTAGAGATAATTTATCGATTAGGCTACTTGCCTCTTCCTTAAATACAAATTTTGTTTAATGGTATAAGTTTCTTACACCTAACTCCATTCATGGGTAGGATGAGATAGGAGAAAAATTGTGCATATAATTTGGAGACAACAATGACCACCTATCTTTGATGGAGAAACTTACCACCATTAGTAGATCCCCACATGAGTTGATGGTTGATTTTAATTTTAGATTGCAGTGTTTGCGATAGAATACCACCCTTGTTTAAGCCATCTCTAAATATTAAATTTTTATATGATATGAGAGATCTTAATAGTGATATAGTTGTAATGGTCCAATTTATGGGAGGATTACTCATCTCAGATTCATTTGATAATGTTGTTATGTCTAATAATTATCTAATTTAGGCTAGAAATATTGATCCTAGACCTCCTATGCCTCTCTTTTTAAAACCACCATCCATTATTCCTAATACTAAACCCACATTGGTGTCTATCTATATTAAAATCAAACCACCAATTACATTTGTTACTCCTAATAGTGAACTACATGAAGTTAATTTATTAATACAATGTTTTAGGAATGAACTAGTAGCCTTAAAGAGGCACTATGACCAACATTATAGACCTTACCATCTATTTAATCAATCTTACTAACATTATAGACCACCTTATAAAAGGAATTCACAAGCCTAAGGACAACTCACTTACTCTATATCACCTAATACTAAAAATTATAATATTAATAACACCTATAAATCTACTATTTATATTCAACACATTATAGTACAAGATTATGAGTGGAGTTTTACTTGAAATCACCCACATAATCAAGTTAATTTGATGAATGAAGTGATAAATTATCTTTTAATGGTGTAAATTATATCATACCATTAATAACAACCAAAAACATTAGCTTCATAAAGGGAAGAAGTGCATGAATAGGCCCAAACATAATTAGATGAATCCATTTTGGTAAATTAGTATGATAATTACTTCATCATCATAAATTAAAACAAAGTGCCACATGCATTCAACAATCTAGTGGCTTATAACACAAGGCTTAAAATAAGGGTAATAGAAGGTAACACATCTTCTTTAGTAGGACAAACCTCTACTTCAAAAATTCCATATAAGGTTTCCAAACAAAGGTGATACCTATTTCCATAAAAATACAAAACAAGTTAACCTATTTATAAGGAAAATCAACCTCAAGCTAGTTGAGACACTAATGAAGAGGCTATTATCCCAAAGTTTTAGATAAAAGAGACTCAAATTCCCTTCAACATAGTAGACCAAATGAAGAAAACAAGCTTGAATGTGAGTATGTGGGAGACCCTATCCATCCCTCCTCAATATAATTTATTTTAGGAAGTATTGAAGAGATTTCATCCTCATAAACCAACAAAGGCCTCTCCAGTAATTTCCACAAGCTTGTGTCATCCAAAAAAAGGATAACATAGTAGAAGAAGAAAGCCACTACTAATCTATATCTCCTTTAACATAGGTAAGAACCTCATCCATAATTATAGGATTGATTCAATTGAAAGTATCTTAGTCATACCTAAGAAGATAACTAATATGTTAGGTATAGAGTATGCCCCAATTACAAAAGGAGTTATTTAGCTACATGGAGAAACTATCAAAACAGGGTTGTTATATGCTTAAATATGACCGTTTGTGCATTCCATACCTATCCATTACCCAAGACATCTATATTATAGGAATGAATCCTTTTTTTCCATTTGTATTTCAAGAGACTTCACTAAAAAATGTGTAGCTATTTGTCATCTAACTGGTCACACATGTTATTGAGGACTAGATGTGGAACCAAGGTGACAATCAATGTTTAACCTATTTTTAGAGATCATATAGATCTATCAACATGAATTATATAATGCATGACTTTGAAAAAATTTCACTCCTTCATGAGACTACCACACCTTTAGAGGAAATCCTAAATGTACCACTAGAGGATTGGGTTAATGAGAATTATGTATTTGATCCATATGATTATATTGAGGAAATGGAACTAGGAAATTACTACATCCTTGAGGATGAATTTGTTTATTTGAACCTCATAAAAACTCAATAAGACCTTGAAGGAATATGGAAACTTTATTTCAATGGCTCTAAAATCAAAAATTATGTATGTGTGGGCATTGTGATGATCTATCCTTAAAAGATAAATACTTTTATACATGCAAATTGAAATTTAGTTGCACCAATAATGTAGTTGAATATAAGGTATTGATCTAAGACCTCCAATTGGCATAAAATAAAGGAATTAATAATATATAAGTGTTTGAGGATACTGAGATCATTATAAATTAGGTGAGAACCCAAAATTCATCCAAGAATAACCTACTAAAGGATTATAAACACATATTCTAGGATGTCATTGAAAACTTTTATTCTTTTAACATATAATCTATGTTGAGGAGGACAAATATTAATGCAGATAGGATTTTGAAGTTGGATCTCAATGTAACCTCTGTATTTATGTTGTGAGAGGTTTATGATAACTTTTAAACCTTATAGTTAGACCTATAATGCTTGATAATGATTCTAATTGACAAGTGTTTGATAATGTTGTGTATAACATCAATTTTATACAAGTAGAGGTAGAGTTTTCTACTAAAAAAAATCAGTGTTATAGATGTAGTATGAGGATAAAATCATACATTTAAAATGAAACAAGGTACCTATAGTATTGGTCATAGTAGAGAGTATCTTCAACTCTGATGATTAGTTCAAAGGCGAGAATAGAAACATGACAGTGAAGTAGGAAATATTAAGGCTAGTGGCCATCTCTAATGACAACATCTTCAAATCTAAAAATGTGTGATCTCCATATAAATTTAAATAATTAATTGAGATAAGAAGAATATATGAGGATATACTCACATGAAGCTATCAAGACGTTAGAGGATTTGATCTAGGATTAACCTAGCATATGATTGAGCTCCACCCCAATAGCATACTAGCTAGGTAGAATCAAAGGATAATTAACCCTAATCTTGAGCCCTTAATGAGGAATTATCTCTCAAATATCATTAAGGACAACATAAAATTTCCAATCAAACATTCATCATGGGTGGAAAATCTAATCCTAGTGCATAAGGATAATAGAGAGATATGCTTGTGCATAGACTTTAGGGACCTGAACAAAGCTTCTCCCAAAGATTACTACCCCTTTCTACCAATGGAGAAAATTTTTTAAATAGTTGTAGGTGTGCAAAGGTTTTCACTATTGGGTAGCTATTCAGGCTATAACTAGGTAATTGTGTGGGAGTGCAATCAATTTAAAACAACATTCACCACTAAGTGGGGTACCTTTGTATATTCAAATAATGCACTCTAGGTTGATAAATGTTGGAGATACCTTCCATAAGGACATGGATATGGAATTCAAGGGACTCCTTAATAATAACATCTTATTTTACCTTGATTATATGATTAGTATTTCCAAGCATGTACTAGATAATTCTGGTTACCTAGAGTAATTATTTGAAAAATGTTTAGAGTTTATGATCTCTCTAAACCCAAAAGAGTGCATATTCATAGTGTGTGAAGGCAAATACTTGGGACACATAATCTATAAAGAGGTACTTATAATTGATCCCAAATGAGTTGATTCCATTATATCACTCCTCCTAGGTCATAAGAAGGGTCTCTAAAGCCTCTTGGGAAAAATAAACTTTGTCAAAAGGTTTTTGTTGAGTTTTATAAATCTTATCAATCCCCTCACAACAATGCTAAATAATAGCATTGCATTCAACTAGACCCAATAAGGAAAAACAAGTTTTGAGGCTATCAAGTGTGCCATCACAAAATCTCCTACCTTGTTAAACCTATATTAAGATAAGTATTTAATACTTTATGCATTTAGTAGAGTTGAAGGGATCTCTCCTATTAGTGCCCAAAATTGCACTGCGTAATTTATGCTCTTTTCTAAAATATAAGTGCATGAATATTTAGCTATTGCCTCCTATTTGTAAAGCGTTTAACTGAGTTATAAAATCCATCCTTTGCCTTGTGAAAACCCTATATAATCTCAGTTCTAGTAAATGCTTAACATACTAATTTTTTAATAAGATTCTAGGGTCTATGATTAAAATCAAGCTAGAAAGATCACATGATGTTGAGTTATAATGTTTTACATCTTCTAAGAGAATTTGAAGTGTCATAATTCTCAAGGTTGAATGCAAGCTTTGCATTAGTATAGTTTACAACTATATTGAAAGGGTCCATAAGAGTATATGGAAAAAACAATAAGTTGAATAGGGTCACAAGTTCAAATTATTTGATATTTTTTCAAGTCAAGTTTTAGACTAAGTCTTCAGATATTTTTTCCATGCATTTTTAAGACTAAGTATTCTAAAATTTTATGCATCTCAAGGTATTGAACATTTTCTCTAAATTATTTCCAATATTAGGCCTATAGACATTTTATCTGAGGTATTTCAAATTCATGTGTTTGGATATTTTGTTCAAATAATTTATAGTTCAAGCTTTCAAAAATTTTGTCTCAAGAATTTAAAGATCAATCTTTCAAAAATTATGTAATTTGAAATTTTCATTTGGGCTTCTTGTATTCAAGATATTTAAAATTTGGGACTTATGTTATAGATTGTTTGTTCAGAGCATTTTTATTCAAATCTTTCAGTTCAAGCCATTGTCCTCTACCTACCATTTGACATGAAGTAAAAGGAGAGAAGGATCTTAGTAGGTTTCATATGGTCCAAGTAGTTTGAGGTCATGGACAAGTTGGTACAATCTTCAAAAAATCATCAAAGTTTTCAAGGATCACATAGTATACATATTTTGGATGCCATGAAGATCTCATCTTAGTTTTAAGCCTTCATGTTTTTTTTACTCAAGATGAAAGCTTTTAAAAAGTTGAGCAAGTAATGTGATGGTTTTGCAAACATCATTGATGGTCATGCAGTTGTCAAAATTAAGCTCAACCATTACCATTAGGGCTTAAATTTGATGGTCATATAGATATTGATGGTCATGTGAATGTCAATAGTGGGCATGAAAACATCAAAATTAATCCAAGTTAATTATCCATTGGGGCTTAAATTTAATGGTCACATGTCTGTCAAAGACATTTATGTGGATTTCAAATGATGGGCATGTGAACATCAAATTTAAGCCATGATAAAGATCTATGGGGGCTTAAATTTTATAATCACATGCCCATCAAAGATTTTAAATTAAATGCCAAATGATGGGAATGCAGATGCCAAATTTAAGCTATGGTAGATTGAACTTTTCAACAAAGTCTATAATGAATGTGAGACCACCACATGGTAAAAGGGTGGTAGCCCAAACAAATATTGATTGTGTAATGTGCATATAGCCCATGTATTATCTAGGTGGCATGATCTTTGGGGTACTAATGGAGATGTAATATATCTAAATAAAATATAATTATAAGTGAATGCTGAGAGCCCATAAATCTACCAAGTGGCATGCTTGTGTTTATCATACAAACAAGGATCTGCTAGTGCTAGTCTTACGTGGACTATATAAGGATCTAGACCCAATGACTTGTTTACATGTGTCTTATGGGAAATTATCACATTTCAATTAAGTGAATAGATAGATTTAACAATGACACATAGGCATGAATGACACATTTAAGGACCTTATGCAAGGAAATTGGCATAGCTTCTACCATTGATAGTATGTTAACTTAAACAAATTACAAATTTATGAGAAGGGCTAGGTTTTTCCCAAAAAATACAATGTTTTAAAATAATGCATTTTTTCATTAAAAAATATGAGGGAAGACCTAAAGAGAAAATATATGAAAATGTAAAATGTAAAAAACAAGTTGGATGCAAAATGTGAATGTATAAAATAACCTAAGTTATATTTTCAATTTGCTTTATTTGTCCAAGTTCTTCCATAAAAGGAAATGATAGGCTTGAAAATCCAAGGTGAGACACCTAAAGAAGATCATTCTAATATACATGGATACAAAATATTCTCAAGACATCATTTCAATAGTAGAATATTCTATGACAACATAAAAGGAGGGGAAGCTATCCAGAAGGTTGGAACTATGCAAGCAAGTGGTCTAGGGCATCTTTAAGCAGTTACACATAAAGATAAATGGTTTTTTTGACCTCCACAATGAATATTATACTTATATCTCATGTAAGGGGCATATTTAGCCAAGAAACCAAAGGATGTGATCTAAATATTCATCATTTCTAGTAAAGGTAGTTATAACAATCATTTTCCTTGCTAATACATGAAGATTCATAGCGTGGAAAAAGATTTGTTCCATCTTGGTAGGACTACGGAAATTTTAGATTTGAAAAGGATCTAACAATGCTAATCTTAGGTGGATTGTTCAGGGATCTAGACCTAATGACGTGTTTTCACATTTCCTATGAGAAATGGTCACATTTCAAGTAAGTCAATAGAGTGACTCAACGATGCCACATAGGTATGCACGACACATTCAAGGACCTTGTGCAAGGAAATTGGTAGAGCTTCCACCACTAACAATAGGTTGACTTGGAAAAATTAAAAATTTATGAGAAGGGTGAGGGTTTGCCCATACAAGTCAAAGGTTGAAAATAATGCATTTTTGCATTTAAAAATATGAGGGAAGACCTAAAGAGAAAATATGTGAAAATGAAAAATGTAAACAATAAGTTGGAGACAAAACAAAAAAGTTGAAAAAAACCTAAGTTGTATTTTCATTTGCTTTGTTTTTTCATGCTCCTCTATGGAAGGAAATTGTAGGCTTACAAATCTAAGGTGGAAAACCAAAATAATATAATTTGAATATCCATGGATCCAAGATATTTCTAGGGAATCATTTCAAGAGTAGGTTGTTCCATGACATGCACAAGAGGAAGGACAACTATCTAGGAGGTTGCAAATGTGAAAATAAGTGGTAGATGTCATATTCAAGTAGTTTAACATAAATACAAATGGTTTATTTTCCATACACCACAAATATTATCCTTCCATCAAAGCTTAGGGCATCTCCAGCCAATACAATCAAAGGTTGTGATCCTAATATTCATAATTTATTGTAAAGGCACTTCCAATAATAATTTTGCTTGAAAATACATGAAGATTCAAAACATGGCAAAGGATTTGTTCTAGCTAGGATCATATTGGTAGGATGTTGGAAATCATAGATTTGAAATGGGTAAAAAACGTATATATAGAGGGCTTCTTCTCTATTTAATAGGTTGGTTTGCCATTGTGTTAGTCATTGTGTTGGTTGTGGTTGGTCTTTATTTTTATCTCCAAGTATAGGCTCTTCTAAATATTGGGATAATTGATGTGTGCATTTTTTTTTCTCTTGCTAAGGTGATTACAACTATAAAGTCATTATCAAGCTCTAAGATCATCTTTATATGTATCCCATATCTAACATGGAGCAAATCTACCATGCTTGTCCCCATGGAATCATTTTGAAACATTAGTGTATATAAGATTATCTTTCAAGTTAATGGAAAATACTTTTAGTTCTTTATTTTATCTGATTAATGAAATGCAATAATGTGTTTTACAATTTTTTTTGATTTGATATTTGAGTTTGTGTTCATTACTATTGTGATTTTGTGCATGTACACAGGTTATAAATCCATTTCTAAGGTTATATTTGTAAATATGTTGTTAATACATTTTAAGGGCACCCTAGGTTTATACATTTAATAGGAGAAAGTATTTTAAATTCTAGTTTTAGTGTATGTTCTATGGTTTCATGGATCATTTGGGCATTTGCATTCTATTGGCACTAATTTTTGCAAAGTTATCCTTGTAATTTTCATGGCTTGTATTTTAGTTTTCCTACACATTTGTAATAGATGATGTCATGTATGTTGAAATAAACCCTACTATTTGAAAACTAATAGCACACGATCATGCCCTTCCTCTTTACTATTATGAAACTATCTTACCCTATCCTACCACTATAAATAAGACCCCTTGCTACATACCATAACTGTTATTTTCCCTGTAAATGCATAAAATATTACTTACATAACATGTGTTCATAGTTTTTGCTTTAAAGACATAACATTATAGTTTTCCATTTATCCCATGTTGTTGAAAATTCTTTAGAATGAAGATTGCAGTCACTTTTTATATCTATCTTATGTAGCTTATAGTTGGCCTAGTGTATTTTCTCATTCTATGTGACACCCCTTCCCAGATGGAGTGAACTAATTTAGTTATGTTTTGGTCAGATTTGTGTTCCTTTGTGTGAAAATTCCCCTTGAAAATTAAATTGTAGAATCTCTCCATGTGATCAAACTACCCCATAGGTCCTCTCACCCTAGTTTAGGTAGAGTTAGAAGTAGAAGGGAGTTGACCATACCCTTTGTAGGTTCCTCTTAGTCATTTTTTGTGTCTAGTCTAGTCTTGATGCTAAACCCATCCCCAAATATAATTATATATCAGTAGGTTTCTCATCTTTTTTTTCCATTTTCTTCAAGTTTGCAAGGTTGAGCATACGAGGTGTAGAACTAGGAACCAAAACTTTACTGGCACCATTGCTAGGGATAAACAAACATATTTGTTTACTTATTTTGCTAAGGACTCTTGTAAAGATTTGTAAGTATTTCATGATGTGAATTTATTTGTTGTTACTACACTAATTTGACTATCTTGGATATCAATGTTACTTCACTCAACTAGGGATGTGCTAGGAAATAGAAAATTTGATAATTTGACATCTATTGAATTTTTTGTAAAGAGATAGAAATTTGTTCTATTTTGAGGTTATTTTCTCTATTTGAACATGAATATAAAATTTTCGTTATCTTTGATTTCATAAATCATCACTAATTTCATAAAGATATAGTTTCAGTATGTATCACTTCATGTTTGTAAATGGTTATATTCTAAAATTTTGCTTCTAGTGGTGACTCCAAAACATCATCTAGTTTCAAAGAAAGATTAGTGCCCACTTCAAATATTTTTATCTTTGAGAGTTTTTTTTCTTGCAAAGATAGAAGGACTAAGATCATCTTTCAAAGGTGACTTAATTAATAAACTTGTCTTACCCTTAAGTGTTCCTCAGAAAAGAAGTAGACAAGTTTGGAGGCCTATAGAAAATCATAGTGCAATTACAAAGGATTGTTTGGGATATCAAGATTCTGGTAAGTCTAAGCCTTTTTTGATTGAACTTACTATTATTATATATTTTCATAATTATTTTGACTATTCAAAGTCTTATAGTCTAATTTATTATCCAGCTCCTTCTCAACTAATTGAATCCCCTCCTATGTTTGATCCTGCAAGTCCACCTCATACACCCCATCACATCCATTTTCCATTTATTCATGAACCTACCATTTTAACTAATCATGAGGCATATGGATCAAGGTTAAAATGAGCATCTTTCATTTAGAATTCCTAGATTCAATCCTATCAATTTTGAAGACATGGAAGGTTATCCTAATGAAGACCAAAATGGAGTAAGGAAATGCCTTCCAAAGTTTTGAGTATTAGTATTTATTCATTAAGTTATCTTTTCAAGCACTCGAGTAAGACACTCGTGAATGGTTTAATTCCATTACAAATGGATGCATTGATCCATGAGAAGATGTGAAGAATGTTTTTAGAACTCAATATGGTGATAGGATTGATATAAGGTTTATTTTAGATGAGTTTGAAAACATAAAAAAAAATACTAATGTGTGTAGGACTGCAATACAAGGTTCAACAAGGCTATGATGTAGTTGCTCAAGAACATCAAGCCTAGTCAGAGAACATGCTTGATAAAGTACTATGATTTATTTGATAAGAAGGCTACTTACCACCTGAGGGATAAGGCACCTATGAACCTTTATTTATTGTTAAATATGACCATATAAATTGAAAGTAACATAAAAGTTATGGGTAAGCCTTTGAATAAGTAGGCTGATATAATGTTGGTAGATCTAGAAAAGACACAATCCATGATAGCCAAGCTTGAATATACTTTTAAGACATTGGCCTCCATTATCAAAGAGATGTCCTACAAGCTAGATAGAGATAAGAAGGGGATTATTAATAGGCTTGCATGTGATGTTAGAAGTTAGAATATAGGGGATGGAAAAATTTTCCCAATCCCTTACATGCCAAGGTAAATGTTGTCAATTATTATTTAGACAATGATTGGTGTGACAAGTGCTTCCTTCCACATCCCCCATGTGATTCTAATAAATGAAGTGATGAAGATGTGGATGATATTAATTCTACATCTAATGATGATGATATTTTTATCTTCAATTATGAATACTCCCTATGTAATATTTTAGCCTCCATGAAAATGATGAACTATACTACTACTGATCATTTTTGGAGTGTGGTAAATAAGGTCCTTACATATGAATTTGCTTGTAATGATATTATGACACAAACATATGAGCTGCCCAATCATGATGCAATAGAAGATCTGAAGTGTGCTCTAACTGAAGTGTTGTAGATGAATGTGGAATTAGGTAACCTCGCAGGTAATTTAAATATTGTTACGCAAATAGTTGTTATTGATGTTGGATTTAAAATAAAGATTTTATTTAGAGAATGTTATTTAGTGAATATGGGGTTATCTTTTATGACCCTAAGGATGAATTATTTTATTTTTATTTCAAGAAGTACTTCTAGTCCACAAGTGACATTGTTGATCTTGGTGCACTCTTACTTTGTACTCACCTGATTGCAATTGATAAACAAGTTCATTTACATCTACTCAAGGTGTACTAGAATCTTTTGGCATGGTCTCATCTAGATTTGAGATCATGTAAAGAGAATATATTTCAAATTGTCATCCTATCATAGCCAGGTAAGTTTAGAAATTGGTTTACTTCATCTTGGACACCAAACTTCTTAAAAAGTTAAAGAGATTAAGGGATGGTAGAATTCTAGAGCCACTAGTTAATGGCAAGCATCTGAAACATTTCCTTGACTAAGCTTGTAATTATGTATATATAATATAGTGTTTTATTTCTTTGTCTTTTTATGATTTTTTCCCCTCTATTTTGGGCCTTATTTGTATAGTTCCTTTCCATTATTTTTTATCGTGTGTTCATTTTTAGTTCCTTTTAATCTATTTTTATTAGTATATCATTATTTTATTGAGCCTTCATGAGTATTTGTTGGTAGATTGATAAGTCTTGACTTAATGGCTGAATGGATTGGTACTTAGTCTTACATTCTAGGGTTCTTTGCACACCCTTCGAGGGTGTACATCTCTAAGTGAGAGCCAATGTTGGTACCCAAACTTACACTAAGTAGTTTGTGCCCTTTTTTGAAATAGAAATGCATGAATATCCCACTCTTGCATCCTATTTGCAAAGTGTTTAGCTGAGTTAAAAATTCTATCCTTTGCCTTGTGCAACCATATATATTCCTAATTATAGCAAATGCTTGATGTTCTAATTTTTTAATAAGATTGTAGGGTCTATGATTAAAATCAAGCTAGAAAGATCATGTGATGCTAAGTTATAATGTTTTCCATCTTCTTAGAGGCTTTGAAGTGGTATAATTTTCAAGGTTGAACACAAGCTTTGCATTAGTATAGCTTACATCTAGGTTAAAAAGTCCCACATGAGTATATGGATAAAAAAATAGGTTGGAAAAGGGTCACAAGTTTAAATTATTTAGTATTTTTTCAATTCATGTTTTAGACTAAGCCTTTGGATATTTTGTCTATGGTTTCTCAAGACTAAGTCTTAAGTTTTCAAGATTAAGTCTTTAGACTTTTTGTGCAACTCAGGCTTTGAAACAAATTGTCTAAAGCATTTGAAAATTTAGGCCTATCGACATTTTTTCTGAAGGATTTCAAGTTTATTTTTTTGGATATTTTATTCAAAGAATTTATAGTTCAAGATTTTGGACATTTTGTCTATTGATTTTCAAGATTAAGCTTTCAAAAATTATGTAATTCAAGATTTTCCTTTGGGCTTATTGTTGTTTAGGACTTCTATTGTAGATATTTTATTTAGAGTATTTTTACTCATATCTTTCAATTGAAGCCATTATCCTCTACCCACCATACAACATGTAGTGAAAATAGAGAAGGATCCTAGAAGGTTTCATGTAGTCCAAGTAGTTCAATGTCATGGATAAGTTGGTATATGATCCATAAAATCATCAAAGTTTTCAAGGATCACATATAATAAATATTTTGGATGTCATGAACATGTATTAAAAGTTTTATGCCTTCATTTTTTTTTAACTCAAGATGCAAGATTCCAACAAGTTGAACAAGTAATGTGAAAGCTACATGGGTGTTATTGATGATCATGTAGATGTCAAAATTAAGGTCAACCATTATCAATTAGGGCTTAAATTTGATGGTCATGTAGACATAATTGATATTCACATGAATTCCAAATGAATGGTATGCAAACATCAAATTTAATCCATGGTAATTATCCATTGGAACTTAAATTTGATAGTTTCACACTCATCAAAGACCTTCATATAGACATTAAATTTAAGCCATGGTAAAGATCCAAGGGGGATTAAATTTGAAGGTCATGTACCCATAAAATATGTTTATGTGGACATCATATGATAGGCGTATAGACATCAAATTTATGTTGTGGTAGAGTGAACTTTTTATCAAAGCCCAGAATAAACACAAGACTACTACATGGCAAAAGAGCACTAGCCCAGATAAAGATTAACTATGTAAGGTAAATAAAGACGATGGATTATACAAGTGGAATGATATCTAGGGTATTTATTTATATCTAATGGCTTGTAATATAATCTAATGATAAATGGAAGTTGAGAGCCTACAAAGCTACTAAGTGGCATGCCCATGTTCATCATCCAAGTAAAGATATGGTAGTGCTAGTATTAGGTAGACTATTTAAGGATCTAAACCCAATGACATGTTAGAACATGTCCTATGGGCAATTTCAAAATTTAAATTAAGTGAGAATAATGACATAGCAATTCCACATAGGCATACGTAACACATTTAAGGACCTTGTGTAAGTAAATTATTAGAGCTTCCACCACTAACAATAGGTTGACTTGGAAAAATTGAAAATTTGTGAGAAGGGACAGGGTTTTCCCAAATAAGTAAAATTTTAAAAATAATGCATCTTAGCATTAACATTTATTAGGGAATCCTTAAAGATAATATATGTGAAAATGAAAAATCTAAAAAATAAGTTGGAGCCAGAATGAAAGAGCTGAAAATAATCTAATTTTTCATATTTTCATTTTCTTTGTTTATCTAACCTCCTCCATGGAAGGAAATTGTAGGCTTTAAAATCCAAGGTGGGCCACCCAAATAATAACATTAAAATATCCATGGATCCAAAATATTCCTAGGGCATCATTGTAAGAGCAGGTTGTTCCATGGCATGCATGAGAGGAAGGGTAGCTATCTAGGAGGTTCCATCTATGAAAGCAAGTTGTACAAGGCATATTAAAGTAGTTACACATAAATACAAATGGTTTTTTTCCCCTCAACCACGAATATTCTCATTTAAAATCATGTAAGGGTCATCTCCAACCAATAAATCAAAGGTCGTGATCCTAATATTCTTCATTTCTTATAAATGCACTTGTAACAATCATTTTCCTTAAAAATACATGAATATTTTAGGCATGGAAAAGGATTTGTTCCATCTAGGAGAATCTTTGTAATAATTTAGCAATTATATATTTGAAATGGGTAAAAATGTATAAATATAGGGCTTCTCTTCTATTTAGGAGGTTGGTTGGCCATTGTGTTGGTAATTGTGTTGGTTATGGTTGGTCTTTATTTTCATTTCTAAGTATAAGCTCTTCCAAATATTTTTATCATTGATGCATGTATTTTGTCTCTCTTTCAAAGGTGTTTATAGCTATATAGTCATTAGCAAGCTTTGAGATCATTTTTATTTTCCTCCCCTATCTAACATGAAGCAAATCCACCATACTTGTCCCCATGGTAGCATTTTGAAACATTGGTGTATGTAAGATTCTCTTTCAAGTTAATGGAAAATACTTATGGTTATTTATTGTATCCTATTAATGAAATTCAATAATGCATTTTATAAGTTTAGCTTATGGGATATTTGGGTTTGTGTTCATTATTGGTTGTCATTTTGAGAATGTACCTAGGTTATAAATCCCTTTTTACAGTTACATTTGAAAACATGTTGTTGAATACCTTTTAAGGGTAACTTGGGTTTATGAATTTAGTAGGATAAAGTATTTCATATTCTAGTTTCAATTTATGTTCTATGGTTTTAGGGATCATTTGGGCATTTCCATTCTATTGGCACCAATGGATGCAATGTTCTCCTTGTAGTTTTTATGGATTGAATTTTTGTTTTCCTACATCTTTGAAATAGGTGATGTCATGTATATTGAAATAAACCCTATTTTTTTAAAACTACCAACACACCACCATGATTTTATTCTTTACTATTATCAAACTATCTTACCCTATCCTACCCCTTTAAATAATAAGCCTTGTTGCATATCATATGTGTTATTTTCTCTACAGATGCATAAAATCTTTCATATATAACATGTGTTTGCAGTTTATGCTTTAATGACCCAACATTGCAATTTTCCATTCAATGCATGTTGTTTTAAATCCTTTAGAATGAAGATTATAGTTAATTTATATATCTATATTTTGTATCTTATATCTGGCCTAGTGCATTCACTCATTTCATGTGATAACCCTTCCTATGTGGAGTGAGTAAGTTTGGTTGTGTTTAGGTCAGATTTGTGTTCCTTTATGCCAAAAATTCCCATGGAGATTAAATTGTCAAATTTCTCCATGTGAGAAAGCTACTCCATAGGTCCTCTCACCTTGGTTCATGTAGATTTAAAAGTAGCAGAGAGCTGACCATACCTTTATAGGTGTCTATCAATCATTTTCTATATCTAGTCTAGTCCTAATGCTAAACCCTTCCCCAACTATAATAATGCATCAATGGGTTTTTCATCTTTTTTTAAAATTTTCTTCAAGTGTGCAAGTCCAAGTGTATGAGGTGTAAAAATTTGAACCAACATCACCCATCCTTGCACAATAAAACAATAAACAATTGTAATAGCATATTACTTTCTTTAGCCAGTCACTTGAGGATTACGAGTTGTGCTACAGCTTTATGATTATATTTTTGATATATTTATTAAAGATACTATAAATATCAACTTAAATCCAAAAGCACAATAACATCATAAGGGGAGAAATAAAAGAACAATCAGTAATTTAAGAGTAGAAACTTACCATCACCTTGTTCCTTATATCTTCTCTTCAATATTTTCCTACTGATTCTAATGCGATTTGATTTTACTTTAGATGGATGGATAGTAGCTTCAAGATGGCTCTAATGACCTACTTGGATATTTGAATTGATTTTAAGAGTATATGGATGATTCTAAGATAGCTTATATGAGAGTATAGGCAAGGCTTATGTAGTTTCTTATTATTTTGGTCATGCCCCAATAATTGCTTTTTATATGATGGAGGTAATTTTAGGGGAATTTTTAATTATTTATAAGCCTGCATTTTAAATACTTATAGGATCTTATAAAGTATTCTGTAGTTATACATATATTTTTGTTAGTATAAGGGATATTAGGGATTAAATGAGGTTTAAGGCTAATAGGGATGTAAGAGAGGCTAGGGTGCTAGGCTGACAAATGGGTAGTTGAATAAATATTAATTTTAAATTTACAAGTAGGCTAGTGGGTGGTTAATGAGGTAGGATTAGTGATTAAGTGAGATTGTTAGTAGGATGATGGGGTGATTAATTAGTCAATGGGGGTGTAAAAAGGTTTATTGAGTATAGGAATTATTAATAGGAAATAAGATTATAATTAATTGAATAGGATTATCATTATAACATAAATTAGTGGGATTAATAAAATAATTAAGGTGAGGGGATTTAGGTGCATAAAAAAAATTATTTAAAATCATACCTTTGTGTAATATGAACATTGAAAATGTTTAGGCATATTTTGTCCAACAAAATTATCTAGCTTATGGTCTCACACTCAAGTATAAATGATTTATTTCTTAGTAAGGACATCAACAAGAAGAACATCAGATGGGTTAAAAAGTTGATATAATATGACATAGACATCTAAATCACAAAGATGATATAGTCTAAGGAAATCTATGAGATACTTGTAGATGATGTGATGAATGAAGAATGCACACTTATTTCACTATGAGAGAGCCAAATAGAAGACCAAGTCACCCAAATAAGTTATACATAATAACCAGAGGGATTTAAATAACATTATACACATGATTATTTTAGTATAAGGTTCATACCTTAATATTATTTAATAGATTCAAGTGACCTATATGGGATAGGAGAGGATAAGATGTTTATAGTGGCTGAGCTATCCTTGGGCACTAAAAAAGTGGCTAAATGTTGCCTACATAGTTTTAAAAGACCTTAAGCTGATGTAGTTTTATCTTAGGAATTTGGATTTCAAGTGAGGAATAGAAGTCTATGCCCTATAATAGTGATTTGAAATTACTTAGTGATGATGATAATATGAGTAAATGTGAAAATGTATAAAGGGATTTAAGGATTAAAATTAGTGGAATGAGTAGGATAATATAATTATCAAGGGTTAAATGGGATGAAAAGGGTAAAAGAGGAGGTGAATTGGGGATAACAAAGGAAAAAATGGGCGTAAAAGAGTCATTTAAATTTTTTCTATAGTGATATTATGCTCTAGAAACCAAAGATATGGATCATCTTTCTCACTCATCACACCAGAGAGAGAGAGAGAGAGAGAGAGAGAGAGAGAGAGAGAGAGAGAGAGAGAGAGAGAGAGAGAGAGAGAGAGAGAGAGAGAGAGAGAGAGAGAGAGAGAGAGAGAGAGAGAGAGAGAGAGAGAGAGAGAGAGAGATTTATATGGAAACTTGTGTAGGACCACCATTGAGTACTCCACCCCTGAATATAATTTTTGTCATTTTTTAATTTATTATATCATTTATTGATTTTACATTTGGTCATGACAATACCACCTTTAGGGACATTTCCCTCAGTCATGGTATTACCACCACAAGAAGCTGTATTTCAACCACAAGCTATAATTTTGAAAAACTGTAAGGGGGGACCTACAATTTTACTAAAAAAATTAAGAAATTTGTATAGTTAAAATACTATAGGGGCTGAATATAAGTCTTTAAAATGACATGGACTGATAAAAGGTTTCACAAAACCATAGGTTTCAACATGTGATACTGTCAAAATTGTTACTTAAGTTAAAGAGGGATAGGTGGTACTGAGAAGATTGGGTGCTAAGGTTATTTAAGGGGTTAAGAATGGAATGGGGATGGGGATAAGTTGAATTAAAATTCCAAATGTATAATAGGTTAGGTGAGGGTGTAAATAGATAATTGGAAGGGGGATAGGGGATTTAGGTTAGGGTGATTAGATGGGTAAGGTTTGTAGTGAAATTATATGGGTGAAAAAGTTAGTTGGGGGGTAATTAGATAGATAGGATGGATTAGTGAGAGGGGATGATTAGTGGTTGGTTTGGTTGGTAAGATAGGTTATTTATATGAGATAATATGTTGGATTAGTGAGATGGGAGGATTAATTAGTGATATTGGGATTGAATGGGTAATTAGATAGGTATGACTTAGTTAGATGGGATAGGTAGGATAAATAAATAGAATAGTGGTAATGGGTTTGAATAGTTAGGATGGAATAGATTAATATGGGAATTGGATTGATAGAATTTTTATTGTCATAGGAGGTCATAGGAGTGTTAGTGAAACAACCCCACTGGGTTTTACAAAAATATAGAATTTTTTTTAAAGAAAATTATTACACATATTCATTATATATATTTCAACATGAGAAACCTAACTAGTGATCTTTAACTAACTATATTAATTTAGTTAACCAATAGGTTTATATTTAATCCACTTAGCCAAGAATCAACATGAGTAGATATGATAATCATGAATAATACTAAATAACAATAAATAATGCATCTAATCACAAATTAAATAGTACAAGTTCAATCACAACTAATACAAAATTATAATGACTTCTATAAAAGTATAATGTATAAATGTTATAGTTTTTAGCAATACATAATAATATCTCAAATGATTAAACATTATACAAAGATCCATGGAGTAGAGTCTCCATAACTCAAGTATTAATATGTTATCTCAAGGGTAGTCTCAAGCATACTACTCCAGTTGGGAGGGAAAGTATAATAATGGTGTGGGAATCCATATTAATAAAATAGAGCCCATGTATTGAATATATCTAATGCATAATGTATACCATAAAGAAATATATTCTAATATGATATCACACAGATATGAAAATTATATCAACATATGAAATGACAATGTTTATAAAACATTACTTTGGCCAAAAAAATTCAATAAAAAATGATCTCTAGGATCAACCAAACTCATACACACCATTCAATTAGATTACACCTCATCTTGTATTAATGGTTCTAATTAAGTTAATGGAATCTATCCACTAATTATTTACAGTCATGAATGCAAGATTTGGTAAAATAAATAATAATATTAAAACCAAATAGATTCATTCATAATATTTCACTTTAGCTAATAAAAATTATGATAAGTCTATAAATATCACATAAATTTATTTAGTCTGTCAAATGAATTTAAATGAATATGTACATCTAGTTTATTACAAATAATAAATATATCCAAAAATAACCCTCAATATAACATACCATCCAGGTAATGATTATGTAAACTACCAGTTTCTTAAACCACTATACAACTTATAATATTATTTCTCCATGAAACAACATTATAATATAGGTTTAATAAATTGTTCATAATCCACATATAACAAATTGAGTCTAAAACATCATAAATTATTTACATTTAAACTCTTAAATACAATATTTCAATGCTTTTATACTAACCAAATATAAACAAGCATCATTTACACATTATTATCATAATAAAACTTATATACATAACACAACTATATATATATATATATATATATATGATCATATGAATTAAGATTAATTAGACAAACATAAATTTATTGATTGGATTTAATTTGTTTAATAATTCTGGTGAATAAAGGAGTAAGTATGTTGGATTTATAAAATTTTATGTGTTCTATATTATAAATCCAACATATATATATATATATATATATATATATATATATATATATATATATATTAAGATTAATTAGAAAAACATAAATTTATTGATTGGATTTAATTTGTTTAATAATTCTGGTGAATAAAGGAGTAAGTATGTTGGATTTATAAAATTTTATGTGTTATATATATATATATATATATATATATATATATATATATATATATATATATATATATATATATATATATGTATATATGTATATATGTATATATATATATATGTATGTGTATATATATATATGTATATATATGTATATGTATGTATATATATATATGTGTGTGTGTGTGTATATATATATATATGTATATATATGTATATGTATATATATATATATATATATATATATATATATATATATATATATATATATATATATATATATATGTATGTATGTATGTATGTATGTATGTAAAACACATAAAATTTTATAAATCCAACATACTTACTCCTTTATTCACTAGAACTATTTAACAAATTAAATTCTTTCAATCAATTTATGTTTTTCTAATTAATCTTAATTCATATGATCAAATATAAATACATAGTCTACTATACCCAACTCCAGTATTTTTTATTAAAAACCATCAACACACAGCTAAATACCCAACTTGGTTTTTAATATAGTAACTCAGACTTGGCTGAATAAAAAAATTTAAAACAAGCAATTAAACCCATATACATAGTCCCTCTATGGACTAAGAAAAATCTTACATAGTTTAGTCAAAATTAAATAAAAATAATATGTAGTCATATATAAATATATGCAAAGTTAATAATTATAATGAATATAATTATAACTAAACTCTACCATGAATACTATAATATTTTTTTGGTATATTTCCATGCATAAATCCAAATGCATAACCTATATTCACTTATTCATATACCGATACTCAGGTTACACAAAATGACTACACAAAAAGTTCCCAAATCCATATATAAACAAATACAAATAATAAAGTATTTCATAACATACCCATAAATAATATATTTCCATTTGTGAATAGAGTTTTTAAATTGAGAGAGGAGTTTAGGACTGAATTTCATACAAGCCTAAAACTTTCATGACAAATTCTATGGCTTTAACCAATACCCTCAAGTTATCCTGAGTTGAATGTGGTGTTATGTAGAGACTGAGCCTTCCATAGGGCCCTACATACAACCCATTTACATTATATTTCAAATAATGAAACCCAAGTAACCAAACAACTTGAAAAACCCATTAAATATTTCACATAGGAACTTAATTACAAAAATACCTATTAAATGTATGAATTCCAAAGAATTTTTAATAATTCCCTTCTTCCTTCACTGGTTCACACCTTCTTCTCCTTTTGTATGTTACTCTCTATATGATGTGATTCATCTCATTCACATTCCATGCTCTCTTCTTTTCATTCATTTCCATCAACCTATTTTCCTTCCACTTCTCTAACATTAACAGTAGATTAAATTGACTCAAAAATTTGTATGACGAAATAGTTTAACCAATTCTATAGTCTGTCTTAATGAAAACACAACTAATTCCATGATTTTATCTAAAATGATGCTTAAATGATGTCAATGGATGATTAGAAACCCTAAAGATCTCAAGGCTTCTATTGAATCTCTTAGAAAATATTTTTATATTCTTTATAAAATTTTCATGACATTGACTTAAACAATCAATTATTGACCAAATAAACCATGTCACATAATATCCATTGTTTTATTCCATGCAACAACTATCAAATTAATTGCTAACTAATGTATTCCAATGCAATGACTATCAACAAAATACAATAATGATTATATGTCATGGAAATTTAACTAGGTATTACAAGACTATATTTTAATGCTGAAATGCTATCCATAAATATAAATAACAAATACAATGATTTCCTAAAATAATTAAATAATTAAAATCAATATATTCATTTATCTAACATATATTATGAATATCAATACTTTGGCCAAATAATTAATCAAATAAAATATATTTTAGAACAATGTTCTTTATCTTTTGACATTCAAATTAAACATATACAATATCATAATAATAACCTTTAATTATTATTATTATCTAAATCTTATAGATCAAATAACGATTATGGAATCTTTCACAACATAATATTCTTATACTATATAGTCATACTTAATAAATTAGTAAGATAAGTAAACATCAACAAATTCACTCATTTAGGCAAATAATTATGTTAAACAAGATGAGCTATGTAGGACCACTAAATTAGCAAAATCACCCAAATAAATCATTATGATCATTAATAGCAACTACATTATTGAAAATGTACAAGATCACATAAGTCATTTAAACTTTAAAAAAACATACTATAACTATCTATCAAAAAACATAATCATGAAACACTAATGTGGTGTGTGCAAGGGTTTCTATATTTTTTCTCTGTCATCCCTCAACTTATTCTCCTAAACCACCCTCTTTAATGATGTTCTCCCTCTATGACACTCTAAGGGAATAATATGTCATGCATCCACCTCTCAATAATGAATGTAGTTAACATGAAATACTATTATAGTTATAAAATATTGTAGTATAATAATCAAACATGATCACAAATATATAAAATGTAAAAGTATTACTAACTCATAACAAACTAATAATGTAAATTAAGCAACACAAACTATCCCATAATCAACATATGTCATCAAGCTTAATCAAATATTAGTTAATCAACTAATCAACCATGATAATACACATATCAAATAAGTTATTCAGATTAGAGAGAAATCATGATGTGACATCCTTCCCATCTAAAGTTGGTCATCATCTCGATGACATTTATTAAAATACAAATTATGAGTTAAAAACATTATTCAACATAAAATAATATAATATGTAGTAGTAAATCAAGAAAAAAATGTGGAAATAGCCTATAAAAATCATTATAGTCCTCCCAAGTGGTAATATCATTAGACTATTGGTCCCAATAGACCTTGAAATATGACACTTCTCTATTACACAAATGAAGTTTGTTAATGCCAATTACTTTATTTGGCTCTACCATCACCACATGGGGGACTTGAACATGAAAATAATTACAATCCAACACATGTGAAGGATTAATAATATAATTTTTAAGATATGACACAAGGAAGATATTATGTAAAATAGCTAAGCTAGTGGAAATGAAAGCCTATATGCTATAGGGTTGACCACTTGCAAAACATTGAAGGGTAAGACATATCTTAGTGAATGTTTCCTTGAATTACCATATTGAGATTTTTTGAGGCTTAACCCACAAAAACACTTTATCACTAACAGAAAATTGCCTAGTTATTGTCTTCATATTAACATAAATTTTGCCTAATTATCCTAACATGATCTTTCATTTTTTAAAGCATATTAGGTCCAAATAATACCCTATTTTCCAATATGTCCTAACTTATTGATGTTTTACACCTCCTTCTATACAATACTTTAAATGGAACCATTTTTAATACTAATTGGTATGAGTTATTTTAATAAAAATTAACCAATGGAAGATAATACTCTAACTTATGTTACTGATCCATGTAATACATACAAAGGGTATATTATAAAACTTGGTTAACTTTATCTCTCTATCCATGCTTTTTGTTTGATATGCAATGTTGATGTTAAACTGCATACCCAAGGTTGATTTTAGAGTCAACCAAAATCTAAAAATCATCATTAGATCTCGATCAAAAATGATCTTCTCTATAAAACCATGTAATTGATACACCTCTTTCATGGATCTCTTAATAAGTGTAGGTGCATCATCTATCAAGTTTCTTGATATGAAGTGAGCAACCTTGGTTAGTTTGTTGACTACTACAAATATCATGTCATGCATATTTTTTAATAATGATAAACCATGGAAAAATTCCATACTGATCACCTTCCACTTCCATTCTGGCATGTCCTGTGGATATAATAATCCAACCAAATGCACATGTACAATTTTCACACACTGACATTCTAGGCAATGAGACATAAAATATGTTGCATATCTATTGATTCATTTCCATAAGTAGAGTGGTCTAGGATCAAATGTGAGTTTAGTTACTATTAGATGTCCTAAATATGGGGCATTGTGAATTTCCTTTAGCTTTACGCTTCTTATATTCTCTCTATTAGGCACATACATCCTACCATTGTACTATAAAACACCATCACTCTCTATTTTTAATCCTTTATATCTAGGATTCTAAGAATTCTCATATAATTCTTTCTTGACCTAATCATAGAATTCATCTCCTAGTGAGAATTTGATCACTTTATCTCTATAAGTACTCCTAATAATTGCCATGACTACTATGTACCTCCTATGGCTTAAATCATCAAATATTATGTTCTCCTTTCCTTTGATTTAATCAATACCTAAATCATTGTCAAACAAAGACTCCGACCATCATCTTTAATGAACATTCATATTTGGTTGGGTCAAGATGTACTTGAGTCCCATGTTATCATTCTTGAGCTCAAACAGTTTTCCCAATAGATAATGTCTCCAAACTTGTAAAGCATGCACAATTACCACAAGTTGTAGGTCATGAGGGGAATAATTCACCTAATATGGATTCATTTTCCTAGACTCATAGGCTACCACTAAACTATCCTACATAATAACTCATCAAAGTCTATCCCCAGATGAATCAGTGATAACTAAGAATTGACCATATAAATCAAGAAATTTTACCATTTGTGCTCATTCAAGTCTCCTTTTTATTACTTGAAAGGCTAATTCAAACTTATCTAACTAGACAAAACTCTAATTCTTCTACTTAAGAGATGTAATTGGATTATTTATCTTAGATAAATTTATAATGATTTTTTGGTAATAGCCTACCAATCCCATGAAACTCCTTACCTCATGCACATTATTTGATTCCATCCACTCCATAATAGAATTTATCTTTTTTGTATCCACTGAAATACCATCTATTGAGATAATATGTCCCAAATAGTACACTTTCTTTTGGAAAAATACACACCTAGACAACTTTACATACAATCTATACTTTTGTAAACATTGCAAAACCAATTATAGATATTGCAATTTCTCTTCCTCATAATTTGAATAAATGAAGATGTTATCAATAAATACCAACACAAAATGATCCAAGTAATCTCTTAATACACTATTCATAATATTTATAAATGTTTTTGGAGTATTATTGAATCTAAATGGTAACACTGTGAAATCGTAGTGCCCATATTATGTCCTAGATGTTGATTTTACAATATCATATTCATGGATCCTCAATTGATGATACCCTATTCTAAGATCAATCTTGGAAAACACTGTTACTACTCACATTTGGTTAAAGAGATCATTAATTCATGGTAATGGATATATGTTATTGATAATTGATTTATTAAATGTCCTATAATCTATACATAGGCAAAGAGTTCCATCCTTCTTAATGAATATAACTAGAGAACCCCATGGTGATACACTGAATTGAATCAGACATTTTGATAACAATTCCTAAATTTGTGCCTTAAAATTAACCAATTCAATAGTTTTCATTATATATGGCACCTTATACTATAGTTTTGATCTAGGTATGATATCAATCAAAAAATCAAAGTCACACTTATGTGGAAATCATAGTAATTCTTTTGGAAACATGTCATGAAATGTTTAAAAAAAAGGATAATCTTTGATAAATAGTTATTTATATTCTTACATATCATTTATCTTAATGATAAATTCTTATCATCCATTCTTTTTATATGGTCTGAGTTGAATTACATAAATCTGACTTAGCTTCAACTCCCTTCTCTTTCCCTGAAGTTGTGTTTGATTTCCAAAATCATATAGACACTCAACCTTCTTAAAAAAATAGTAAACCTTGGATTTATGCTTTGCAAGATAATTAACTCCTCATATCACATCATATGATCCAAATGGTGTTGTATATATATCTACTACTATAGTTAACTTAGGTAAGCTAATCTAGACTTCAACTAAACACTTATAAACTTTGACCTTTGACTCATTCCCATATTGTATCAACCATGCATTTATCATAAATTTAGCCTTCCTAGATAATTTAATAGTAATTCTAAGAGTATTTAAACATTTTTTATATCTTATATCGATCAAAATAGAAAGTAGATGGTCAAACAAAATACCTAATATTTATATGGTTAAGGTTTGATATTCAACCTATTGATTGTTAACAACTACATGTATCTACTGCTAAAATGTACCTTGTTGATAATGTGAACCTTTGATTTATCCTAATGACATTCTAGAGAAAAATGGTCACCTCCACAAATGAATCAACAATTAACAGGTCCTTTCTTCTTAGTGTATTGGTTTCCCTTAAAACCACCCTTGAAACCATTACCATGTTTGGTATTCCCTAAAACATTATCGAACTTGGCATTCTTATTCTTGAACTAACCCTTGGAATCTCCACCCCTCTACTTCCATTTCTTCTTCTTGAATGTTGGTTTAAAAATTAAAAATTTATTTTTGAACTTATCTCTAACTTGGGTAAAAGATTTTAGTTTTTGTTCTTGCTTTATCACCTTTTTCAACACCTGATCCATGGTAGATAAACCATGTACATATACTTCAAAACTAATTAGAGGATTTAATCTCATGATGAATTTCCTAATTTTTAACCTCTAATCCACTTGATATTGAGCTACATACTTAAGAATCTTGGTGAATTGATCCAAATATTCATTAACCAACAAATCCCCTT
>JARHVA010004842.1:267500-620000 GCA_037957365.1 Torreya grandis | reverse complement strand
CTACATGCACTAATTCGATGGGAGGTGACAAGGATATATTGGAACCCATCTCTTGTAAGGATGTTCACAACTATAAAAATGTCTATAAGAACTTGAAACATGGCTGACTCATTGAGTTCATGGAGTGAGTCACAAAGTAAATTCAAGAGTTTGTTCATGACCTCATTATGGTTTGGAATAAGTGAAAAGTAACCATTTAAATCATCAAAATAAATATTTTAGAGGAACATATTAGTGGAATGATTGGTATGTCATGTGAAGGAACCAAGGCATTTAAGGACCAAATGAAAAAACATCTTGTGTAATGTTTTTTCAAGATAAATGACTCTGTGTAGATGGATAAGAAAGGCTTCCCATGGGTTGATCTTATATACTACTAGACCAACATTTATCTTCAATTCATGCATTAAATGATGTCTTAAGGTAAATACACTCTTATATTTTCCCACCACTTTCTACTATTAGATCATTTTATTCGCTCCAAAATTAGTCTACCTTTATTTTTGCTAAACACCCTTGAAAGCATTATTTTACTACATCAAGTGAATGAATCTAATCCCATCCTCCACCAAGGTTTGATTATTCCCATAATCAAACATGGCCAAGCCCTTCACAGTTAGGAGGTTCCTCCTAAGGGATCCTCCTTTAGGGAATATTCCCAAGAGGACTCCTTGGTGGAGGATCCCACCACAGGATCTCACCTTCCCTTTAATAGCACCCCATAGGATATCCTATCCATGTACCCTCCTAATTACCTCCCCCTTAAGATGTTTATCTCCAAACCTAAGCTTATCTCTCTTGAAGTGGGTACCTGAGTGGACCACCTAGAAAGGTAAATTGATTTTGCCTGATGAGATGAAAAGGAACAAATTGTAGCTAGAGAATTTTAACTCCAAGGTTTAATATAGAGTGATGGCCATTACCAAGCTCATTTAGGACTCAAAATCTTTGCATAGATAAGTTAAATCCATGATTGAGATTTTTATTTAGTCTACCCAACATACCCAGTACCATATCTTTCATTTAACTAAAACATTAAGATTCCCCCATCTAGGTTCACCTAAGGGGGTCCTTGCAAATTAGTCTCCCTTTCAGGTTAAAGGATAAAAGTGTTCTTATATGATCTTCCCTGGTGAACCTATTAAAGGCCTTAGGAACCACACTCAGGTAAAGGTTTATAAGTTAAAATAGATCATCCCATTGAATATTCTTGAATGTGTTGAAGATCCATTAGAGGGACTTTCTACCTAATTCTCTTTTTGGTTTCCTATTTTCTAGTTCTTAGTTTATTCCTATAATTTTTTGTTATTATGGGTACTTGGCCTTGAATTTTCATGTTTAAACTTTCTATAATATACTTTAGTGGTTCTAGAATCATTATAAAACTTGGTTTTTACCTTATCAAATATGAAAAAATATATATTAATTTATCTAACATATATTATGAATGTCAATTTTTTTGTCAAATAGTTAATCAAATATAATATCTTTTAACATAATGTTATTTATCTTTTGATATTTAAATTAAACATACATAATATCATAATAATAATATTTAATTATTATTATATAAATATTATAGATTTAAAAATTATTATGAAATCCATCTAAACATCATAATGTTATACTATACAACCATACTTAATAAGGTAGTAAGATAAGTAAACATAAACAAATTCACTCATTTAGCCAAAAAATTATGTCAAACAATATGAGCTACGTAAGATTGATAAATTATTAAAATCACCCAAACAAATCATTATGATCATTAATAACAAATAGATTAATGAAAATTTACAATATCACATAAATTATTTAAAATAAAACAAAACATACTATAACTGTCTTTCAAACAACATAATCATGAAATACAAATGTAGTGTTTGTAAAGGTTTTAAGATTCATTCTTCTCCCAAATGTCTTCATCTAAACCACCCTCTCTAATGATGATCTCCCTCTATCATAATCTAAGGGAAGAATCTATCCTACATCAACCACACAATAATGGAGGTAGTTAGCCTAAAACATCATTATATTCATAAAACAATGTGGTATAATAATCAAACATTATCACAAATATATAAAATTTAAAACTAATGCTAACTCATAACAAACTAATCATGTAAATTAAGCAACACAATATATCCCATAATCAACGTATGTCATTAGTCTTAATAAAATATTAGTTAATCAACTAATCAACCATAATAATCTGTAGATCAAATAGTTTATTTTGCTTAGAGAGAAATTGGGTTGTGACAATTAGCATCTAGGTTATGTCATCCAATGTTACTACATGAGATGTATCAATTTCCACTAGTAGACTATGGGGGTGCTCAAAATGGTAGGCCATGATTACATTGTTACTATGCATATGGTGTAGATTGATAGGGTATTGATTTCATCCTTGGTGGAGAGATTTTATTAAGATACCAACACTTTCAAATTTTGACTAGTGAGATGGTAATGATGTTAGATGATGTACTTTAGATTTTCTTACTACTGATGAGAGGTGACATGATCTACTAGTGATCTCATACCCCTTGTGTGACTATTTAGAGACTATGTGGGTAATTAAATATTAGGGTATGATATTACTAGGTAGACATTAATAGATCCTTGAATGAGGGAACTATTAGTTGGATGACACTTTTGGTAATGTCTCTTATTACTAACATACTCTTGCTAGACAAGAGTGGGTGGTGGTTTCACCTAGGATTGGAATATGTGGCATTTAACATGGTATAATATTTCTATGTTTTTTATAGGGTATTGTGGTACTATCCCATATATATAGAGAGATTCATATAGGTGTTTATAGAGGATAAATGACCCTAGATCCCTCCCCACTAATACAAATATAGAATTAGGAGCACATCACTATAGAGAGAACACTGAGTACTTTAGATTATAGGGAGTCTGAATAAACTTTGGTATTTGAGTGATATATTATTTTTGGAATACTGAGATCTCATGAAAGAGCCATGTGAATCTATAAATAGGCATTTAACAATCAGAGGGATGATTAAATTATGTTGATACCGTACTTATAGGTCTAGTAAGGATGGGAAGAGGATACATACATGACCTAGTTTATGCTCATATAGTGATATTTGACTAGCCAACATGACTATATCTTTGAGAGATATATGATTGATCAGGTGTAGTGGTAGTTTGGGAGGTAGCAAGATGTTTCCAGAGAGGAGAATCTATTTTCTTTTAGTGATAGATGGAGGTTTTAATGGGATCTTTCAATATACATAAGACTATAAAGAGTATATTTGAAGAGCATTCCCCCTATTATATGGGATTATCATACTCCCATAATAGATTTAGGAGTGACTTCATCTTATATAGGGTGGTGGGCACATAGATAAAATCATAGAATGATAAGACAACTAGTAGGAGTAAAGAAGAAGGATGTATAGATATTACTACATGATCTAGGTTGGGATAGATGTTATGGTGATGGATAGTGGAGACTAGGGAGTTTGAGATGGAGGCTAGGCTAGAGGTGGGGATCAGTAAGGTGGGAGAGTGGGTGAAGATGATGTAGGGCCATATAGGACACATTTTAATGAGGATGATTAGGCATTATTAGACAAGCTGAGGAGAAAGGTATAGGCCCAGGTGATAGAGGTTGTAGGTATCTCAGTTGAGTGAGATAGGATGGTTGTAAATTTAAATAGAAATTATTTAGAGGGATATCTACATGGTAGATGTACTTGGATAGGTTACGTGCATGTTGGGATAGGTGGTAGTCTTACAAGGGTAGTTGAGTTAGATATAGGATCAAGATGGATAGATATCTATACTCTAGACATAGATGTAGAGTTGGGATACACAAATAACATCCTTGTGAGGCTAGATTGCAAATATATAGTCCAAATTGAGTGGGAGAGAGGTAGAGTTATAGGTGGCTAAGAAGTCCAAGGATGCTGATATTTCATTAGAGTAGTAGGGTATGGGATCAATGATGAGATAAATAGGTTGGATGACATGAAAGGCTCAATATTACATGGATTTATATGAGGGAGTAGTGCCCACAGATTGATGTGCCATGACTTTTAGAGTTATTTCTTCTCCATCTATTCATTAGCCTATGAGGCCACCTAAATAATAGTGATCTAGACTTATATTTGTGATATAGGGTTGATATTATGGACATGGATTATTATAACTCATTAATGCTTATGATGGATATTTTTGTAGTTATATATTTTGACATGAACTATTGTGGACATTATGAACTATTTATAGATGTTATTGTGTGGAATTATTTATTTAAATGTGTTTATTGGTTATGGATATATAGATCATGGATGTTTTTATGGATTTAGATTGTTATTATATTTTTATTTCAAGTGATGGTGAGTAGTTATGGATTTGATTATGATGATGCATGCATACGTTTAGATCATTGATTATATGATATAGAGGATTAATATGTGTTATGGTTGAGATATGGATGATGTTTATTTCTTATGTTTATAATGTGATGGTATAATGTTATGTACAATGTGATGATTAATAACATGTGCTAGGAGATAGACAAATAATCTATTAATTAAATCATGTCTCAATTTTTTTTGGATAGAATCCTCCTACTGCAAAGAGGTGGGTGGGGTGTTGGGTAGTAGGCTAGCATAGTTGACTATTTTGGGGAGATGGATATGATTTATGGGCACTTCAATCCATTATAAATGTAGGAAATACATTTTTTTCACTTGTGAGTCTAATTATACACATGAAATCATGCGAATAGCTAAGGTCACTTTTGATTCAAAGTGCATGGGGGGGGGGGTGGGTTGGATCATAACTTTGTTTAATGACATTCCCAATTTATATGTTGGGTAGTCACTTAATGCCATCCTCATTTCCTTGGTTGAAAAGGAAAAAAATTAACACTTAAAAAGACAACACAATAAGATAATAGAACAAGATTATGGACTAACACTTAAAAAATAAAATTATAAAAAAATAGAAAATATGTACAAGACTCAATGATTATTAATAATATGTACAAAAATTAATACTTAAGAAGATAAGACTACACAACCATTTTAATGAAAACTAAATATATACGTAGACTCTTAGTAATGTATTAAAATACTCAAATGATTTCAAAAACATATTTTAAAAGGATAACCAAATCATTACAGATAAAAGGATGAGGATGGTATTATTTTAAAAATGGAAAAAAGACTTACTAAGAGATTAAAAATGACTTATTTGTTTTAAAAACATAATAAAAAATATTAAAAATTGTTGGGGGAGTGGAAGAAAATCCAAGAACAAACACACCTGTTCTAATTCCACCTGTTAGGATCTTGCTCCTCAGAAAGAGCACAATATGATTACCAAATATAAGCAATTGAATATGCAGAAATAACCAGAAACACAAGTAACTAGAATTCACCAGTAGCACAGAATATGAGAGACAATACACTATCTTGTATTAACACTATATAGAAAAGAATACATCAAAGAGCTGCCACACTCTTTCACCTTACAGAGATTCACCACACCTCAAGTGTACAGTAATTCTTCTCACACACTCTCCTACACAAAAACGGGTCCCAACAACCAACTCACACATAGAATTGGTGTTCACCTCACCAACCAGTCAGTAATAACCCTGCCGATACACCAAGCACTCTATAGCACTTAAAGCTGATCTCTCATGAACCTACAACCTGCAATTCAAAGACCAAACTTACATGTAGATCCCCAATGAGCTTGCAACAACCTGCAACTCACAGATCTTACAACTAGAAGGAACTCTTCCTTTCTATCTCATGCCTTAAACAATACATGCCAATGGGTCTATAAATAGATACCTAACTCAAACACTAACTTAGACTCTTAATTTAGACAATTATCCTCGCAACCCAAGACTCTAACTAGTCTCAACATGCAAACTCTTCGTTCACTTAACTAACTATCCGTGAAATGAGCAGTTCTGAAACACACAGGCGACTGACGTCGGTCCCTGCTTGTCTGGTTCTGCCGACGTCGGTCGACTTCCTGCCGTTGCCAATGGCCTTCTGCACTGGTCTCTGCCGACGTCGGTCATACTACTGATGCTGGTGCTCCTGGATCTCAGCAACCATTGTTCCACAGTTTGCAAAGGGTTGAAGCTTTTAGCTCCACAACCTAACAATCTCCCACTTGGAGATAAATAGCTGCAACCTGTACCTGTACCTGTACATCGTCTAGTTTGTTCCCTTGGCTATGTATCCATCCTCAAGATCACTCTTGAAGACCAACCACCAAAAAATCCATGGTGTAAAAAACTGTCATCCAAATTACCTGCCACATCCGCATCTACAACCATGTAGAAAAAGAACTTGACCCTGCATAGCATGTGCACCTGCTGCTGGTCCCACTGAACTGCCCTTCAGTATTACTCTCCTGGATTGACTCCAAACTTGTGATAACTCCCACTGCTTGGGAAAACTCAAGTTTAGTACATACCATGCACTCAACCTCATTATGTGAATCAAGACACCTGTTCATAGAACTGTCCAACCATCGACGTGCTAACCGGTTTCACACAATCATCCTACAATAAAGTCAACAAGACCTCCATGTCTCTAGAACACACTCATGCCAAAGAATCTTGCTGCTCCCAGATTCTCCATGACATACACCTGAACTAGCTTTACCTTTAGTTCAGCAATACCTGTATATGTAACCCTGCAACAAGCACATCATACAAAAAATAGGATAGTGTAGCTAATACTATCCAACCTGGTAAAGAGAAACACAATGATCAAACCTCCATTGCCTTGCAGCTCACACAAGATCAAATACCCTGATCTTCCATCTCACGTATCCATTTCCGCTCTTCTTCATCCTTAACATCCATTCGTCTCTCAGTGCTTACTTCCAGCTGGCAACTCTACCCAAAAACCTCTGTTTGGTTCTACTCCAAGGAATCACATCCTCATCCATGCCTAGCTCCCACTGTTTCCTAGATCTACCTGTTCTGCTTCTTTAACAACTTCTTGGTCCTATGCCATAAGTGAGCAACAAGTAGTGTAAAGAAGGGAAATGACAAATTTAAGAACTTACTTACACCTTCAGTCCTCCATATGGGCGCTTGAGACTCCATGACAACTTGCTGTCCACCCAAAATTCGTCTCAGTGACCGATGCCGGTCACATCTCAGTCTACAGCTGACCGATGTCGGTTCCCTACGACTGCCTCACTACCAACGTTGGTTTCCCCTGGCCGACGCCAGTCTCTATCTGCCCCGAGTCACCGACGTCAGGCTGTACATAGCCGACGTCGGTCCCTGTCTGGACACTGATGCCGATTTTCCTGCCAACGTCGGTCTCTATGTTTTTCTTGTGAGACCTGACTTTTTCCCGTGAGCTCCTTTTGGATCAAACCCTTGTCCAAATCACCCTTGCTCTACTCAGAATTCCTTTGCACCTTGTGCTGAACTCTGTCCATCACTTTCTCCTTGAAAACCAAGGCTTTCCTGTTCTTGTCACTAACATCGGATTCCTCAAGAAACCTCACCTTCTTCTTCTACATACAGAAACTAGGATCCATGCCTTCCAAATCTAAAAGCATACTCTTTGACTCAAGAACCAGCATCTCCTTCTTATCTATGTGACCAAGCCTATTAAGCCACATCTCTAAATCTACAGCTGAAGTAGATAACCCAAAAAGAGAATCAATAAAACAAGTAGATAGATAAAGTGTACCTACTTTCTTACCTCTAACTACAATAAGTGTACCCTTGGTAACCTTCCAAGAGTCCACTGTGAGAGTTACTGTGCAACCCTCTTCACCCAAACTTCTAACAGAAATTAGATTCCGCTTCAGAACTGGGACATGCATGACCTCCTTTAACACCCATGTGTCACCTGTCTGCAATTTCAGCTTCACTTTGCCTTTGCCAACAATCTGACAAGGCTTTCCATCCCCTACACAAATTTCTCAAAAGTCTCCCTGGACATACTCATGAAAAAATTCCCTATGTGGGGATGCATGAAAAGAGGCACCAGAATCTAAAACCCAAGATTCTACTTTATCCAAAGAACATACCAGAGCATCTTGTGCAACGTAACCCGCAACATCTGCTTCTTCTTCATGTTCTTCATGCTGATCTGTACCCGATCTGCAATCTCTCTTTAAGTGCCCTTGCTTTCCACACTTCTAGCAGGTTATTCTGCCATACCTAGACTTGGACCTCTTGCCCATCTTCGACCTTGATCTCCCACGCTCTGTCTTCTCTCTTGGCCTTCCTCTTCCTTCAACACTTAAAGCATCTCTAGATGATTCACCTGTGCTTTTCCTACGTATCTCTTCATTCAAGATCACACTTAAAACATCATCCACTTTTAAGACTTTTGAAGGAGACACAGTATTAGAAACTACCATTACCAAACCTTCCCAACTTTCAGGTAATGAACACAAGATTAAGAGAGCTCTAATTTCATCATCAAATACAATATTGATGGAACTTAACTGGTTTACCAAACCATGGAAATCACTAAGATGGCTATGAACAGATCCACCTTCCAACATTTGCAAATTAAATAAACGCTTCATAAGAAATACCTTATTAGAAGTTGAGTGTTTTTCATACAAATTTGCCAAAGATTTCATCAACTCCACCGTTGTCTTACAGATGATTCAAGACTCAATCTAACAGATCCCAGAGCCTTCCGATCAAGAACCTCCCATTCTTCATCTTTCATATCCAAGGGTTTGCTAGTAACCCCACCCAACGGTAAGTACAAATCTTTCTGATACAGATAGTCCTCAATCTGCATCCTCCATAATTGGTAGTTCTTGCCATTAAACTTTTCCATTCGTAGTTGAATATTTTCTGCCATTGCCCAACTCCCACTCAAACAGAAACCCTGTGAGTAACCTGTAATCAAAACACACTACCCAGATCTACACCAATCTGTTAGTATCCCAACCAAAAGCTCTGATACCACTTGTTGGGGGAGTGGAAGAAAATCCAAGAACAAACACACCTATTCTAATTCCACCTGTTAGGATCTTGCTCCTCAGAAAGAGCACAATATGATTACCAAATATAAGCAATTGAATATGTAGAAATAACCAGAAACACAAGTAACTAGAATTCACCAATAGCACAGAATATGAGAGACAATACACTATCTTGTATTAACACTATATAGAAAAGAATACATCAAAGAGCCGCCACACTCTTTCACCTTACAGAGATTCGCCACACCTCAAGTGTACAGTAATTCTTCTCACACACACTCTCCTACACAAAAATGGTCCCAACAACCAACTCACACACAGAATTGGTGTTCACCTCACCAACCAGTCAGTAATAACCCTGCTGGTACACCAAGCACTCTATAGCACTTCAAGCTGATCTCTCATGAACCTGCAACCTGTAATTCAAAGACCAAACTTACATGTAGATCCCCAATGAGCTTGCAACAACCTGCAACTCACAGATCTTACAACTAGAAGGAACTCTTCCTTTCTATCTCATGCCTTAAACAATACATGCCAATGGGTCTATAAATAGATCCCTAACTCAAACACTAACTTAGACTCTTAATTTAGACAATTATCCTTGCAACCCAAGACTCTAACTGGTCTCAACATGCAAACTCTTCGTTCACTTAACTAATTGTCTGTGAAATGAGTAGTTCTGAAACACACAGGCGACCGACGTCGGTCCCTACTTGTCTGGTTCTGCCGACGTCGGCCGACTTCCTACCGTCACCGGTGGCCTTCTGCGCTAGTCTCTGCCGACGTCGGTCATACTACCGACGCCGGTGCTCCTGGATCTCAGCAACCATTGTTCCATAGTTTGCAAAGGGTTGAAGCTTTTAGCTCCACAACCTAACAAAAATGATGAAGGATAATTCTAAATATATACAAGATGTTCTAAGAGAAAATACTAAATGGATATTTACAAGGGTAAATTATAAACAAAAGTTTTAATGGTAAGTGAGACAAGGATCAAACACTAGTTATAATGATAATTTTTAGGATCTAAAATGAATGGTGAGTAGTTGGTTACAAAGCATACTATAAATCTTAGAGTATGAATATTATATGACCCTTTTATTAGTGATTAGATTAGTGAGTTCATATAAATTTCTTCTTAGGGTATAAATGAGGGTGGACATGTTTGGATGCAATTGAGGCTGATAGGGAGAAGAGTTACCAAAGAGGATGTGATTACGATATTGGGATGTCAAAATGGTATAAGTATATGTTTGAAAGTGGATTATAGGTTCTAGGTTATTCTTCCAAAAATATAATCTTTTCACTTTTAGTAATGATTTTACCTAATATAAAACTCTTGTTTATTGATTTTTCCCAATCATATACTATATTTCAACTATTAGGATCAAGGTTATATGAGAAATGAGAGGGTGAAATGGTAAGATGAGGGAAGTGGAGTGATGATGGATGGATATGCCCCTAAGAGTGGGTATTTATATATGGAGGATATTTGGATAATCTTAAATATAAAAACATATTAGGTGTATAATATTCATGGGCTCATCAATATCATCACCATCTAAAGTGGCCAATTTTTAGGATCCTGATCTAAATTTTTTAATAATAATAGAGGGCCCAAGCCAATTTACTTCAAAATTGTACTTATTTTCTCACTTTGCACTGGTGTTTTTCTAATTCTCCTTTAGGAATAGATCACCAATTTTGAATTCTCTAGATTGAATATTTTTGCAATATTGACCCTTAAGTTGATTATGATAGGCCCTAAGGTTGTCAAAAGCATTTTGAGTCTTTTCATCTAGAAACTCAAGATCCTATAGCCTTTATTATCTATAATTATTATTAGTGATCATGCCACGTTAATATATTTGTAAGGAAGGGAGCTCAACTTGAATAGCCAAAATTGTTTTCACTCCATAGACCAAATAATATGAAGTAGCCTCAAAATGTGTTCTAACATGGGTTATATAGGACCAACGAGCTACAGATAGTTGTAAATGAAAATTTCTACAAACATGACTAATATATTTTTTGATAGTTTTGAGAAGCATTTAATTAATTGATTCTAATTGACTAGTACCATGTGAATAATAAAATGTAGAGAAATGTTTCTCAATGTGATAATGATTGCACATGTCTTTGAATTCCTAATTTTTGAAATATTTATCATTCTGTGATATAATTTTGGCTAAGATTCCAAAGTGGTAAATAATTTAATCTAGAATGAATTTTTATATTTATATACCTATGGCATAAATTATCAACATTACTTTAACCCATTTAGTCAAATGCTCCATATCCATGATTATGAATTTGTGTCCATTTCATGAGGTTAGATTAATCTTGTCAATAAGGTTGAGTCCCCATATTCAAAATGGCCACAAGATCATTATATGATATAATTATTGCATGGGAGCATGAATGAAATTATCATGCTTCCAACAAGATACAAATTTATGCACATACTGAAAGGCATCATGATCTATTATGCACTAATACTATCGAGTCTAGAGGAACTTCTTGGCTATTGCCATCCCACTGACATGACCACCAAAAATACCACTATAGACCTCCTTGATTATAAAAATATCCTCTTATGATGTCATGCATATCAAAAGGTGTCATCATAACATCCCCTATAAAGTATTCTTCTAAGGATGGTATAAGTTTGCAATGAATGAAGGCTTTTCATTGATGGTGATTGAGGGTTGGTGGTAGAATGTTGTTGTGGGGGTAAGTTTAAGTGTCATGGTACCATGGTAGACTTAAATTAGGTATAACAAAAATTTGATAATGATCCATTGATTGATGATATGGAAATAATATTTTTTCAATTAGAATGTTTCCTTTAAATACATCTAATAGAATATCTATTAAGGAATTGATAGTGGCCATTGAGTCGATAAATTTATTACTTCACTTGGGAATCTACTCAAATGTTATTGAATTAAAACTTTGATTCAAATTTTCCACTAATTATTTATAGGGAAGTAATTTCTCATCTTTTATTTTTAACCTTCCTTCACCTATTTTATAATCAACTGAGAATCAATAAAAACATGTTAATGTTTTATATTCCATTTGATGGTGAGTTGTAGTTTGATAACTAATGCCTCATATTTAGTAATGTTATTTATGTAGTGAAGGTGATTTGAAAGGATTTAGGTATTGAGTTACCTAGTGGGGTCACCAAAAGGATTCTTTATCCTAATCCATATGTTGTGAAAGAGCCATAGAAATATAAATTTTATTTATTTGATTCTTTAGTAGTAAGTATAGACTCATCTGAGAAGTCCTTGATTAAAGGATTTGTGTCTGCAATAAGTGATACTACAAGTTGATCCATAATGACTTGTCCTTTAATGTCATTTTGATTTATATAATATATATCAAATTTGCTTAGTAACATAACCCATTAATCTATTTACTAGTTATAATTTATTTAGATAGCATGTACTTAAGGGGATAAACCTTCGCTATGAGCTGGACTTGGTTATTCAACATATAATGCCTAAGTTTTTGTGAGACAAAGACTAAAACCAAGCAAGTATTTTCCATAGTGGTGTTGTTAAGATCATATGATATTAAATTTATGATTAGATAATAAATTTCTCTTTCTTTTCTTTAATCATTATACTAAACTAGTAAGGCCCCTACATCACAAGTTGTAGAAGAGATATACAAAAGTAATAGCCTTCCTAAGATAGGTATTGATAAAATTAGAGGCTTCAATAAATAGTACTTTATATTGTCAAAATCCTTTTGGCATTCCAAGTTCCACTTTAAATAATATCCCTGATTTAATATATTGGTGAAAGGATGACATTTATGTCAATTGTGATATAAACTAATGAATATCATATAGTTTTCCTTGAAGGCTTATCAACTACTTCAAGTTATTAGGGGAAGGAATTTACACTAGGTTTTACTTTAGCAAGATCTTCTTCAATGCCTTACCTAAATAATATGATCCCCAAAAGTTTACCTAAGGTTACTCTAAACACACATTTCTTAGGGTTCATTCTAACCTTGTATTCCCTAAGCCTCTCAAAAATTATTATTAGGACTATAAGATGTTATAATAAAAGCTTGTACTTTCTTAGTATAACATCCATGTAATATTATACAAGATTGTGCATCATATGATGGAATATTACTATCATTTCCCTCTAATAACTGGCTCTTGCATTTTTAAGACCAAAAGGTATTATTTAGTATTAGAAGGTTCTCCCATGGAATGATAAATGCATGCCTATGTTGATATTTAAGAGAAATTTTAATTTGAGTATAGCTAAATAAATTATCCATGAGGTAAATCATCTCATACCCTTTGGTAGAGTGCATGACCATGTCGATATTCGGTAAGGGAAAGTTATTTTTGAAAATGCCTTGTTTATATCTTAGAAGTTGGTATAGTTAATTATTAATCCCTATGGTTTGGCTATCAGGACAATATTAGATGTCCACCTAGAATAGTCAATTAGTTGAATAAACCTAGCTTCTATGAATTTTTGTAGTTATTCTTTAACCAAGAGGGCCACCTTGGGGTGTATTTTGTAAATGTTTAGTTTAACTATTTTGGCATTTAGATGAATCACTAAATTATGTAATACTAAGGTAAGATCCAATACATACATGTTATAATATCTCCATGAAAACACATTTATATATTCATTGAGAAGATTTATGAGCACTTATTACTTGTTATATGTGAGAATTTCACCTAGTTTGACAATTTTAGGACTTTCATTTATTTCAATATTCACTTATATGACCTCCTCAATAAGAGAAGGTGATTGGTCCTATACATATGTTAGGGGTAGTGGTAATTATTTTCCTCAATAAAATTATTTTGGAAGCTATATATCTAATTCTAGATAAGACTCTTATTTGTCAGGAGTGGATTGGATTTATTCCATATTTGGAGAGGGGTCATTTTTTCCATATTCCTCTTATTTAATTTTATTTAGTGATAGTTGTTACTCTCCAAAATATGTGGATTTACTTAAATTGATAGAGAATATTTTATTATGGTCTCATCATTTTGGAATATATCAAAATATGGTTCATTCTTATGATCCTAGTTTATAATTATTGGATAATAGAGGGAGATGTTGATTATGGAGATAGTAGTGTCAGGGAAGAGATTGGTGGTAGCTAAGTCTTCAAAAATACTATAGAAAAAATATGTTTGGAATTTTTCATCAGAAGTAGACTCTTCAAGAACTGAAGAAGTATCCATAATGATAGTGATTAGGTCAATTCCTAGAGGTTGTATATTAATCCAAGATGTTTTGGGTGTTCTTTAACCCCTATGGGTTATAGCCTTCCTTATTCATCTATTCTTAGTCCTTCCCCCTTATATTTCATATTATGAATACTTTTATGAAGTTATTGGTACTTTTAATTATGAAATTCTAGGGCCTCATCTTCAAGAATAAGCCATGAATTACTAGGTTCATCAAAGTATTCTTCTAATAACATACCTTCACTAGTGAAGTCTATGGACTTGAATCGATAAGTAAAGGATTTATCTTGCTGCATAATAGAGGACCTATAGCTACATGGGGATATTGGTAGGTAATTAACATAAAGAGTTGAATATTCATACTCCCCACAACCTTTAGAAGTGGTTTTAAAATGAGGGATGTCTATGGATTCTCATGAAGTAGGTGATAGATTGTTAGGGTGGGTATACTTCATAGGTTTGGGATTATAAGGGAAAGTTTGAGTGTTGTGGTAATGGCAAGTAGGATTAGATTATTCCATTTTGCATCTATTAAAATCTTGTATTTCCCTTATACTTATGACTTCCACTCTAGAACGAGGAAATTTTAGACATTAATGGAGGGTGTACTGATAACCTCTGATCAGGCTTTTGACCAATATCCACCCAAGATGCATAATCTGGACTAAAAACACTAAAACATGCTAAATCATGTGAAATTGACATATTCAGGTGCTAATTTTGGCCAGGGTATCCCTAAATGGGGAATTGGAATTTATGGGCTAGCTAACTTTGATTAGTTTTTTTGAGTCAAAATGCCAATTTTGCACCTAGGTGCTTTGGATTGATCTTTCCTATCAATGTATCTTATACAAGATGTTTTCCTTCATTATTTTTTATTGGTAACATCCTAAATGGGAATATGGTTCCAATGCATCTGATAGTGACTTCCAATTCTATTCCAATCAAAATTTAGACAAATAAGAAGGCATTCTAATCAATTTCAGTAATTTGTACACAAAGTTCTTAATCATGCTTAAGAGCTAATTAACCCAAATCAAGGCCTAATCAAGAATTCCACGTAAACTTTTTGAATAATTATTTTTGGAAATGAATATTGAATATCTACATCACTAAGTGACCTCATTTCTTGGGAAGACATCCTTAGGCCATAAATGCCACAAATATCATGATTCATGCCCTCCATGCCTCATAAATTCCTTCCATGATGCCCTCCATGCCTCTTAATTTCACCTTCTAATTTCATGATGAGGATAATTAAAATTTTAATTCCAAAAATTGAATTAATCCTCAACCACACATCTCAATCTTAGGATGGATGGTTTAGGTTGATTCTCGACATTTGCAAAAATATATAAATAGGAGTCCTTACCACATAATTTATAAGACTTGATAATGTAAAGTTATAATTCAAAAATGTTTCCAAAAGCTTTAAGAAATTAGTGTTACCATGACAAATTGATTCCAATCCAATCCAAGCAACAAGCTAAAGGTGCCAAGGGGAGATGGAGCTATCCAAGATTCCATTACTAAGGACTTCATGAGCATAAGCTAAGCAAGCCACTAATACAAAGGCATGTGGAGCATCCAAGGAAGGTGAAGGAATTTTTATGTTTTATTCCTTACCTTTTAGTTGTGTTTGTAATTTTTTTAAACTAGGCTCTCCTTAGTGTCTAGGCCTAGAGATGTTATGCTATTAGTGTGTTTATTTCATTTTGTTTTCATTTTGGAACTAACACCATACTAACCATCCTCTCTTGAGTTAAATTCCTAGATCACATTATGGCATGCCTAGTGGGACTAGATGCATCTCACACCTGAAGAAGATCATTTTACAACTCTAAAATATTTATTTTTACCCCTAAAACTCTTGCAAATTGATTTTCTAACTTTATTTTATTGTTTTTGGTTGCCACAATTTTACATATTAGCCAACATTGACAAATAATATTGACATCAGTTACATGGCTTAACTGACATTGGTTAGAAAAATTAACATCAGTTAGATTTTGTTTAGTAAGGTAACCATCTTTAGTTTTATATAACCGATGTTGATCACTATTTTTTTACAAAAGCATAAACCTGAGAGATATTTTTCCAAAGTTCATTTTTTCAAACCAAAAAGAGATTCAAAGCTAAAGGACATGCTAACATTTTTTTTGTAGGACCAAACTTGATATTTGCTAAAAACATGTTTAAATCACCTTTTCATGCTTAAAAATCAATTAAGAACCTTGTTTTGGGTGTTTAACAAAGAATTTAGATGTTTTTGGTGACTGTTTTCAAAGTTTGCAACTAAAACCAAGGGGTCAAATGAACACCACAAAATATTTCATTTGGGCTTAAAATTGAACACACTTATTAATTTTTATTTTCAATAGTTTTTTAATAAATTTTTTGTTTGGAAAAAAGAAGAATGTTATGTGTATGCTCTTTCATTTATCCCTTATAATAAACCCCTAGAATCAAAAGTGCCATTCTTATTACAAGTAGCCTAGTCCAAGGTAGATATAATGTCATCTAAAGCACTCCACAAAAACTCATCAAAGTTTGGGTGACATTGAAAATAACCCTAAAGTCTTTATATTTCATGACTTCTTTATTTTTATGTAAACTTGGCTTATGAGGGGGGCTTCATCACCTCTCTTAAGTTATTTAAGGAAGCTTTGACCTAAGGTTTCATCTCCTAGCATTGATTTAATTTGGCTCCTTTGGAGTTGCACATGGGACATAACGACACATTAGACATTGCACTACACTAAACAAACAACACGATGTAGTGGTTCCAAAAAGGACTAGACCTTTTTGCAACAAGCCAAGTGATACTGACCCAAAATCTAGGCTTTTAATTTGAATCATTTGGCATGAAAGTTATTATGCAATTGATTCCCCTATATTGTTCAAAAAATTATTAGATCTTAGATAAATCCCCACTTATTGTAGAAGTATTAATGGTGCAAGGTCTGCCTTAAGGTGCATGTCATAGTACTATCATTTAAGAGAAGGGGGGGTGTAAAAAATCTACTATATAACACATATTTACTTTTGGATGAACACTTAAAATAATCTAAAATGATTTATATTGATGGATTTCAAAAATACCAAGCAACTTCATCAGTTTAAGATTTAAGAGTGGTTAATTAGTTAGTCTTGTCATAGATTAAAGTCTTGTTTGGATTCAAAACTTGGTGTAAACAAATAATCCAAACAAAACACATAGCCCAAATTTTCCTTTGAATAAAGATGTGTTATGCTACCCATGTGAGATCATCAGTTTTCCTTGTTCAAAATTTCATCAAAATCTTGAGAGTCATATCATCCACTTTGGCATAGTTATGCTACCCACTTGAGTCTAGACCTTTAACAAAGTTTTTTAAGTCCTTCACTTATAATCTAAATTAAAAATTTCACCTTTATAATTTCATAGGGTTTATGTGTTAAGTGGGTTCACCATTTGCACTAAAATTGAGGGAACTTAGGTTTAATTTCTAATTTGGGGTGAAGGTCATTTAAGACTCATAATCATTGTCATCACTTGATAGACTTAAGCCATTTTGTGTTCAACACTTTCACTTTGATTCTATACACCACAACATTTTTGAGTTAAGAAAATTAGTGTTATGCTATCAAAATTATGGGAAAATGTCTTTGCCTTAAAGATTTTTTGAAACATACATTTTTTGTCACACATTTTTGGTAGTATAGCATTGTTACGCTACCCAAAAAAATTCAAATATCATTTCATAAACCCTCTTACATAGAGTCCAAATTTATTCCTACATTTTTAGACCAATCCAAGTGTAGTTTTATGATCTTTTTTCTAAAATAGTTATAATGTTCACTTTTATCTAGCTTGTTTGATAAAAGAACCAAGTTTTGTACCATTTTTTGTGAGAAAATAAACTATTTCTAAAGTGCATTCTATTTCATACCTTATACCTAGTTGATCAAGTTCATGTCCAAGAGTCAAAAGCTTACTATTTATTAGAAGTGTTTCAAATCTATTAGATTAAAACTTTCATCTATTTTCAAAGTCTAGCTTTTGACACTGTTTAGCCAAGTGTCCTAGTGCATGCCTTGTTTGATCCTAAATTTTGATGCCATGTTTGGTCAAAAGACTAGCAACTTTTAAATTCCTAGATTAGACTAATTTGAAACACTTTAAACTTAGAGTTTGGAATTTTGATTTTAGGACCTTTTAATTACTTATCTTTGTGTGAATAATGAAACATTAGATACTACATGCTAGCTTATTTCCTCATAACTATTTGGATAAACCTTTTGATTCTTTTTACAAATCTAGACCAAGTTGGAACATCATTAGTTTTAGACATTATACTTTCTTAGAGTTTAAATAACTCTTTGACCTGTTATTGTAAAAGCATTGACTATGGATCCCAACATATATTCCTACAATCATAGTGGACTAATGTAGAATATAGGGATTATTAATGGAGTTATGCATGAATAAATGGTGCAAGACCCGTATGTAGATGATATTGCTTATGAGATGTATTCTTATCCCTATTATAATACTCAATCAAGGGCATAAATCCAAGATCCATTCGATAACTATGTGGTTAACACACCACCTTATTTAGAATAAGAGCAAGGGCAAACCACATAATACCTAGCTAAAATACCTACAATGGACAAGCCAATACTTCAATAGTCATATTCTACTATTATGGCTTCCACATATGATCCATTTTTTATTGAATGACATTTTTTAGAGAAAAAGGATGAGATTTTGGTTAGAGCCATAAAGGTAGGGGCCAAGATTCTACTAGAATTCCCCATGAAAATTTACCAACTCTAGTAAGAGTACCCCATAATTTCATTTATGATCAATAAGCTTCTTTTAGAAATTAGATGGCTCTAGTCAAAACAATGTACCAAGATCCTAATATATCTCATTAAAGTAAAAACATTATGGAAGATCTCTTTAAGTAAACATAGATAGCATATCAAACCTACCTAAATCTAGCACATGATTTCAATCAAATGAACATGGTAAGTAAGCCTCTTATTAACCTAGTTCCTTCAACATGAGTGTTGATTGAGTTAATTAGATAAGAGAATCTAAATTTTGACCCATTCATACAAATCACTTTGATATATAAATTGATGCATATGCCCATTATTGAAGAAGTGTGTTCAACCTCTACATAGAATAGTGAGCCAAACATAGTGGACAATATGCAAACAACATCCAATCCTGATCAAAGTAGAACTAACGCACAAACAACTAGCGAAGAACATGTGTCTATAGTTAATCCCATGAGTTGATCATTCTACTAGGTAAAAGGGGTTTCTACACCCTGACCTCAATTAATGGCTTCCTCAATTGTAAAACCTATGGGATTAGGTAATCAAATAATGACTAATGTCACACCTCAATGATAGAATATGATGAACCCTACTCTTCCTCAACAAGTAATGAGTAGTATTCCACAACAACAAGTACAATCTAGTATATCAATACAATAAAGGACAAATAAATTGCCATATCAATCATGGGCAGCTAATGTTCTACCTCACCAGGTAATGATGAACATACCTCTTCAGTCATAGACTGATATGAAAATCCAAAACCAAGCAATGACTAGTCAATAATGTATAAATATGGGTCAATAATAGATGCTAAATCTGTAACCTACTTTCATTTCCTCTTAGGGATTCATGCAATAAGGAGGTCCCCATATTTCTCAGGTACTTACTAGATAACCATTGATTTAAAATGTGCCACAAATATAGAGATAAGGTCTTGGTCCACATGTTCCCATTTAATAGAAAGGTTTAATTAGTTGGTAGCATGTCCCTTTTCAACCACAGTAGGCACAATATAATGATATCCCTCTACCCCAACCAAAAAATCCCCCAACTCAAACCTTTATCACCAACCCAAACGATAATATCACATAACCAAGTGTGTAATTTCAAGTACATCTTAATCCATGTATGTGTATTCTTGGTCCATTCCCCAACCAAACCAATATACCTCAATAGGTATCTTCATCATACCCTAGTCAAAGTGTCCCACTTGTGACCTCCCAACCATCTATCCAAATCAATGTTCTCCCTCAAACCAATATTCCTTCTAGTTTCCTATCCTAAGAATTATAATAGATGAAGGATGTAATTATTACCATTCAAGCTAGTAAACAAACTAAAAGGTTAAAATTAGATGATGTATGTTACTATCAATTCAACATGGAGTATTTTTAGATACCATTTCCTCTAGGATATGAACCACCAAAATTTGATAAATACAAAGGGAAAGGTGACCCTAAGGCTCATTTGACCAAATTATTGATCGCATGTCAACCAGTGGCATATAGGGACATATACCTTTTGATTTTATTTCCAAGGAGGTTGGTTGGACAAGCCTTATAGTGGTTTTTGAAGTTGCCTAAAAATTTAGTAATAGATTTTGATGATCTTTCTGATAAGTTCATATAACACTTCTTTTTTAATCTTGAGCATGAGATTTCATTAGTGGACTTAACATAGGCAAAGAAAAAATTTGGTGAGGTATTTTCAAGTTATTTATAGTGATGGAGAGCCCTTGTGATCCATTTCACCCATCGCTTATTAGATAAATAATTAGCTATTGTGTTTACCAAAAAATTGCATAGTGAGATAACTTACCATCTGGAACTATAATGTGTGCATACTTTTAAAGAAATTATTGACAAAGGATTTTTGATTGAGTGGGGGATCATCCATAAAGGAGTCATCAAGCTTAATTCAAATAATTAGAATAAAGGTACCAATCAGGGAAACAATCAACATCTGATTCAAGCACAAACCTCACAACCAACAAAGGCCAATAGCCAAGAAAAACTGAAATAATTCAACCATAACAAGAATGTTATGGGAAATGGAGTAATCAAATCCCATCATGTCCCAATGGTAAAAATGTCATCTACACCACCTTTTCAGCTTACTCCTACCTAGTAACCTCTCCAAACAATAACGTAAGTGCAACAACCAAGACTTACATAATAAATAATGTAGCCTTTACCATTGCAAACCCCTCCTCCTAGAAGAACCATGCCTATACGTTGTGTCTTTAGTGACCTTGGAGAACCTATTGAGTTTGTATTTCATAGTCTTGTCATTTTTAATATAATTAGTTGGCCTATTCCAAAGCATTATCTACAAGGCATTCCTTATCTTGATTGGTATTGCAAAAAAGAATTCTATGACTATAATGAGGTCAACAGGGATAATCTACAAACATGTGTCCAAATAAAATATTTAATTGAGAATATGTTGGAGAATGGGGAGATAACATTTGATAATGGTGCTTCTACTTCCAATAAAACTCTTAGGATCTATCAAAATACCTTTCCCTGACATAACAATCAGTAGCAGGAAAACAAAAAACAATAACAATAACAATGACTAGTATAACAATAAAATCAATAGTATCAAAATCAAAGGTCAAACTAGAAAAATCATATAAATTTGTAACAAAACCCACAATGACAAAATAATGAAAAAAAATGTCAAAATGGTAACAACCAATAAACCTACCATGAAATTACACATGACTACAACATGGTTGTAGGTCATATTATAGGGGGTAGTATTAATACCATCTCCATTAATCCTAGACCATGCACTAATAAACTTAGACCATTGATAAAAAAAATATTTATCCAAATTACATGGATAATCCTTCTTTGACTTAGGAGTGCATATAGGCAAACTAGGAAACTAAGACTTCCCCTTTTGGACCTTATATCAAAATGGTAACAACCAATAAACCTACCATGAAATTACACATGACTACAACATGGTTTTATGTCATATTATAAGGGGTAGTATTAATACCATCTCCATTAATCCTAGACCATGCACTAATAAACTTAGACCATTGATAAAAAAAATATTTTTCCAAATTACATGGATAATCCTTCTTTGACTTGGGAGTGCATACAGGCAAACTAGGAAACTAAGACTTCCCCTTTTGGACCTTATATCAATAACTCATTCTTGCCATGTGACCACATGTAAGTGCATCGATAATTGGGACTTGCCATGTCTGGTCCCCAACCATTTCCAACATTAATTAGTAATAATGGTCTAGTATTTAATCTTGATTTTGAAATAACAACTCAAAGGTTGAAGGTTACTATCTCAAGCCCACAACCATCTACTTCTTTTCCTATCATCCAACCAACCATTCAGCCTTAAAATAAACCATTCACTACTGACCAAGACAAAAAGTTTGATATTGTGGAACAATTATAGAAGACAAAAACATAAATTTCTATTTAATATTTTCTATGAATGTCAATAATCCATAAATACATATTGAATGAGTTTTTGACCTAATCCACTATTTCTAGTGACATATACCCTAATAAATTTCAAGCATTGGTTGGACACTTAGCTCCAGACCAACAAGTCACATTCAACTAAAGTGATATTTCTTCCCTTGGCCCGCTCCATAATAGTCCATTATACATAGAGGTTTATATAATATTGTATAAAGTGAAATGTGTCCTTATCAACAAAGGACCCATCCTCAACATAGTGTATTTAAAGCTCATCAAGCTTCTTGGGTACATAATAGTAGATCTCTAACCAAAAACAATAACTATCAAAGCCTATGATAATAAGGAAAGAGAATCACAAGGCACCATTAGTTTTCTATTTATCATTGAACCTTTGAACCGTGATACACTTTGCCATGTACTTGATCTTGAGTTATCATACAATATGCTCCTAGGCAGGCCTTGGTTACATGAGATTTGTGTAGTCCTATCAACACTACACCAATGAATCAAGTTTTCCTACTCAGGGATGGAAGTGAATATTCTAGGAGATCTACATCCATATGAACACTACAAGCATCTTGAGGCCAAATTTCAAAGCTATAATTATCATTACAACATGAATCCAAGTTCTAAATAGGATAAATGAAAGGTCATACTTATTGATCCTTCACCAGATAATTACATAGATCCTAATACCTTGGATTATCTTTCCCAAATGTTGCCTCCTAAAGGTTCTAATCATTTCACCATTTTAGATAATGGATCGAGATAATATGTTACCCATGATACATTTCATATTACCAATCTTCTTTAAAATCTAAAAAACTTTAGGTGACATAAAGTCACTCCACATATTCATTGGCAATAAAGGAACAAAGATAAGAGACCTATCACATTTGTATGAGCATTTGGCCTAAGACCTCACCCTCTTAAAGGGGATGAATAATCATTATACAATGACAACCATATTGATTGTTATAAAAATGCAAAGTATCCTATTCCCAATAGGATCATGGAGTGTCATAGGTATGAAAGAAGAGGCCTTGGATTGAATCAACAAGGAAACATTGAGCCAATTTCTATGACCAAGTATGACAGACCTTATGGACTTGGATTTAAACTTCCTGGGGATGATCCCACATATCTTATTCAAACTCCATCACTAATGACTAGTAATGATGATGTCGATAGTGAAGTAAAGTCTGATCATAGCCTCACCTTTGATAACCTAGCTAAAACCAGCATGTTTGATAATAATTCCATTTGTACCTTACCCTAGCCATTCATTACAACCCTTTGCCATTATATTATCCCCAAGTGATATATTGGGACCAACAAGAATCTAGTTTATTGATTGATGAGTTTTAGAATGATGATGCATTTTGTGACTTTTTAGGCCTTTGATACAATGTTCCATTGGGAGATCATAAATCAATATTCTCAATCATACTAGATCATGTAGTGTATTTTGGAGAGCAACTGAACACAATTATCTAAAAACAAATAAGTAAAACATTGAGGTCCCAAAGTGAAAACCTCTTTGATTCACTTTTTGACTGGGGAAAAAGTAAATATAAAATCTAGTCTAATGGTGAAAACCTATTTTAGGTGCCATTAGATGGGGGTGTTCATTCTTCTTTGAATTTAGACTAGGAGACCACCAATGATGAAATTTCCTATGGATCAGAGTTTAAATTTGAGAATCAACAAATATTTGATCAAATTATTCAAGAATTTCTAACTTTTTTTTTATGTGGCCATATCTCCCATTAAGGACTTAGATTCATCATGCCTAGGAGAAGTTCAAGAGCAAGTCCTAACAGAGGACCCTAGCATAATTTAACAGTTCAAGTCATTGCTTACTATCCTAGAAGATGGTTCAACCCTTCGATTCAAAGATACAATAGAGGTAAATATCAGGACTCCATCAGACCTAAAATGGATAAAATTAGGAGAATCCCTCACTAAATAGGAATGTGACATCTTTACATTTTTATTGAGAAAATTTGTAGATATATTTGGATGGGCCTATTCTGACATGCTAGGTTTGGACCTTGCTTGGGTTCTACACCACCTTGTGATTATTCTTGACACAAAATTGGTAAAACAAAAGCTACGTAAGATGCATCCTCACATTGGTATATTGGTAAATAAAGAGTTTGCAAAACATTAGAATTAGGATGTATCTGATCCATTGACTACTTTGAATGGATCTCTAATGTGGTACCTATTAGTAAAAATCCTAAAGGGATCAAAATTTATAATAATTTTCATGATATCAACAAATCTTGTCCTAAATATTATTTTCCCTTACCTAATATTGACATGATCATTGACTCCATGATAGGTTATGAAATTCTTTCACTCATGGATGGCTTTTTAGGGTACAACCAGATCAGAATAACACTAGAAGACAAACATAAAATAGCATTCACCACTCCATGGGGAACATTTGGTTATTTGGTAATGCCATTTAGACTTAATAATGATAGAGCTACATATCAAATGGCCATGACTATCATATTCCATGATATGATGCATGCTATTCTTGAAGATTATGTCGATGACATATTAGGAAAATCCAAAACTAGGGCCGACCATCCAGTAGTGATGTGTAAGATATTCGAAAGATTATGGGAGTAGAAAGCTAGACTTAATCTAAATGAATGTGTGTTTAGTATAACTTTAGGCAAACTACTTAGCCTCATCATGTCTTGTAGAGATATTGAAGTCAATCTGGTTAATGTCCATGTTATAACCAAGATGTCACCACCAACCAATTTAAATCAAATCCATAGTTTGTAGGGCAAGACCTAGTCTATTAGATGCTTCATCTCTCAGTTAGTGAAAAAGTGCCATCCATTTACACACCTTTTGAAGAAGCAAGTTGCATTTCACTGGGATGATCACTACTAGACAAATTTTTAACAACTCAAATACTATCTTGTTAATTCACCTATTCTATTACCTCTTATGCGAGGAAAGTCATTCTTGTTATACCTATCAGCTACCAACCATGCTCTAGGGGTATTATTGGATCAACATGATGACAATGGAAAATATAATTCTATGTACTACCTAAGACATACCTTCGATACATATGAACATAACTATATACTTATTAAAAAGTCTTGTCTATCCATGGTCTTCATAACTCAAAAATTACAACATTATATGTTGAATAGTAAGACCATGGTCATTTCAAAAGTAGATCCACTCAAGTATCTACTATCTAAAATAGCTTTGCAAGGTAGAATGGCTAAATGGATCATGATTCTTAGTGATTTTGACATAGAGTATGTCAATAAAAATGAAATTAATGGATAATTTCTTATAGATCAGCTTGGTGAAGTACCTCTTGTAGACACATAGCCACTCACATTTTAATTTTATGATGAATCCATAATGACTATCATTGATAGAGCCCTTGAGGATCAGCCTTAGAAGTTGTATTTTTATGGTTCATTTACTATACATGGATCAGGAGTAGGCCTATTATTTGTTACATCATAGGGGGATCTAATCCCTAAATCATTCATAATCATCTTTTCTTATACAAACAACATCACTGAGTATGAATCACTTGTTGTAGGACATCGACAAGCACTGCATTAGAATATATCTCATCTCAAAGTTTATGGTTATTCTTAGTTAATCATCAATCAGGTCATAGATCATTTTTAGACTAAATATGACAAGCTAGTTCCATATAAAGCCATGGTCGACACTCTCAAGCAACAAATTGCCAATATTTAGTTTGAGCACATACCAAGGGCTAGTAACATAACTATAAATGATATGGCTACTATTGGCTCTCTAATTTGATAAATAAATAAAGTTAGAGAGTATCAGTTCCTCATTAAGAATTTGTTAGCACCAGCTCATGAACCTTCAATCATTGCCATGATTTGTGATATTATTGATCCTAATTCTATTTTGTACTTATACCTTTATAACTACCCTCATGACCAATTTAAACCACCTAACCTCTCTTGAAAACAAACCAAACCCTTCATTCATCATTCCACTCATTATACTTTACTTGGATTCACCATTTAACATCACAATTTTGATGGAACTCTATTTCATTTTTTAACTTCCATAGAGTCTACACTAGTGTTAAGAGAATTTAACAAAGGATTATGTGGCACTCATTTTAGCAGGGAATTCTTATTTAAAAATCTCTTACGTATTGGTTATCATTGGCCCATAATGGATGCAAATACCACTATATATGTATAAAAGTGTGATAAATGTCAATGACATGCTAACTTGATTCATGCCCCAACAAAACTCTAAAATTGATGTTGACACCATGGTCACTTTTTACATGGGGACATAACCTCATTGGTAAAATTAACCCCACTTCATCTAACAACCATAAACATATCCTCACCACCATTGAATATTTCACTAAGTGGGTTAAAACTATACCCCTCACTTACCTAAATGGAAAACAAATTTCCAAATTCATTTTAAACCATCTCATTTGTTGTTATGGTATCCCCTTTAACATTATATCTGATAATGGAGGATCATTCAAGAATAAGGATGTAGACTAGCTATGTACTAGATACAACATCACACAACATTTTTCTACAACATATTACCCTCAAGGTAATGGCCAGGATAAGGCATACAACAAAACCATTGTCAATATTCTCAAAAAAATTATCAATGATGGCGGTCATGATTGACACTTATAGATATTCCTTACCCTCTAGGTATATTGTACCAATCATCATACCCCAATAATATCCACTCCATAATCACTTGTTTATGGTACTAAAGCCATCCTTCCTATTGAGGTTGAATTGCCTTCACTATTCATCTCTTTCAAGCATGTCTTGGATGATCATGACTATCAAGTAGCTCACTTTCAAGAGCTAGACCTACTTGATGAGAAACACACAACTACACTCAATAATCTTTAAGCATTATCAGAATTGATTCAAAGGCCACTATAATCATCATGTTAAGTATTAAAATTTAAACTTGGTGATCTTGTTTTTAAATAATACCATGGCAAAGAAGAAACATAAATGGAAATTAAAACCAAACTATATAGGGCCTTTCATCATTACTATAGATTATAGATCACGAGCATACAAGCCCACCACACTAGATGGAGATGAACTTCCAGAGCTGATGAGTATTATTCATCTCAAATAGTACTATACTTAAATGCTAAGGTGTATTGTCTATAAAGAATTTTTTAGTTATGCCATTTTATCACTATTATTCTTTATACAGATACCATCCTTATTTGTCTCATCATCATATCCACTTTCCAATTCTGTTCTATCAACCTAGTGTGTTATAGATCCTAGCCCATTTGACCTTGGTTTTTGCCATTCATTATACATTTTTAGCATCAAGGTATCTAATCAATTCATCAATTAGTTTAAGTAATTTAGATAAATATTGTATTTTGGGATAGTGTGACAAAAGTTTTTGCATTGGCATCCTTCATTTGTTATTCCTTTCTTACCATCGATATTGTTATTAATTATAACTACCTTTGGGAAAATTAATAGCATTGATCTATGTTTTTGTGTCTTGGTTATAACCACCTATGGGTAGAATATGGGAAACATTAAGCCTTGACATACCAACTTGTCACTTCCTATGCTATGTTGTGCCTTTTTACCAACTGTGCTTATTTTGTGTGAATTGACTATTACACTAGTCAAGTTCCTCTACTATAAGGGTGGAACTATAATGACTTGAGGTCATACTCTAAGACTATGTAGGAAGCATTTGATAGTTTTTGAGGTTATCTCAGTTACCCTAAGCCACACTCACTATTTTATGACCAACATAATCCACATTCTCACCATTTTGTGAGCAACCTAAGCCATGGTCTCACCATTTTATGAGTAACATAAGCCAAGATCTCACCATTTTTTGAGAAACCTAAGCTATTCTCTCACCATTTTATGAGAAAATTAAGCCACACTCTCATCATTTTATAAGAAACCTAATCCATGGTATCACCATTTTGTGAGCTTGAACCATTTAGTGTCTCATCATTCTTGATTGCATTGAGATACTTCAATTGTTTTTGAGAACATTTAAAAAATCACTAGAAAAGAATAAAAACATTGACCACCTCTTTGCCTTAAGGATTATAAGAACCATTACTAAGTTAAAATCAAATCACTTGTCATCTAGTTTCCCCATACTTTTTGGTCTTTTCTCTTATGCACTTTCCATTTTGCAGGACCATTTTGCTTCTTCTATCACATCCATTATATTTGTTTTCCTTACTTATCACATTCTTCCCATTCCTCAGAAGAATTACATTTGGCCTAATGTTTTTTTATTGTATATTACATCCATGAAACTATGTAGGTAGTGTCCACTTGCCTAGTGCATATGGAGATAGCTCGACTACCCCTTTATTTTTCTTATATTCCCTTATTTTGTTCATTTGCTAAGTTGTCACCTATTTTCTAGGGGCAATATTCATAGGGTTTCTATTGCTTTATTTGTTTGTTTATTTCTACTTATTTTATTTTTTTGTCTACCTATTTGTTTTCTTTCAACACTATTACCTTGATTTAGTTTATATGTGTTCATTGGGTGATTCCTTGCTCACACTTGTCCTTGAATCTATCCATATTCATATGTTTACATTTTCATCATGGTTTCTATAATTGGTACAATATTTTCTGTTGAGTATTAGATTATGAAATTAAATCCTCATGCATATTTTAGCCAAGTCCTCATGGTGTTATACCATGATTCCTATTGACACATGATACAAGAAACCTCAACGTCAAGAAGTCTATTCAATAATGGCATCATCTGTTCATTAATGACATATTGATTAAATCTTAATCATATCCCAAATAGAGTAATTAAACATGAAAGAATTTCAATATTTATTAGTTGGAATGAGCATCTCCCTACTAGTAGGTTTTTTTAATTCATCATTACCCTCCATGTTAAGTTATCATCATCTTCAAACAAGTTTATCATGTTTGCCATAATCAAGGTCCAATGATTATAACCACCTATGGATAAATCATTGCAAACCATACCACCTAAATTTCTCAATGATTATAACCACCTTTGGGAAAATAATTATGTTATCACGAATTTACTTTTTATACCTATACAGGGGCATGTTATTATCTTGTTTGTCTATCCTAACTAGGGAAACTCCATCTTCTCAATAATTATAACTGCCTTGAGGCAAATCATTGTCTTATGATACCATGTTGCCACTATCAGGGTATAATGATTATAACTACCTTTGGGTAAACCATTGTACACCATCTCACTTACATTCTCAGTGATTCTAACTACTTTTTCAATATCATTGTGTTTTCACCCCATCATCTTTCCTTTCTTTGGTCCCCTCATTTCTCTTCTTTTTGAGGGACCATTTGCTGACATACTTGTGCCAACCATTCTCTTGAGTGGGCATCATATAGTTAGTTTATCATCATTATAGTTGTAGGCATACATGACCTTTTTATTCATTGAGAAGATGTTACTGTGCTTATAGCTTCTAATGCCTTCCCAACAGGGGCAAACTATAGACACCTAAATCTAACCACTGATAAGATCTAATTAGGCTTTTGACCAATTTCCACTCAAGATGCACAATTTGGACTAAATACACTAAAACATGCTAAATGATTTGACAATAACATATTTAGGTGCCAATTTTGGCTATGGTATCCCTAAAAGGGTTAATTCAATTTATGGGATAGCTATCTTTGATCAATTTATTTTCAGTCAAAATGCCAATTTTACACATAAGTGCTCTAGATTGCTATTTCTTATCAAATTATCTTAAATAATATGTGTTCCTTCATTATTTATTTTTTGTAACATCATAAATGGTATTATGGTTCTAATGCATCTGACAATGACTTCTAATTCTAATCTAGTCAAATTTTAGACCAATAACAAGGCATTCTGATTAATTTGAGTAATTTGTGCGTAAAGTGCTTAATCATGATTAAGAGCTAATTAACCCAAATCAAGGCCTAATCAAGAATTTAATGGAATCTTGTTGAATTTGGAAATGAATATTGAATATTTGCATCATCAGGTGACCTCATTTATTGGAAAGACATCCCTAGGCCATAAATGCCATAAATATTAGGATTCATGCCCTCATGTCTCATCATTGCCATCCATGATGCCCTCCATGCCTCTTAATTGACCCTTATTATAATTTCATGATGAGGATAATTACAAATTTAATTATAAAAATTTAATTAATCCTCAGAAGCACATCTCAATCTCAAGATCGATGGTTCAGGTTGATTCTAGACATTTGTAAACATTTATAAATAGGAGGCCTTACCACATCATTTATAAGACTTGATAATGAAAATTTATAATGCACAAATAGTTCCAAAAGATTAAAGAAATTAGTGTTACCATGCCAAATTTATTCCAAGTCAAGCCACAAGCTAAAGGTGCCAAGGAGAGATGGAGGTATCCAAGCTTCCATTGCCAAGGACCTCATGACCACAACTCGAGTAAACCACTACTATAAAGGCATTTAGAGCATCAAAGGAAGGTGAAGGAATTATTGTGTTTTATTCCTTAATTTTTAGTTGTGTTTGTCATTTTTTTTGTTAACTAAACTCTCCCTAGTGTCTAGGCTTAGATATGTTATGCTATTAGTGTTTTTATTTGATTTTGTTTTCATTTTCAAATTAACACCATACTAACCATCCTCTCTTGTGTCAAATTTATAGATCACAGATGGTAGAGGTCATTATTCTCATTTCATGAATACAAGGACATACTAAAATTAAATTATATGGGAGATCAACATCCACTACATGAATTATGCTTTTGTGGAGTATAGGTCCCAAATGTATACATAGATAAATACTACCTACAAATAGCCTCTCATTATCATATTATGTTTTAATCATTGTCAAAGTAGGACCTAATGAAGATTTAGAGTATCAAAACTTCATGAGAAACTCAAGATTGAATAAATTTAAAGTTGACCCTTTGTCTATCAGTACCCATGAGATCTTATGATTGGTGATGGAAATTTCAATAAATAGTGGATAATTATGATGAGGCACTATAGGTGGCATTTATTGGGTACTAAAACTAATCTACTGGGAAGGATATGAATGATCCACCAAATCCTAAAATTGATTCATTTCATTATCCTTCAGGACTTTTGGCTCATTTAGGACTTGATTCAGTATTTCTTGATGTACTGATGATGTTTTAAGAAGATCCATTGAGAGATTTCAACCAAAGTCTTCTTGAGCTATTGAATGATATCATAGGGTTTCCTAAAAGAGTTTGATACCTTTTTAGAGATAGTACCATTTTGATATATGGATGTGGATGGGTCCTTTGGAGGTATTCTAGGAATGGTGATCTTAGCACACTGTGTAGTAACTACATAGTCAATTCTTTCCCTATTAATTTTAAGGATGATAGATGGTGGATTTGTGGGCTCTTAGGGGCCAAATATTATAATATTATTAATGTAATTATATGGGATGGAGTGATAATAAGTTATAATAGAAATGGTTGCTTGATGCTAAGCCTTTAACGATTTATTTTGCCTCTATTCATGTTTAGGCAAGGGGTCCTAATATATACCTAGTTGTTTATTATTGGATTAACTAGTTGGGATCTCCCCTTCTACTTTTATATCTCCTTTTACAATTAAATATTGGATGAAGATCCTTAAATACATGTATTTCTTAGTATCATTTACCTTGACTCTATGATATTAGCAACATTCATCTTTTTGATACCAATCTAGTCATGGCTTGATATCATCTAATGGTTTAATTTTAGGGAGGGTAATGATATTAGTAGAAACTAGTTATTAGAGGACTATTTTAGTAGGTACACAAATACTAGTTAGAGGCCTCTTTCCCATTTAGGTCTTTGGTCTTCCCCTTTGTACCCTTACAGTGGAGACATTTTGATTTTTAGTAGTAGGGAGATTTCTACATTGTTTGTACATGTTTTGAGTCTATAACACCATCCCCTATGATTTTTAATTCTTGTTAAAGACCTTAGGATTACCCCAAAAAGTATTACCTTGATTTTAACCTTCCTCATTTTGGGTGTATAATTTAATTGTCCTATTTTCAATGAGTGATTTTTCAATTTGAATCCCCTTTTTAATAATTTCATCAAAATATTTGGCACACTTCAGTTTCAATTAGTATTTTAATTGAACATTGAGATTGTTAATGAATATTTTAGTTAGATCTTTTTTTGTGATTGTACACCAAAATCAAATAGTGGGGCTTATCCACTATTTTAGGAATCATTATATGCTCTCCCCATTTATTTGCTTAGTATTATAAAGATCTATAATGGAGAATTCATATTTAGTGTTTAGATAAAAGTGTCATATGAACTTATTTTTTATATCTCCAAAAATTGATATAGACCCTTTAGGTAGATGCATAAACCATTCTAGTGTGATTCCTATGAGATTTTTGGGAAGAGTCAAAGGAGGTAAGCATAATCACATGTAACCTTGTGACATACCGCATATAATTCTTGAATGTGTTCATGTGGTGCACTAAAAAATGTGCTTGCAAGATACTAATATCCAAGAAAGATGTATAAAATTATTCATATTTGTATCCCATTATTTGGGTGTACACATCAATCTATTGAAGAGTCTATTTCATCATCCTTCACTCTTAGGTGAATGAGGGGTCCACTAAGGGATTGGATGTTTGTTCTTGGATTGTTTTTGGTATTAAATTATGAGGATTGGTATTTATGGTATTCAATCTTCGTGAAGTGGGTATTTTATTTTGAGCATGAAATTGGGAAGAAAAGGATTTAATTATTTGAGTCAATTGGTCTAAATAATCCTCCCAGGAAGATCTCCTCCTATTAGCCTCAACATGGTTATTTTTTGGGGGTTATTATTATTATTATTATTATTATTATTATTATTATTATTATTATTATTATTATTATTATTATTATTATTATTATTATTATTATTATTATTATTATTATTATTATTCTAATTCTTATTTAGGATTTACAAGATTTTCTTCCCTTTTTTCTTGATAAACATTATCTTCATGGAATGCAGTATTAGGTATAGAGGATGTGAAGATGAGATGTTGTAAGAAGATTGGATCAAATGTAGGGGTAGTGTGCCCCACATTTCAATGACTTGGGAAATAATTTGATTATTATTCTCATAGATGTATTGGTCAAATTGTACCCTAATCTCATCAATATTGAATAATTCATTTTTGAATTGGTTTTCCTCTCTAGGGGTGTGCATGTCACTATGTGTTTCTTCATTATCCTAGTTTCATTCACCTAGATTCCCAAGGATTTAATTTTCTTGATTATATCCTTGTCCCATTATAAGGGTTTTTTAATGGGTTCTAATAGGCATGTTGGATGGTGAAGTTAATGGGAGAGTAGTGATTAGGTGTGGCTTTCATATAGGATGATGAAAGAGAAAGTGACTTTGGATACTAATTTTATCTTAAACCCAAGATTAAAAGTGGTCAAGAGAGGTGTTTATATGTGACATAGATTTTAATTTTGAGGATATAAAGACTAAAGTGATAAAAATGTTATCAAATCGACAACTTATACGAGTTAAATCTAGAAAGAAGACAAAGAGGTTGAGATGACTAGATTACCTTCACACTAGTAAGATGATGATTAGATGGGTGTTAGGTATGAATAGACAAGATGACAAGATAATGGATATAAAAAACCTCTTAAGGTTTCAAAATTTTATAATGTTTGATCAAGGATAGGTTGAATGAGGTGATGACTAGGATAGATAATGATGAATCATCATTAAAGTTTTGGTTCCAAGACAAAGTTTAACATCCAAAAGGTGTGGATGGTTATATGGAACTGATATAGTTTAGTTTCATCTAAAGATGAGATACGTTATAAGCTTGCAATAGGTTTTTTTTTTAATAAAAGGGATAGGATAATTAGGTTCACAAATAATACAGGACTTATCATAACATGCACAAAATCATGCTCAATCACAAGCCCTATTATTAGTCAACTGAAAAGGTTTGTAACCTAATGCCTACATAATATAATGGATTTATGGGTGAGGATATAGGCCAATGATCTATTATGGAATCTATAAAACCCTCTCAACCCCATCTATACTTGAAGGTTACTTGGGAGATAATATTAACTCTGATAGTAGAGTACCTATTATGGATGATATGTCTATACAAGGGTGTCTAGGGACATCCTAATATAATTAATGGTACATGGGACCCAAATACATATAGGGTGTTATATAATGTAGGTTTTAGATAATTAACTCTTCCCCTTCATATAATACCTATATGGGATCAACCACTTAGCCTAATGATAATTGTCCTTGATATTTACACTTTGTTGAAACATATACTTTGGCTTAATATACTGTAATGAAATGTACATCACAAAACCCTAGTGATAATAAAGTGTACATGGATGAATTATATTTCATATTATCTCCTAAAAATAAAATGGGTTGACAAATAGATAAATAAAATTTTATTTATCTAATTAATTACCTATATGAGGAAATTAAGTAAATAAGAAAGCACACAAAGATATAGACAAGTTTAAGAGCAAAAAGGTTTAGACTAATCACTATTCCTCAAAAAACATTATTTAGTAAACTAATCTAATTTATTCCACTAAGATGGTCATAAATTAAAACTTATTAGTAGTTTAAATTAGTGAAAATTTTCTCTATACCTATAAAAACACAATTACCTAGTTAGTTAATGCAAAAACTATATTAGAGAAAATAAAATCAAAGGTTTTATGTACTACAACTAGTCAATATGAGATTTTATATATGGTTTGTTAACCTTGACTACAACTATATAGTTTATGTGAAGCCCTAGATGGTTAAGCAACACTATAAGTTAGAATTCAAAACTGCAAATTGCAATTAGTAGTTTTGGCTACTTAGGTAAAATACATTAATGTTTATCAATAAAAAATAGTATCTATAGATAATTAGAATGATCTAAAAAATTACTAAAATCAAAATTATTTTTGATTATTTAACTAGGTAGATATACTTTTAAGACTCTAAGACAAAACTTATTATATATTTGTCAAATTGTTGAAAACAATATTTACAGAGTATAAAATATACTAAAGTATTAAAAGGATTTTTTTAGACTAATCTCTAAATTTGAAAGAGATCATAATGTAATATTTAAAATATAATACTTTTAATAATATATTTAATTAAAAATCACTTATTATTAAGAAAAACTTCTTATAATAGACAAAAATGCTTTTCAAAAAGTGCAGTATTACAGTAAGTTAAAAGTTGATTTAGTTATGCAAAGAATAAATAAATATTGAGTCTATCTAATCACTAGGAAATAATAGTAACTATATATTTATTAATATAAATCTAAAAAATCTACTAGTAATGATCCCAATGTGTACTTCAAAATTGACACTATCAGCTATAAAACCATCATTAGTGGTTAAAACTACTTTTACAAATTGATGGTATTACAATATGTAATTGTAGGGGTGTCTAAGAATGTTAAGGGATTATCTTGTGAAATAACTCACCATTTTATATATGTAAAATAATGACACAAAGACAAAAAAGTGTTAGTAATTCAAGATGATAAGACTGGACTAGTGTTATAATATAAGAGTGAAAATTACCTTTTACAATGGCAATGCCATAACTGTATGTCAATTTTACAACTACAGAAATGAATTATTGCTAAATATAAGACAAATATTGATATTAAGGATAATATATTTTAATATAATCCTTGTAATACAAAATAATTTAATACGAGCCTATAACAATTAAAAAGACGTATAAACTAATTTTTTACTATACGGATATATTATCACAAAACTACAATTTAAAAGTCAAAATTGTAACTTTTTAGCAAAATCAAAATTATCAATATATGATATTATAGATGGTAAAAAACATGCTAAAATAACAAGAATTTATTTTTTAAAACATATGGTTAGTGAATATTTTCTTTTTAAAATTCAAAATTGCCAATGTAATATCATGATTTGTTGAGTAAAATTGTTATTTGCCTAGACGTGAAAACTTCATAAAATTTAAAACTTTTTTCTTCATTTGATTAGTCTTGAAAGCTATCAAAACAATTTTAATAGGTGAAATAGTTAATTTAAATGGGTTGTACCACTATGGTCTCCAATGTATGATTGTTTTTTTTTAGCTATTAATTAAAGTTACTATAAATAACAAGTTAAACCTAAAAGCACAATAACATAATAAGGAGAGATATAAAGGAACAATAAATAATTTAAAAGTATAATATTACCATAAACTTGTTACTTGTAGCTTTTATCAAATATTTTAAAACCAATTCCAATTCTAATTAAATTTTATTTGAATTTATATTTCTTGATAGTAGTTTCAAGATGGCTTTAATGACTTCCTTGGATATTTGAATGGATTATAAGAGTATAAGGATGTTTCTAAGATGGCTGATATAAGAGTATATGAAAATATTATGTATTTTATTAATATTTTAGAAATTCCCCAAGCATGGATTTCTATAGGATGGTGCATGGAATTTTAGCAAAATTTTTAATTATTTAGAAGCCTCTAGTTTAAAGACTTATAGAATATTAGATAGGCTTCTCTAGTTCTAGATATTTCTTAGTTAGTAAAAGGGATAATGGGGATTACATGAGGATTAAAATAGGTTTAATGTTCATAGAGATGTATGAGAGGGTAGAGTGGTAGGTTTGATAGGGGTATTTAAATAAATATGAATTGTAAATTTTTATGTGGGCTAGTGGGTAGTTGATGAGGTAGGATTAGTGAGTAAGTGGGCTTATTAGTAGGATAATGGGGTATTAACTGGTCATGGGGGGTGTATAAAGGTTTATGGGGTATAGTAAATATTAATAGGAAATAGGAATTTAATTAATTGGTTAGGATTATGGTTATATGATAAATCAGTGGGATTAATAGAATAATTAAGGTGACCAGATTTAGGAGCATACAAAAACTCTATTAATAAGCACACCCTTGTGTAATAATATTAATAAATTTTTTTAGGAATATTCTCTCCTAAAACAAGATATAGCTTAATATATTATAAAGGAATTGTTACTCAGTAAGGAAATTAGTGAGAAGAGCATCGGCTAGGTCACAAAGGTGATGAAACATGACATAGATATCTAAATCACCAAGCTAATGCAAGGTAAGGGCCTCTATGAGAAGCTAGTAGAGGATGTGAAGAATGAAAACTACATAGTTATTTCACTACTTGAGAACCAAATAAAATACCAAGATACCCCAACAAGCTAGACTAAGATCATGAAGTTTTTCATCAAACTATTATGTATATGCATAGCTTGAAAAAATAATAATATAGAAACTTTAGACTATAAGCCATTCATTATATTATTGTAATAGGTAATTTTTTTAAAAGATAATTTAATATATTTATCCTATAATGAATTTAATAGGATAAGGTGAACAAGATCCTCAAATAATTCCATGATGTGTCATTAGGAGGCCATTATTTGCCTAAAACCACAATAGTGAAAATCATGTGAGCTAGCTATTATTTTCCTAATTTAATAAAGGATGCACATTCATGTGTGTGTGTGTGTGTGTGTGTGTGTGTGTGTGTGTGTGTGTGTGTGTGTGTGTGTTTGTGTATTAAACCTTATTTTTATTCAATTAGAGGATCAACCCATTGCATAATGGTTCTAGACTTCATTGGCATGATAAATCTACCATCAAGTGCTGGGGACAAAAAGATCCTCATGAAAATTGACTAATTTACAAGGTGGGTGGAGGATATACAACTCAAAGAATATAATTAGGTTTCCATATTAGAATTTTATAAAATAATTTTCTCAATATTTTATGTTCTTTGCACTATTATCTTAGAAAATGCACTGGATTTTCTTAGAGCCAAGATTGGGAAATGGATGGTCAAACATTATATCCATTCGATCACCTATTCAAAATATTACCCCCATGATAATTATTTATCTTAGTAAAAAAAATTGATTTTCATAATTATGTGAACCGTGGAATATAATCAACTATCCTAGCATACTAAGTTCAATATAACCCTCTTGGCAGATTCAATTATGATGAAGAGAGTGTTGGGGAATTTACCCTTCATGTTTATCTATGGAAAGGAAGTTTGAATGATCATGTATCTTGAATTTCATTTACTATATCTAACCCATTAATTGTAATTTCTCAATAATTATCCCATGATAGTAAGGTTGGCTAAGCTAGTAGATATGAAAGAACTCAGGGTGTAGTTCATGCACATTATGGAGATTCAGTAAGTGTAGACAAAGAGAATAGTTGATAGAAGGGCTGATGACATAAGATTTAATGAAGGATACTTAGTAATCAAATGGAATTTATGTATAAAATAGGCTATGAATCATACAAAGTTTTATTCTATATGGATAAACCCATATACCATAGTTATTTTCACACAAGCTAATGTATACCATCTTGCATGGCTAAGTAGATAAGTGTTTCTCATCCCCATCAATAGAATTTATGTCAAACACTATATATAATTATCATGATCATCCTTGTAAATATTAGTTTATATGTTTTAATTTACCTAAGTGTTTCATGCACATTACATTTATTAGATTAGTTTCATTTCCTACAAGTGCTCATGCATAATTCTATTATCTCATATTTACATTTTCTATAAGCATCATTCAATGAAATTATTTTATTTTATTATTATTTTTGAAGGTATCTCAATTCATTATATAGTTGACTAGGTTTATAACACCTAATAAAATTTAGGAAAAATATCAAGGGATTCTAGATGATTCCATAACCAATGGATTGATTTAAATTATACTAGGTTCCTTCTTAGTAGGCAAGCAACCTACAGATGTTGCAAAAATGTTGACCATTTTTGGTCATCATAGGAGATTCATGTCTAATTAAATTAAAGGATTTATATCACCCATAATTTATCTATGTTCAATCAATTTGGGGGAAATAAATGAGTATATGGTCAGTCACATGCAAGTTTCAAAACTTAGATGTTTTGAGGGAGTTATCAAGAATGAAATAACCTTATTGACCTCCCTTTTAGCCTTATTGCCAAACATAGATCAGTCCTAGAGCCAATACAAGATGAATACTAAAAGATACTTATCCATTTTTCTATAATTTTTCTTGGTTCCACATGTTAATATCACAATTTTCATGAACCTTTTTTAATACTTTTTGACACTTAGTCAAAGTTCTCCAAGGTCGCTCATTTCCACATGTCACTCTCTCAACAGTCTTAGGCCTATTTAAAAGTATTTTAAATACATAATCAATTTTAAATAATTTTTTTGTGAGGAAATGACATTAGAAACACCCTAGAAATGTTTTTAAGTGGGATGCTTTCATGTGTCACAATCTTTGCAACCCAAAAACATGGAACCATCGATATAATTTCAAGCCCTTTAGGCTATAGGGTTAGCAAGATGATGCCACTTGGTAAAATCTTGCTATCTTATTTTATTATATATTTTTGTATATCTAAAATAATATCTAATACCCTTAGGCTAATAGGTGAATGAGATAATGCCATGTGGAAAAACATTGATGCTCTGAGGCCCTGAGGTAATCCCTTAAAATAGAGTGATGTGTTAGAGTAGTGGGTGATTAAGATGTTGTTTCATGGAAAAATCATACTTCACCATAGGAGTAACAATCATGATCATATTTAATCCTCATTAAAGAAAAGGAAGAGTGAGAAGGATCTACATGGAAGTGGGATGCCCTTAGTATAAAATGGTAGGAATTCCCAATGAATAGCATAACATGAATTAACACTAGATAGATCTTATCTACTAGAACTTAGGGAAAGGATAGAAAATTATTAAGATACCGCATGGCATAAATTTTATATATATATATATATATATATATATATAACTTAGCCTAAATTAGTTAGGGTGATGACATGTGGTAGCCATAAACTATAGTCAGGGCTTAATGGATTAAAGGGGTGACATGTCCAAGCAATAAAGGAGGTGGTGAATAAAATGGTGCCATTTAATTAGTTCTAAATCATAATATTTGTGGCCATTATAGATGTTAAGGCCTTCATAAGTAATATTTTTAGAATCAAACTATAATGGATTGAGGATCATAGGATTGTGAGATAAACAACTCAAGAAGATAGTGTAGTTGGCATAGTGAAATGAACTAACCCTGACTGTATAAAATTTAATGCTAATAAATTTAATAACATTAAAGTTTGAGTGAGAGAAACATGATTATATCATTAATAGATAATAAAAGACAAAGGTTTACCTTAATGATAGGTATGGAGTGGAGGTTCATGTGGAACATCATTACAAGAAGTAGTAGGATATATCAGAGTCTTCTAAGGTGGTAATTCCATGAGATTTACAACTACATTATTTCAAATCAAATCTTGTAAATCAAGATATAGCCATTTAAAAATTAAATATTGTTTTCTCACCAAGTAATAGGAGAAGGTGTCAAGTTGATAGGCTCAAGCTTGAAGTAATCATCACCATGCCTCGATGATATAGTTAGAGTCCCAATTACTTTTGGCGGGCCCTATATCATTTGTAGATAGATTTTGTGTTATGATTTTTAATATTTAATTTAATTCTCTCAGTTATATTTCTAATTTTAATCAATGCTTTGTGGCTTCTCATTGCCTATAGAATCTTAGGTCATTCAATGAAAAGGGTTGAAATTTTTTTGATCACAGTAATTTTGCCCAAATTTTCCCTCTATGACCCCTTTCTTGCTTGATCCTTATAACTAATGAGAATTGAGTTTTGCTTTATTTATGATTATAAAATTCTATATACATTTTTATTGGTTGTATAATATTTACCTAAGGTAATTTTCATCCCTCTCATTATTGTCTATCCCTTCAAACCTCTATGTAGAACATGGATCTCTCTTATATGTTGTATGTTATTCATGTGTAGGTCTATACATGTACTATTTATAGAATTTTTGTCACCCCTCTTAGTGTTGTATTGTGTCCTACATTTCCATATGAATGATTTATATAATTGAAGTGTCTATGTCAAATATTATGTAATGTTTTATTACTTTATATAATTATAGTGTGTTTTCCAAATCCTATAGAGGTTCTCTTTATAGTCTTGGTCCATCATCTTTGTTTCCATTTAAGAAACCTCATCTCTCTTTTCCCCACAAAATATTTTAGACTTAAGATTATCTATAGATTTCCATTCAACTATTTTATGCCTACATGTTGATCCTAAATTAGATGCATTTATATTAGAAGGAAGTCAACCTTTTTTGTAAGTTCATCCCAAGGATCACAAGTGTCCCACACCTTGGGGGATGATCTTATGATCTCACTAAACCATATTCTAATTTACCAAGTGCATAATTTGAGTGTTTAAATAATATTTAGAAGATTAACTACCGATATTAAATTATGGAGATTTACTTCCACCACCCTCCTTTTATTATTGAATCTAGGCTACATCAATTTTAAGGACAAAACATTGAGATGCATCATTTATTTTCTAGTTGGAGAGTCTGTGGGCTGATTTGGAGGAGTAACACTTGGAAGAGGAGGGGAGAACTTGGGGATACTTAAGGGGATGAATTATGTACTACAATTTTTTTTTAAGGTGTGTATTACATTGTAATGGTGATAAAAATATAAGGGTATCCAAGGGAATCATAATAAGACTACATCATTATAATTTTATTGTTATCTAATTTATACCAATTATAGGAATTTCATCACAAGTTTACCTAGTTGTCTACCTTTCTCAAAATATTCATCATCACTATCATCACAACTTGAAGACATTTGGGTTTTAGCTATCATAATAGTGCTTATATTATTTGGAGTTAGTGTAGGATCCTAATTGAGAGGATATGAAGCCTTGATTTTTATTAAACCACCTACTCTAGTTACTTTTACCAACTTATGATAAAACCATTTCCTATTTTTGGACCATACTCTTTGAGTTTATCTATGTACATCTATTATATCCATTACCAACTAATTTATTATAGGAAAGAGAGTAGGTTAAACTCTAGCTATGTATTTAGGAACATTTTTTTTGGTCATGTCATCAACCATGCCATCAATAACCCACTCTTTAGGGAATGTCTTTATCTAATGCATGGTCATTTAGCTTTAGTTTCTTAAGATAACCCCATACTCATTTAAATAGTCTAACTAATAGCATTCTAAATGAGGCACATGTTCATAGGTCATACTGATATTAATCCATCCTTTGACATATTTATTTATTTCCATAATAGGTCTATTGTCATATAATCAGATAGTGAATTGGGATATGTCTGATTTAAATTATTTAGTGTTGACTATTATATTACAAGTGAAGTGCCCCAAAGAAATAAAGAAAGAGAAACCCTAGATGTGTTTGTCCATGTAGCATTTATGTACTTCACCCATTTATTTATAGACTCTATCAATATTATCTTGTCATTATGTAGTCTAGGAAATCTCAATGGGTAACCTTCACAACCGCCAATCATAATATAGGTGAATTTATAGTAGTGAATATATAATATACCATATTGGTTAGTTAGGTTTGTTGATTCATCAAAATTTATTCTACCCCAATCTTCATCTAGAATGTACACTACCCTCATGGTGAATTCGTAATTTAGCCTTGTGAAATGTTTATTAATTTCTTACAACATTAGTTAGTGGAAACATTCATAGATGTGGGTGATACATATGATACTCCCATACTATTAATTTCCTACTTTAACCATCTAAGAAGACAAAGAGTATATGAGGTAAGAGGTAAAAATGAATTATTTTATTAAGAGTAAATTTATAAAATGTAGGTGTAGGGAGTCATTGATAATTTCTCCCCAGTTGATAAATTATTTGTTATGATAGATGATATTAATTAGTGTGAACATTTATCAGTGTGAACTCTTGGTGTCTTTATTTCCCATCACCTGATTAGGGAGATTAATCATGTCTAAAATGTCTTCATGAAAATCAAATATATATATACTTTTTGACAACTTTGAAATTATTTCCATCTTATTCTTCAACCATGAATTATTCATTGTAGTCAAAAACTTAGTTGTATCTTGATCACATTATTTATGTCATTTTTTTATACTCAGTTTTACTATATCTTAAGGAACTAGGATTCTCATTATCATCCCCACTTTTGTAAATCTACTTTGGCTATGAGTGTTCCACTAATAATTTTATTTCATGAGTTTATGGGTCATATTGTCTTGTATAGGCAAACACTAAATGAAAACATTGAACATAAGTTGGGAAACCTACTACTTGAGAGAGGCTACTATCTACAAGATGAGTAATAAAGGTGCTTGGGTTTTCAGATTTTATCCTATGCTGAAATTATTCCAATTCTATGTGTCTAATTTATGACCTAAAAATCTTTGGGATATCATTGTCTAACACCAATAATGGATCTTAACCCATGTATTTATACTTCATCTTGACTAGTTTTAGGTATGTGAAGGTGGTTTCATAGGAAAGAAAAAGGAGTGTGAGTGCATTTAGGTGTAAGAAATGATGGGTTGGTTTTAATTAATGGGAATAAATGGTCATCTAGAAAGATATTAATGTAGGAAAATTAATCTTGAAATGAAATTTTAGAAAGAGGAGAAACTCAAGGTAAAATATTAGTAGGATGTTGTAAATTTTATTAGGTAATGTAAAAAAAAATTAAGATGGATTTGTTAGTAGGGAAAGAATAAGGGAAAAATTATCACTCTAAAATTAATATTATACTAATAAATAAATGTAAAAAGAGGTTTGAATTATATATAATGACCCTAGGATACGTTAGCATGTAGCGACTAGTCACTAAGGGTCATGTGAAAGAGAGGAATGATAGGTCATCCTTGGATCCCTAGCTAGGAAAAACACATGAATATGGATGGGACTTACATGTTTTCATCTTTTCATATATGGCAGCCATCTAGTCAATAACATCTACTATGTGGGCACATATGTGAGAATTTTGTGTTTGTGTAAACATGTGTTTATGATGAAACTCTAATTTATTGTGTCCATTCATGACATGTGAACATGGGCCCAAAAAAATGAATTTTGTGTGTAAAAATGAAGAGGGGTGTATCTAGGCCTTCTTAATATGTGCAAGGCACTCATAAAAAAATAGACTAAGTATTTATTTACCCTTTCCTATAATCTTTTACAAATTTTTTCTTCTCATTCAATCTTTGGTGTGAAAGTTAAGATGTTATCCTGAATCATATCTTAAATTGGTATTAAAATATTATGGGAAAACATCTATCTCAATATGGGATTTGAATTTTTAAGAGGTCACAAATTGAACTTCAAAGACCTCAAATTTTTTCATGCCAATGCCTTATCTATTAGGAAAAAAATTCAAAATGAAACAAGAAGAAAAAAATGGAAATAGGGAAACATATAATTGAATGGAAACACACATCTAATGTAGGGAAAACATGTAAATGGAAAAATAGAACTAAATGGGAAATGGTAGGGGATAACTTAACATTATTTTTTGTATAGCTTCATATACTACATATTATATGGTAGTGGGAAGTGAGTGGCATCTATATATGCTAGATAATATGTGTTTTCACTCCACAAATGCCAAATTTTGAATGGTCACATCTATCATGAGTCAAATTTTCCATGACATCCTCTTTGTTATCTCCTCTTGTACTAGAGTAAGACTAGCTAGCTAATTTGAAAATCATATTTTTTGGCTTTCTACTAGAATAATTCTAAAACTTTTTCTTGATAAAATGTAATTTTAAAAATTAATTTGATTTTATCTTCTTCTATCTTCCCTAGGTACTTGAATATTTTATACATAGTATCTTTGAAATGTTTATTTTTAGTAGTTTGTACCAGATTCAAAGTAGGAAATTCCAAGTAAATATGGATCATAACATCTCTCCTATATAGAAGATGAAATAGAGAGATTATATTCACTCTTTTGGGTGTTATTTGATCAAATCATAGTGTATTATATATATATATATATATATATATATATATATATATATATAATTAAAATAATTCATTTTATTTTCATTGACTAACTTGTGGAGGATGGTAGTTATATTTTTGATACTAGAATATGATTCATCATTAATTTGAGGGTATTAACTCTAAAAATGTGTAACTATTATATTGTACCTATAAGAAAATTAATCAACTTAGTAGATAAGATATAAATGTTATCCATCACAATATTATGAGGAAAACCAAATTTAGCCAAGATGTTCTGCTTTATAAAGTTACACAACTTTATATGTCATGGATCTTACTAAGATAACTTACACCCATTTCATTAAATTATCACTATAAGTCAATACATGGGTGTGTCTATCACTATAATAAGGATTTAGAGTCCCAATGAAGTCAAATCACCATTGATTAAATGGTTCCTTGATGACCATAGGTCAGAGAGGCAATGTTGCAAGCTTAGGCTTGACAACAAAGTACTAACAACTTTCACATTTAGGAATCCATTCCTATGCAACATTGAGCAAGGTATTATCCAAAATCATGTATCTATTCAGTTACAACTTGAGAATCTAATTTTTGTGGGGACATAGATGAATCATACATTCTCCATATGAGATGAATAATGTTATGTCAAAATACCATTCTTTGAAAGAATAAATAAAGAATATTAATGGTAGCTCTTCCCTTTTCTCTCTTTTAGAATCATTACCTTTAGTAATTAATTTGAAAAAGCCTTTTCCTCTTATAAAATTTTTGGGTTTGATCTCTAGATCATATTATTACACCTTATCAATCCAATGACTTATTTTTTATCCAATATATTTTTAGGTGATGAATGATTTCACTATTGAATTTGTGACCATTAGTATGGCATGATAATTAAAGATATATAATATAAAATGCTTTATAGATTTAACCATGATGTATTCATATTTATCTTCCAGTGAATATTTGAGTTCATTCTCCTTTAATCTAAAACTCATGAAGGTAATAGGGGATTTAATTCCCTATTCATTTTTATATAATAAAATGGTAGATAGAGTCTAATAAGAGTACTAGTGATAGGCAATGGAAGTCCTTTTGAAAATATGAGAACTTCAAAATCGGAGACTTTCAAATTTACTCCTTGATCTCAATGAATTATTTCTTCCCATCATCACTCCATTTTAAGGATTTATTCTCACTCATAATCTATACAATATGAATAATCAGATCAACAAAGTTTAGAATAAATCTTTTGAGAAAATTTACCTTGCAAAATAATGAGTGTACAAAGTTTACTAGGTGGTAGGGACAATTTTTAGATGTTTTTTACTCATTTTTGATTGATATTGGCACCTTATTTAGAGACAACATGGAATAAGCTATTACCTTTTGTTACTAAAATGATAGACTCTTTTGGATTCAAAGAGATATAATGAGAGTAACACTTTTCAAAATCCTTTCTCAGGTTCTAAAAATGATCTTCTCTTTTATTTGAGAAGACTATGAGATCATCTAGATAAATCATGATGATTTTATTATTTATATCTCTGAATTCCATGTCTATCTCCCTTATAAATGTTTCCATAGCATTGATGATGCCTAAAGTCATCCTTCTATAGGTGAAATTTTTCCATGGGGTAGTTAAAACTTTTTTGAACTGATGGTATATAGTTACTTAGAATTGGTTATATCTTGAGAATATGTCTAACATAGACATAAATTTATATCCTTTGATATATTATATAATTTCATCTAGGATTAATATGGGGTATTTATCCTGTAACTAAGTTTGATTGTGATTACAAAAATCCACATAGATCTTAATATACCTATTATTCTTTCAAACAAGCACTATGTTGGCCACCCAAGTTGGGTGTTGGATAGAAAAGATAATCTTAGAATATAAAATATTTTTTACATTGTCATAAATTATGTTAGTGATTTTTGGATTATAGTTCCTCAACTTCTACCTGAACAAATTGACACTAAGTTTTAAGGAAATGTTGTGTTTCATGTTTTTTGATCTGAAAGACTTTAAATTAACATATCACCAAGTGAATATATATTTGTAGATTTAAAAAAGAGGGGTTAAACTTATATGATCCTCTTTATAAAAACATTTCCCAATATTGACATACTTTGGATCTTCCTTTTTGTTGATATTTACCTTCTCATATTTGAGTGATCCTATGGGATTTCCTTGAATCTTCTTGATGTACCTATCATAATTGTCAAAAATATCTTCCAAATAAATGAGACATTTTGGGATATTTTTTAATTTTATATTTATGATTTTATCATCTGGCATAGTATTCTTTGCATCAGTTACTTGAAAAGTCTATTCCTCCCTATTTTCCTGAAAAGAAGATTCTCTATAAGAAATGAAACTTCTAACAAAAAATAGATTTATGAAATTATTCTTTTTATCCAATAATGTGATAATATGTTCATAATTTTTTAGTAATTTCTAATGCATATAGTTATCTAAAACACTAGAGTGATATACCATTTAAATTACATACCAATTATTGTCAACTTCTAGCAAAGGAATCATGAAGGAAGTAGATAAAACTACGGTGTTGAGTTCAAAAAAAATTTCCCTCTAGAATGCATTTATAAAAAAGATTGAAAAAAATCAATACAATTCAGAAACATTTTTCCATAATGTTTTAGTTTATCATTTTTTACTTTATAGTGAACTCATACCTACTTGATGATTAATTCTACATCACCTTGTACTTTGAGGTTCTTACTACCAATTTATTCTACTGCTTGTAATCCTAATAGTATTAATTTTATATTTGGTAGTATTTTTGGTGAATTTAATATAAAGTTTATATGTGAAGTTAAATGATTATTTAGGTGGTAAAATCAATAATATTCCAATGCCTAAACCAATTATTGAGTAACTTTTGTCAAACTCTAGAGTCCATATATTATGGGAGTAACATTCCACCAACTTAGGTAGTTCCATATATTTTTCAGCCATTATAATTTGAATGGCATGATTTATTATTTCATATAATACTAAGTCTCTATGATAATTTGATTTATACACTAGTAATTTAGCTTTTCATTCTATGAGTAATCTCTCATTCACTACTTTCATGGGAATCACTTCCTAAGCCTTATCTAGTTTTATTTCCCATGCAAGATCTCTATAAAAATACCTACTTAGGATCATTCCATAATTGGGTCAATGTCTACTAATAATATGTTCATATTTATTATTTTTTGAGGAAAGGTAAAAAAACTATCCATGCATCCTTTATCTTTCTAATCAATGTAACTTACTTTTCTTCATGTTAATATAAAGACCAAATAATTTAGTGTAGGTCAATCTGAGGGTAGGAGCCACATTAGTAGGCATGTCATTATCTAAATATCTTAATATGATTATATAATTCTTCAACATGAATCCCTCCAAAAATATAAACATGTATAATGGTTTAGACCTTTTGTTGATTGGACCAGTAACAACTACATTATTTTCAAGATCATAATTTGCCATCTTGATATGTTATCCTTGAGGAGGTGTGTTATAAACTCTTCCCTTGATGAAAATGACAAATATTTCCAATTTTTTCAAGTTATTTCTAAGTTATTTGGTTTGATAAATCTAAACCTTAGTCCTATTCATGTGTTTTATTATGTCTAAGTAAGAATTAACAAATTCTTCATTGATAATCATGTGAGGGGAGTTTGAGATACCAAACCTTTATGTCTATTTATCCTTTGAGAAATTAGGAAAAATGATATCTATATTGAGAATGAATTTGCGAATAACTTTAACCTTAGGAACATATTTCATATTTTATTTGTCAATTTCTTTATTCTTATAATAATCTCTCATCCTCTCATTCTAATAATGAGTCAATATTACATAATAAAGACTATTAATATCCTCAATACCTTCATCATAATCTTCACCTTTGGGTTCATATTCAAAATAACCCATAGTGGATTCATCATTAGGTTCCTAAATTTTAGGATTAGAGGTTCCCAAAACACCTTATTCATATGGTTTTCTGATAGTATAAAGTTGTAACATTCTAGCCATTTCAAAATAGTTTAAACCATTATGGTCATTGGTGGCATGAAAAATGCATGCATAGTGAATCATATCAGGTGTTTATTTAAAATGAAGTGGAGGTGTTGTAGGAAGAAATATAAGATGAATTTTCCCATGATATGGAATAAAATACATCCTAGGTATAACCTTTTATGTAGTATTATGAGATTGAGGGATTTGTTTCTTCAAATCCAAGATATCATTTTCCAAATTTTGAATCAAAAGGTATACTAAATTATGATATTTACTTTTGAAATCACATTTATTCATTTTCCTAGCCATGATCATGTCATCGTCAATCTTAGTGGCTTGGTAGTACATGGATACCAATGTTTTAAGGTGATTCATTTGTAGGAAGAATATTTTTTCATGTATTTATGCACTCAAAAATAAACATTTCCAATTCTCCACCATAGACATTGTAGCAATAGATATTTTATGTACTCACTTATTGAAATGAGCTATGAAATATCACATAGGTTCATGGGAGTATTTATTTATTTGAGATATTTTTGACAATAGAGAGTGCTCATTTTTGGTATTTTGAAAGATTTGTTCAAAATTTTATCTCATTATTTATCAATCTAGGATACAATTAGGGGAATATGATGAAACCACTAAGGAACTAATTTAACTAATGTTTCCATGAATAATTTGACTGATACATATTCATGGTCTACATTGAGTATACCACAAGTGGAGAAGAAAGCCTTTCTCTATTAATCATTATCTTGTTTCTTATGACTAATGAACTTAGGGAAATTATTTCTTGAGACTTTTGTCAACTCATGAATTTGATCACCCAAGGCAAATAGGCTAATACCAATAGCCCAAGGTACATCAATACCCATGTCCTAAAGACTTGTTAATCTAGGGATAAATATAATTGGAAATGACAATGTTCTCATTATATGATATGCCTTATTTATCCATTCTAGGAAAAGTTTGAAATTTCAATCTTCTTGAAAATCAAAAAATGAATAATAAAATCCCTTTTTATTTATGGATCTCATGTACCTTATATCATCCATGATGGTAAAAATTATCAAATATCTCTGATCACTATTCTTCCAAAAATGAGTGCAATAATTCTATGACCAAAATCATCACTTTGCTCTTCTTTATCTAACATGGTTTCAGCTCTTTGAAAATGAGAATTATTCAAAGGTAAACTATCCTAAATCAGATAAAATATTTGATTATGTATCTTATGCCCAATTTAGATTTGGTTGGATAGGTAGGTTTTGATTTCTATGGATAATCATGTAAATTACTATATTTGAAATATTATGGGTTGCATTAAAAGCATAAAACATGTCCCATAATGGGTGTAAGAAATTGTTGCTAACATCTTTCGTACATTGAGTCAAATATGAGTTTTAAAATAGTGTAGGATATGAAAATTATCTCCTATATTATGAGGGGAGGTTACCTTTATTAAAATGCACAAAAAATAATAAAGAGGGTGTATAGTATTTACAAGTTAAATGGGGAGGTTGTTTTGATGTTCAAATGCAAATAAAAATGGAAAGAAGGAAGGTGGAGAGTCATGGATGGACAATTAAATTACAGTTTAATTCACTTAAATAATGAGGAAACTTAAAGGGAGTAATTTAATATAAGAGATCAAATAAAATTAGAGTTTATAACAATGAGCTATGTATCAACATAATAGAAAAACATACCCTTTAAATAAAATAAGATAAAAAGTTATTGTACTTCTTTGGTTCATGTAAAAATGAATTGATTCAAAGTTTTCTTATTATTCATCCTCAAGATTCATAAATTTTGAACATCAAAAATCCATTTTCAATTTCCATTTTTTGTATCTATAACATAAAGAATAGGTTGACCCTTCACATTCCAAAAAATCACTCTTCATATTATATTTTTGTTATATTTTATCCTTTAAAATTTTAAATTTTATAAAAATGAAAATGTGAATTTATTTAAATATAAGATATAAAAAATAGAAAAGATAAACTACATACTCCACGAAATATCCTTCATATATGTTGTGGCCAGTGCTAAATAACATAGTGCAACTGAAGCACTTGTAGCTTTTCCTTTGTCTCAATTGGCCTTGATTTTTTTTACTTATTTACTTATTTAGTATAATCTTGAAATTTTTGTATTACCACATTATTAAACCATGTAATCCATGTCTCAAAAATCAACAAAAATGTATTTAAAATCTCTCCAAGTTTAGCTAATTAGTTATTCATTTCTTCGATTGAGACATGAATCTCACTAATTATAGTCATGGAATATGTATTGAAAGATATTTTGTTGAAAAATATTTCATTTATAACTTTCCTAAATATATTTTTAACTTAATCCATAACATGAAATGTGTTATAATCTTCCTAGAACATTCCATAATGAAACTCATTTAATTTAGAAGAGATCAAATTTTATTTCTCCTATGTAAATTTCACTTGATAATTTAACTCTATTATTGTTCCACTAAGAACCTCAATCTTCATGAGAATATATTCATACCTATTATAATATTTCTCATCCTATAATTTATCAATATTCCATTTTAACCATCAGATCTATATCTATCTTGATCATCTCATGAATGTATTCTTTCACATTTCCCATATGTTTAGCTAGCTTGTATGAGCTTTGATCTATTGTTTTATGTTAATCACCACTTTATCAATTATTGTAAATAATTTCATCACCTCCTCAATATATTTCATTCCTCTCATAAATAATTCATCTACCCAAGCCTCTAAATTCTTTTCATACAAATTGTATTTTCTAATTATGGCAATGGATTCCTTACTTATTCCCAAAAATTGAGAAGGAACATCATTATAAGGTTCCACAAGTGTGTCAACTATATTAAAATATCCTACCAATTTCTATATTTGGTCTTGGAATTATTATTCTATGAATCATATTGATATAACCTTTTGATGATTCTTGTAATTCTCTCCCTCAAATTATGGATGTCACTTTCCATAATTGCCTCTTTGAATGATATTATCTTGAGATTATAGTCACTCACAGTCATTTTTGAGACATTTTTATCTACACTTAATTTATTAATTTCAATAAATTAAGTGCCAAAAGGATCTGACACTAATTTGGAGGTAGTTTTAGCCTTATTCAAAGGAATATTTTTAATGATATCAACTACCACATAAAAATTAGGGAGATCTACTTTGACTACCATGATTTTATTATTAAGCATAGATTGTATTCATTGGAAGGACATAACACTAAAATGGGTAATTTGAGTTTCATTTGGAGGGTTGGGGGATGATTTGAAGGAGTATTAATTGGGAGAGGAGAAACACTTTGGAGACAAAATGGGATGAGGGATGTACTACATTGAGTTAATTTGAAGGTATTTATTCTGTTGTATTATTGATAAGAAGATAAAGGTCACTTAGGGGAGTATAATAAGATTACATCATTACAATATTATTTGATATATTCTTCCTACCAATTACAAGACTTTTCTCAAAGGTTATACCTATTTTCAACCTTTTTTAGAATCATTATCATAAACATTATCAAAAATTGAAGAGCTTAGTGTTTATGTTGTCATGGTAGTGTTTCTATTATTTGGAGTTAGTGTAGGAATATGTTTGGGAGGAGTTTTATCCTTTCCTCTTATTGAAAAACCTACTTCAATTACTTAATCTAACTTTGTATCAAACCATTACTTGGTTATAGACCATACTCTCAAATTTCACCCATGTACATCCACTAGTTCTCTTAATGACCACTTTATTGTAGGAAAGGAAACTACTAAAACTCTAGATGTGTATTCAAGATCAATGAGTTTGGTTATCTCATCAACCATGCCATCAGTAACATGTTGTTATATGAATGCCTTTATCTAATCCATGTTCATTTAGCTCTAGTATCTCTGGACTACCTCATACTCATCTGAATAATTTTAGTAGTCTTCCAAGTGAGGCACCTTTTCATAGGTCACACTGATACCAAGGCATTATTTTAAATATTTATTTATATCCACAATAACTATAGTTGTATACAATTAGAGAGTAAAATGGGATATGTTTGATTAAATGACTTGAGCATTTACTATTGTCTTCCAAGTGAAGTGTTTCAAATAAATAGTTAAAGAGACACCCAAGACATGTTTGTCCCTAATAAATTTGTGTACTTCACCTAATTGTTTAAAAATATGTATCAATATTATATTATCTTTGTTTAGTCTATGGATTCTTAATGGGTAACATTCAAAACCACCAACCCTTATGTAGGTGAAATTTTTATATTGAAGACAAAATTTACCATATTGATTAATCAGGGTGACTAGTTCATCAAAATCATTCTACCCTAATATTAATCTATAATATGCACTTCCTTCATGGTAAATGCACCATCACCATTTTGAAATGTTTATTACTTTTTTATAGCATTAGCTAGGGGAAAAATTAATAGACTTGGGTGATAGGGGTGATAATCCCATGTTATGAAATTTATATTTAAACCATGTGAAAATCCAAAGATTTCATGATGTAAAAGGTCCAAAATAATTCTTTTCTTGACTATAAATTTAGAAGCTAGAGGTGTAGGGAGTCATTGGTCATTTCTCCCCAGTCGATAAATTATTTACCATAATAGATGATATTCATTAGCATGAACATTTGGGGTTGGAAAATCTTGGTGACTTCATTTTCCTCCACCCAATTGAGGAGAGAAATCATGTCTAAAGGTTATTTATGAGGAAACTTTGAAGTTCTTTCCATACTATTATTCAGCCATGAATTATTCATTGTAGTCAAACACTTAGTTGTATCTTTATCCCAATATTTTTTTTCTTTATCGATACTTATGATGATGTTTTAATAATTAATATTCTCATTATCATCCCCACTACTATAACATATAATTTGGCCAAAAGTGTTCCATTACAAGATTTGATTTTACAAGTTACTGGGTCATAGTATCTTACATAGGTGAAGACCAATTCAAAGCATTGAATAAAAGCTATGAAACCTATTGCATAAGGGATGCCACTATTTATAAGTTGAGTAACCAAGGTACTTGGGTTTTAGAAGTTCAACATATGATGATATTATTTAAAATCCACATGTATAATTTATAGTTCAATGACCTTGGGTATGTCATTATCTAAATATAGCAAAGGCTATTACCACATGTATTTATAGTTCATCTCAATTGGTTATAGATATCAGAAGGTGGTTTAAAAGGTAAGAGTAAGGAGTTTAAGTAGATCTAGGGGTAAGAAATTTTGGATTTATTGACTGAATTTAAATTAGTGGTTATATGTAAATATCTTTATACATGCAAAATAATATCAAAATGATATTTTATAAAGATGAAAAACTTAGGGTAAGCTATTAATAGGATGCTGCAAAGTTTCCCAAAGAATGAAAAATAATTTTGTGAGGCTTCACCAATATAGAAAGTAGGGGTAGAATGATCATTCATACTAAGATCATAAAAAGAAATAAATGAAAAACAAGATTGAATCTTATATAAGGGCCCCTGTATGGCTTAAAATAGAATAGTTGATTTTCAATTCAAACACACACATGATAGAGTGATGATGAGTCATCTATGGATCCCCCACTAATGCACACATGAGAGTAAAAATGAAAACCATTTATCCACATCTACATTTTCATGGGAATTATCTTGCCTAATATTTCTAGTGTGTGGGTGTGGGCATGCTATGTTTGTGTCTTCCTAGACACATGTCCATGAGGGATGACCAACCAGTCACATCAATTAATGACACATGAATGCAATATCATGTTTCACATGGTGACATAGAAAGTGGTCTATTTGAAATTTATTGAGATGTGAAAGGTATATAAATATAATATTTCAAATTTTTATCACATATTACACTTTATCTCTTATATTAACTTGTCGATTTTCAATCTCTCTAAGTGCAGACTTTAAAGGGTAGACCAAGAAAGGGGTTCACAAACCTTTGGTGCTTCACAAGATTATTGGCCACTATATCACCACTTAAAACAAATACTATCTAATCTTATATAATTCCCTAAGAGTTAAAACCATACTTATAGACTCCCCTAAGTAACTCATAATCCAAAATATCCATTACCTAAGTAAAAAACCCATTATTACTACTTTTCATAATCCATTGACCAAGTTGACCCCATTATGGGTTTAGCACACATTAAGAAACTCTGTTTGCCCAGGCAGACATAGTTTGAGACCTAATAACTTTATTTACCACCTAAAAACATTGATAGAGCTGAATTCATCATCTAAAACCATTTAGGTTCAATTCATGGTTATAAATACCCCCTTAACTACATGTCTAAATAAAATATCATTTAATTGGTCATCATTACTACTCACAAATATACTTATACAATCAATAGGAGGTTTCATTACATAGTTTTTTACCTTGGGCAAGTAACCCTTGTCTCGCATAGGTATTGGATGCATAATGACATGTATTTTAGCTTATAAATAATTTATCCTTGTGATCCTTACAAGCCACAACAACCTCTTTCAAAACTTCATTGGCTAAGGGAGAGATTGAGGCATGATGGTTCAGTTCAACAAGGTAAGTCTATGCTTGGCATTTTATATTTAAGTAGATGTTGAAGAACTAATGGATTGAATTTTATCTCTTCTTTCTTAGATTATTTATATGTTAAATTATATATATTTGTCTTTTAATGTTTATTATCTTTGCCATTTATGCCACAATCTTTGGTCAACACTAGATTGTATTTCATATTAATTTATTATGTTAGCTTACATGTTTAGTTAGTAGGTTAGCTTGCTTATTATTATTATTATTATAATCATAAGATCTAGCAAGGATTATCAAGAAATGAAATTTTACTACATGCCTTGGAAACCTCTCCTTTGCTATTGTGTGATAATATATCCCTTAGTTTAGGTTTATATCCCTTAGTTTAGGTTTTTTTGATCTTTTATTATTAATGACCTCTTAATATAACAAAGTATTGTTAAGTGCACAGTTTTTTGATTAATTTCTTCAATCTTTGATATTATTGAGTAGGATAAGCTATAGATCTATCTTATTTCACTTTCATACATAAGGCACTAACAAAAAATAGATGTGTAATTTTTTCCCTTTGATTTAATATTTTCCCAAATTTGTTTTCTCACTTAGTGTTGGTTGTGAAGTTTGAGATGTTGTCTTAAATCCTATCTAAAATTGGGATTAATAATTTATGGGAAAATAGTGAAGAATGAATGAGGATTGATTTTATATATTTATATCAATCACTTATGATAATATCTTGATTTAAATAACTTATTCTAACTATAGGAATAAATTTTAGTTATAAATTGGATGACTCTAGGCTACTAGACATTTACTTTGGGATAGGTAGCTTGTATCAGCACATGTGTCTAACTAGGATGCAAGTGTTTAGGTAGTTAGAAAATAATTTCAAATCCAAAACTTACATAAATATAATTTAATTAGGCTTATACAATTTTGGGAAAGATATCATTTTTGAGTCATCAAAATTACACTGGTCAAAATAAGAGATAAGCAATCATCCATAATGTATGCAATCCTTGTGGCAGTAGAAAAGGTATAGAAGTTAAAATTACATCCATGATATGTATTTGAAAAGTGTAGAATACTAAGATGCTATATAATTTATAAATAATGTCTATAATGACATACATTGTACATGCATTATTATATGTTGGACTTCTTTTCTACTTAGTGACCATGCATGTGATGAGGGCATATAAATATATAGGAAACAATATATTTGTTATCTTAAATTCAATATTGAGATACATATCTTTAAAGTATCTTGTTGATAATGTATATTTTACATAGTGATAAATAAGTAATCTAATTTAATATAATATGACACGGATACATTTGGATAAAACACACTAGTTTTCATTTATTTTATGCTCCTTCAATGATGTTTACTTTATTTTTGGATAGGGTTAATATTTCTTCCTTTAATTTTATGGCCCTTGTATTTTGTGTGAAAATTTATTTAGCATATCTATGAGATAAATAATCATATTTATGATATCATTATTTGATATGTAGGACATTTAAATATAGCCATTGGTTGTGGCTCTTAGCCTTATGCATGAAATATTTAATTATGCAGCATTTTAAAATATCCCTTGTATGTGAACCTTGGCCTTATTGTGTGATATTTCATGACGTTATTGTATGTTTATTTGAGAATTTTTTATTTTGATTAGTGATTCCATGATACATATCATCCACTTTATTTCATAGTCTACTTCAGATATGGTTACTTTACCATGTGGTTAATTACTAAATATATCAATACATGAAATTTGTATGCCTAAATTAAATGTTACATGCATGTTTCAAAGACAATTTAAAATCTATGGTGACATACTCTCCAAATGTTGACGTCATATATATGATCATATATTTATCACATGATACATTGAACTCTATTTGTAACATGATAACTTGTAGGCTACATCCTTCACCCCAAAATGGGGCCATGCTATGTCTTAGAGATCCAAACCACCATGAACATATTTATTTTTATAAAATATAGGTTTAAAAAATATAGATTACATGTTTTCACATATTCAAACTAATACAAAAATCAAACTCTACAATAGACTACATGTTTTCAAAGAATTAAAATGATTCATAAGTCAAACATACAACATATATTAGCACATAAATATAAATGATGGTGGAATATGAAATGTATATGCAATAAATTTTAAAATAATCAAGTCATTTAATTATAAGAACTTGAATTCATATGCATGGGCATAAATAAGACAATCATCAGAGAAAAGTTCAAAGGTTTCAAATACATTAATAATTAAGCATAAATATGCATACTACATGTTTTCAAATAATTGAAGTGATTGATAATTCAAACATATAAATTATATTAGCACATAAATGTAAATTATGGTAGAATATGACATGTATATGCAATTAATTTTCAAATAATCAATCTTGTAATTATAAACACTTGAATTCTTATGCATGGGCATATGTAAATTAGTAATTGGAGAAACGTTAAAAGGTTTTAAATACATTCATAATCAAGCATAAATATGCATATAATTATATATAATTTGAACATATCTATATGGGGAATGATAATAATTCATGATAAATAATGTTAAAATTACAAATATTCAATGTTTCAAAATATCAAAGTACAAAAATTCAATTTTTCAAAGCGTAAAATGAAAATATTCATTTAAAATTAAATTATATAATAAAAGCATTTATGATGGGGGAAATAATATTTTTTTATTACCTTTCAAACATGAAATGTAGAATAAAAATCTATTTGAAGTTGTGTAATTATAATCTATGTGGGTGATGTATGTTCAAAAATAGTAACATTCATTATCCTTAGCATCACTTGTATCTAATATATCTTGGTTTTACCTCTTTGGGTTAGTATATTATGTATAATTATGTATTTTTTATATCTATGATAATTCATATTTCCAACTCAATAGGTTGATTGTTTATTCAATTTGGGATTTGATAACTCTTGAATAACCATTGGTTATATTTATCCAAGTGATTCAATAAGGGGGCACAATTATCCATTATCAATTGTAGGTTACAAAAACAATTTGTTTCACACATATATAAGTGTACTCATTCATTTATTTATTTTAATATTTTTAAAATTTTGAATAGAAAAATGAATAATTGATGATATATTTGAGGGATTGATAAATTTGAGTTATATAAACAATTTAATTATCAACTCAAATAAAAATTGTACTTCACATCATTAGGTTCATCTCTTTATTCTATAATCTAGAAACTTCATTTATAGAATGAATTTGAGGGGAGGGGAGGGGAGGGGAGGGAGAAATGTAGACACACAAATATAGACATAACTACTTAAAAATTCTAATTATTTACACATTCCAAACCACATGACTTCTATATAAATACATAACTCTTATTTTCCATTCTTCTAAGTCATTTGTCTATATTTGAGCTTGACCCTTTTTTGTCAATACTATTTTATAAAATTTTAAATGTTATATTCTCAACCTATCTAAAATGACATATAAAGTATCTCTAACAAATAATAGTTTTCTCTGATCTACTTGGATAGGTTAACCTTAAGTAGATTGGAGCTTAGTGTACCATTGTCCACTTGAGCTAGTCATTTCCCATTCCAAATAACTACTAGTTTCCAAAATTTCAATAAATATTTTGGGCCTTCGTACACATTTCATAAGTTTAGCTAAAGTAAATTATAAAATATTTTTCTATAAATATATGTGAATATTCAGTCATAAAGACCAATTTGTTTTCACTTGGTACAAGCATACAAACTTTTGCATGATAAAATCTAACCTATTATCTCCAAATTATAAACCATTTACAAGAATCAAGAATAATCCAAGTAGACATCCATCTAAATAAATTAAAAATATATCATTGTCAAGTATCAAATTGATTTTATAGCTACATATACATAATCAAATGAATAAAATTGCACAATCAATCTAGGTGAGATAACTACTCAATATTAATTTCCTTCCAAATAGGAATGGATAAGTAGGTAGTGATCTATCATCAAGGGGGTTATCAAGGCTAGCTTGACCAATGCTAATAACCTATTTTTATTTCAATTTTTTAAGACATCATAGTGACATAATGTTTTCAAAGACAAGGGAAGACAAATAATGATTTATGTTTGGGCAAACCCTAGTTGTGATATATCAAATTACCTTACATTTATAGGTGAAAAATATGTAACAATCAATTTATACACATAGTCAACTAGGAAAAGAAGATAGTCAAAAAATCCATGCACATTATCCCATTGTTATCCTATAACAAACCTATTTATAAACATATACTTCTGCTTATGATTTTTCATTTCCATATGCCTAATTTATCTGTATTTTGTCAAAATATATCATAATAAATGGAGATAAGTACATAGTCAATGGAATTAAATGACTTGTAACATTATGCACATAATAAAAAATATACAAATTATATTTTTAATTGTGTGTTAGATTTTGGGATAGCATAGTCACCTCTTCTATTATTTTCCACTTGCAGATAGTTAGAACAATCAATATATTTTAGTATGAAAGACAATTATATTTCTTTTTAGTGTTTTCCCAAAATATTAAATTTATAATTTTTAGAAATTTTTAAAAATTAGAATAGTTGATTTTTTTAATAAATTTCTTATTATTATATTTAAAATTTTAAAGATACATAATATAGATAATACACTTAGATTTTTCATTATCAAAATAGGATAAAATAAATTCATATTCGTGTAAACTATGTGCATATACCCATGCATGTGCACCCAAGTGTGTATGCTTATGTTATCAAGTGTGTATTACATGATTTAGTATGTATGGAATATTACCTTATAATTTGTATCAATATGCTAATATATTTCATGTATCTAAATAATTTTATATCTAAACCATTCTAAATCTCTAAAACCTCTACTCTGATATGATTTTATGCACATGGAGGATTATGTCACCATGAAAATCCCACTCTAATGCCCCATTTTGAAATGAGGGGTTTATCCTCTAAGTTACTCATCTCTAAATAATATTTAATTTTACCATTTCATATATAAATTTATCATCATGTAATATCATCTAAATAAGTGAACAATATGTTAGCATAGTAATATATATGTTGATCAATGCATATATGTAACATATTTAATAGAGAGCATGTAGGTGTCATGTTTAATTATATGTATCATTGAAGAATTAAATATAAGGCTATTTTAATAAGACTACATAGTAATAGTGCATGAAACATATCATGTCACCACTCAATTTTAACAAAATCAACAAGTGCAAGTGTTAGTGTTAAACATAAGGCGAAGGGCCACACAAAAATGGATAAAAAAAGTCACAAACAATGGAGATTCAAGGTGTTTTATAAAACACAGAGCATGGAACACAAAAAATAGTAAACTAAAAATGTACACTATCATGTACAAGAGTAAAAACAATAATGGAGAATATAAAAAGTAACTAGTACACACCATCCATATGATCAACATCACACTATATTATAATATCATATCCTCTTATCATTATGTAAAATATGAGTTATTAAAAATTCATGTTTAATAAAATTTAGATAGATCACCATGGTAAAATGGTCATATAATGAATTAAAATGTAATAATGAGACATATGTCATAATATGCACTTAGTATATACATGGACATTTGGTTCCATGATCTATATGTCCATGTATAACATGTATGTCATTTATAACACTCATATATAATTAAATTCATGTGTGTAAGTAAATAATATGTCATCTAGAAAATATGTGATAAATAATATATGTAAATAGTGTAATATAAAAATCATGTCATGCCCATGTCCTAAATTTGGATCTTTTAAATATATATATATATATATATATATATATATATATATATATATATATATATATATATATATATATATATATATATATATATATATATATATATATATTTTATTTATTTCCTAATTATTTTATTTTATTTTTATTTTTTGAATATCAGATATTTATAATAATCTAATACTTATGATTTTAAAGGGAGGATGATGTAAGTGGATGTATTAAATGGTATAGGGGTATTTTATTATGAATAAGATGTACTAACTATGGGTGTATTAAAATATATTTATAATCCATGTGGTGCACCATATCAGATGGATTCTTATATAAATATATACATGATTATTAGCTTTATATGGCCAAGTACTCTATGGATTTTATAATATATTAGGATGGTGTCTTGATACCTATGTTCTCTATGTAATACATTGAATAATGTGTGGGGATAATTGAGCACGTGATAAAGAAAATATGGTCCTTTGTGAGCCCTAACTAAATTTTTGATGTGATTGGCATTGAATAGTTAACTATATAAAAGGATAAAATATGTTTCTCCAAACTTTTTTAATAGATAAAGTATTTATATGTGTAACAACTAACTCTTTATAAAGATATAAAATAAGTGTATCAACCATATCTATATAATGATATTATCTAGGCATAAAAACCATCTATATATACTTATCTTCAATAGGTGTATTATATAAATAGTGTGGTGGTATGGGTAGAGTAGGATATATCACCTATGTATAGGATACCCATACAGTATAGGTAAAACTATGACCACTCTATTAAAGTTTATGTACTTTAGGAATAAATTCATTATATAATGGACTATATAAAGTATCCTCATCAAAGGTTTTTGTAAAAACATGGGAAACCTAATTAATTTATATAGATATTAATGGTTAGCTAATATGGTTGAGCTTACCTAAAGAGGTAATACTAAATTTCCCATTTTTTTGTGTTTATGTTTTCATAATCCCTTAAATATATTTTTATGTATCTTGTGAATCCTATCTTATGTACTCAAGATTGTTGAGAATTTTCATTATTAAAATGTTTTGATTTGATCCATTTTCAATAAATATTTTTTGTATGGGTTATTCATAAAGATAGGTTCACTTTAAAAGATCTTGAAAATATGAATCATCATCATCTATCTCACTATCATCGAATGCGATCACGAGTTTTTGTGGTGGAGTATCGATAAAGGTTCCAATGATAGAATATACTATATGATCATACGTATTTAATGTATCTTTCATGTTGTAGGCATAATTTACTTCTAAAGTGTCCTTATTTTTTCTCGTATTTATGAAAAGGATCCCTAAACATATTCAATTTTATATTTCCATCATACTTCATTATAGATTCCTCTATAGGAGCACCCATTTATGTTATTATTATGTGGTTTTTATGCACATCAATGGTTATTATGAGAAGGTCCATATTTATTTATGATAGATTAAATATTCAATCCAAGGAATTATTTGTGGGTCTTAGTTTTATCAATAACCATGTAGTGGTATAGGAGTAAGCAAAGTGATTATTAACTACAAATAGTTCAAATGTGACAGATGTCTAAATTTTATTTGAGGTGGATGGATGGATATAGAATGAGGTGAATTTTGAGAAAAATATAAAAAAGGAGTGAAAGTTTAATGTATACTATATTTATTAATTATATAACACCTCAATCTTGTACACTTGGCAAACTTAGATGTTAATTATTCATCTCTATTTTAGACCTTTCTTGATTATGTGTCACATTTTTTCACTCTTGTGCCCCTCGGCATATGTCTTAGTATGTCTAGTATTATTTTGATGACTGAAGACATATATCTTTCTCATAATGATTAAAACCTACATATATTCCATATATGTAAGTTCTAGATATGTACACATTTTCCAACTACTCGAGCACTTGTTATTCCATTTATTTAATAATTTTAATATTGTAATCACACTAAAAGGAATTAATATATCTATTTATATGTTAAAATATTCTTTCATTTTACCTTTTTAAAAACATTTACATTTCATACCCTCATCTTGTGTGAAGTATTAGTGTTACTCTACTTTTTTCTCTCATCAAATTTGTCTCATTCTACCTTGGAAAGAATGTTTATATTTCATACCTTTGTCTGCTGTGAAATAGTAATGTTACTTTATCTATTTTTATATTCAATTTTGTATCATTATACCTTGATTAAAAACTTTTAAATTTCATATCCTTGGCTTGTGTGAAATAGTAATATTACTCTTTCTATTTCTTTGGTCAAATCATATTACATTCTACCTTGTTCAAAACATATATGTTTCATACTCTTGACTTGTGTGAAATAACAATGTTACTTTGTGCATGTATTTATAAAATTTGTGTTATTATACATTATATATTAGTCAAATGTGTATACTCAATACCTTTCTTCTTGTGTGAAATAGTATTGTTTTACTCTCTGTATAAATTTACATTTGCATTCTAGTTTGGAAGTTTACTCTGAGTTAAATCTATTAAAGTATTGTCAATTCTTTTCCAAGTCTATTTAAATAATTAATTCTAGTATGCCTAATTATAATTGAATTTTTATGGTATATATTACCACCTATTAGGATGATTGGATCCAAAACCAAATTGATCCCTTTGTTCAAGACTAATACGATCAACCATTGTATGAGGATAATTATCTTTAAGATCAAGATGTTATGTATGTTAATCAATTACTATTTGAGGAATTACCACCTTTTTATGATGCTTATCAAACTAAATTTGAGTATAATTTATATGATGATAGAGAAAATAATCTATTAGATATAATAGAGATGGGAACTAAAGCCCCTCATGATTTTACTATAGAAAGTATACGTGGGGTTGAATTAACACAACCTACATCCAATGATGCCATAATTACTAAGTGCACTAATGATACACATTCTTCTTTCTAGAGTACCAAAGAGGTTCAACTATCACCAAATTTATAAACATCAAGAAAATGGAAGTTATTAATTGAGTCTAAATCAAAAAATATTTCCCATTTTTATACCAAATTGTAACAAGTTGAGAAAAAAATTAATGCCCTTCGTGCATTGATAATCCTCTAATTCAACATCAATAAAAAGATCTCATAGTTGATCCACTTCCTCATGTTTGAATGTCAATGACTCCCAAACAAAAGGTACTTGTAGAGTATTCAAAACCTATTGTGGAAGAACTTTAAACATTTTATAATCCTTATGTAGTTCCCTACAAGCACATTCTAGTGAATTCTTCTTATCAAATACCCCCACAACCATTGTAAATTTTGGGTCATCCTCAATGTTTTTCTAATTAACCCCAAAGTATCCCATTAAGTTCATGACTTATCCATTATAATGTGTCTAAATGTCCCTCTAATGTTCACCAAGTCTTATCTAATACACAACAATATGTTTCAGTTGGTCAAAAATAATTCTTAATACAAAATTAAATGCTTCTTCTTCAACCAAAATGACATATTTACATTCCATATTATAATTTTAATACACATCTAGTTCTTCCCACTCAGATTAATCCTAGATATAGAATGAATAATATTATGATTCAAATCTTAGTAATCCATGATACTATTCTCGATCCTAAAATACTCCATCCACTTCCCAAAATTCCTTCCTTGTGTAGTAATTACAAGATATCAAAACTACTATAGTATGATTATAGATTGGTAATCAAAATAGAAAATACAATTTGTATCATATATTTTCATATATATATATTTTTATAATATTTTACATATACTTTTCCCATCTCATTTTGATATTCCAAAGTTTGATAAATATAGAAAAAATAAGATATAATAGATCATGAGTTTGTTCTTTGTCACTTATCAAGAGGTCACTTATGATGATAGCATCCTAATTCATTTGTTCTCACATAGTTTACACGTGCTTTCATTAGATTGGTTCACACAAATTCTAATGAATTATTTTCTAAACTTTGATGACTTTTTAGAGAAGTTTGTCAAACATTTTTCATATATTATGAAACATGAGTTAACTACAATGGATTAATGTGTTATTAAGCAAAATGGAGGTGAAAAATTTTATACCTATTTCTAGAGATAGTTTACATTATATAGTATATGTCCCCATACATTGATAGACATTGAGTTGACTAATATCTTCATAAAAAATATGAATAATGATCTTGGACTCAATCTTATATTATAATGTCAAGACAAATTTGATGATGTTATCACAAAGGAGGCTTAAATAGAGAGAGAAATGATAAATAAATGATTGATTAAATCTATTCTTCAAATTAATCTCAAGCTTAATTTTATAATTATAATAAAAATCAAATTGAATAACACACTCATAACCAAATATAAATTTCAAATATAATAAATATAGTAGAAAAAATAAAAATATTCAACTAGGATAAAATATAATTGGAAAGGGTGTTACAAAGGCACAACATGTGCACAAAGTTCAAGCACCACCTATATATAAGGTACCTCAATATCAACCTATTATGTTGCAAAGGTATCCCTCTCAAAGAGAGTAGTTTAATCGATGCACATTTTCTAAATTTGGGTAACCTATTGATATTGTGTCTTCAAAACTTATTGCTAAAAATTTGATTGGATGGCTGAACACTAAGCCTTTTTATGATTCTCAACCTAAAATGGATTAATAAAGGGATAAAGAGTATTATGACTATCATAGAATAAAATTGCATAGAATTCATAGGTGTGTGAAAATTTGGTATATTATAGAATACATGATTGATATGGGATAAATAAAAGTGAATAATACACCATCCCATAACATTAGTCAAAATATGTGAATCTACAAAAATCCATTCCCTCAACATAATACTGATCAACATGAGCAATAAATGATCATGTTGATCAAAATTAGGGATATTAGGCCAATAATTTTAAATACCATTATATTCCATATGATTATGATATAGTGGGTCATGTCATGAAACATAATGTCAAAACCATTATCATAAATCCTCATTCTTATTACAATAATTATCAACAAGCAAATCCATCCATTTTAGGATCATGTCCATCTATCTTAGGATTTCTTCCATCTCATAATCCCCATATTCAAGAGATTATTCTAGGACATGTTTATTCTTATTCACATTATGGAATTTCTACCCCTAATATATATTATGCTATCACAACCTGACATTCAAAGATAACTATTCAAGGCCCTAGTTATAATCCATGTTCAAATTATCCTCTTGTTCAAAATTAGTCTAAATACAAGTATGTACCTCCTATCAAATAGTAATATGATTTTGTGGATTAATTGAAAAAAGCAATAGAATATATTTCCATTTTGGATATATTCTATACTCTTAAATTGCACAAGGATGTCTTGTATGAATTTTTGAGCTAGTCTTAAGTGCATAGTAATATTGAATTGAATAAATTTCAACCATTAACGGAACATTTATCTCCTACTTCGCTATTTTATATTTCATAAAAATGATATATCCTCCCTTGGGACTTCTTAGATATAATATTTATACATTGAGGCTATAATTACATATCATAATATCATGAGGGTACTGATAGATAATGGACAATGTTTTAGCATTATTCTATTGAAACTAGTTATATGACTAGGGTATAATTCATAAAAATTAATGAATGATACCATTAATATCAAGGGTTATGATGAAATAGAGTGAAAATATGTTGTAACCATTCACTTTCCTATCTAAGATGGATATGTTATTCATATCACCCTTTGTCATGTTATCGAACTTGACTTTCCATACAATACTCTTGTTGGTTGTTTATAAATTCACGTTATGTGTGTAGTTCCTTCCATGCTTAATCAATGTATTAAGTTTCCAAATGATATCATGGAGGTGAATATTCTGGGATATTTTTAACCTTATCAATATTGTAAAAATTTAGAATGGAATCAATATACTTACTATCCTAGTATTACTCAGCCTATTAAAAATGATAAACATGTCATTTTTGATACACCCAAGTCCAATTATCTATATTTTGACTCTCTCATTTCTTCTTCCTCCTATTCATGTTTCACCTTAATAAATTCATCTCATTAAAATATTCATGAAAATAGTATTGGTATATCTAAATTCAATAATGCATTTCATATTATAAAATTTCCTAGATCACCTAAGTCTAATGTTTGGCCCAAGATGGAGTGGTATAAGAAAGGTGTATCATATTCTCGCATGACACTTATCGAATTTGTTCTAGTAAAGGGTCTTAGTCAAGAGGATTTAAATCTATAAGATGAGTCATGTTTATATACTGAGGATTTATCTCCTTTTTTCTACAGTAAATAATAACATGTTCCTAATAATATCATGGCCCATAATGCTTACAAAGGCAAAGGACTAGGGGCAAGAGAGAAAGGTAGAATAGATCCTATTATACCTATCAAACATGACCAAAAAAAAGGTATCAAATACAATCCTAAGATTTTACTCACCTATTACCCAAAGGATTTGTATATAATGTAAAGTGAAGCTAATTTAAAAATCAATCCTAGCTTAGAGAATATAAATCACACTATCACTTCTTATTGTTGGTATATTTAAGAAATAAAGGTCATGACCAATATGGATTTTTTAGACCTAACTAAGGGATATAGTATCACACAATATCACTAGAGAGGGTTCTAAAGCCTCTATTAAATCAATACCACATAATAACCCTAACTAGGTCCTATGTTTTCTTATCAAAGTAAAGCAAATATAACCCAGTCCTCAAAAAAGCATGTGTCACAAAATTGGGGTAATAAACATAAAAGTAACCATAAAAATAAGAATTATAATTAAGTCAATATAGATATAATACTAATTCATGGAGAGATAAATATATTCAAAATCCATTACCTATGCTACTTCTATGTACTAAAATAGAGGAGTAAGAGTTAGAAATGCTTACCTTGAAGATGAACCTATTAAGAATCAATCTCTTCCTTGGTCAATGCTGATTTGTAAGAGGTCATTTTGGTTTGTAAGGATCACAATGATAGGCCAAATCAAGGATATCTGACTTCCACTAAGCATCCAAAAAAATTTCACAAGACAAGATTATTCTCTTTAAGTGTAAACCCTAATTAATGAATCCTCAATTAGAATGGTCAAAGAATAGATTGTAAAGAAGCACAAATGAATTATTAACTCTATTTATATTTAATAAAAATGGTCAAGAATATGTGTTTATATATATGGATATAACCCTAAAATATTTTGAAGTTTTAATTGATAGAGTCAACCTAATTAACAATGTTCTTTAATAAATAAACTAGTTAGGTCCTTGAATAGGTTAAGTAGGGCTGACCTTCTCTCATAACGTGCTTATATTTTAAGAACATGGTTAGCCCAGGCCAATGTTATTTGGAAAATGATAAAAAAGAGGTTTTAGATTAAGTATGGGATGTTTGAAGTGGTGATTACTTGGAGGAATATGTAAGGGAGGTGTCAAAACTTATGGAAATGTATAGGGGAGGTTTATGTTGGTTTCAAGTAGTGCTATAGGGGAAACAAATATTGTGAACCATTAATTATCTACCTAATACTTTTCTAGTGCACTTTTTAAGGCATGCACTTAGAGACAGTAAGACTCAATGGGTTCCTACACTCGGGAGATAAAGAAACAATAATTGATAAGGTTTAAAAATATTGTGTGTAAACATATGCCCCATTCAAATCTCATCACATGTGACATAGTCACAAAATGGGATGGTGTTTCAAGAAATGAACATAGAAACACAAAACATTAAGATAAGTATATTGAAGTATTTTAAATCATAAAATAACTTGAAAGTATATGGCTAAAATTAAATAACTAAAATAAATAAGTAATGTATGCATACATTAACTTAACTTTATCATTATATGGTTGTCTATTGTGTTTATAGTTTTGATCATGGAGGGAACAAAAACTACTTTGGACAAACCTTAAGGATACAAAATGTAAAGGTAAAAACAAACAAACATAAGAAATCCAAGATAACTTAAAAGTGTAGTCATGAAGTACTTACAAATTTGGTAAGCTAGGGTGATAAATAATAAGCTATGACCAAATGATCAAGTCAAAATTTGGAGTAAATTAGCTAACTAAAAATTCAAGGCTAAAAAATGATTGACGTACTCAGAAAACTATAACTTAAGTAATAAAGGTGACAAACCAAATCAAAGTAAGGGTACAATTAAAAAAAAATTATAAAATTAATGTGAAAGTAGTAACAATATTTACTTAAAGAGACATGGGTAAGAAATAATAAAACAACATTGATGAGCGAGTGATTTAACTATTTTGGGAGTGATTGAGTTTTATTCCTATTCTAGTAAAGGGTCTAGATTAATAAATCAGTAAAGATTATTTTAATAAATACAGTCCTAATTTGTATAGTTTATTTTTTATTTTTACATTTTTAATAAAAATAATAAATAAGGAAAAATATAACTTAGCTTGAAACTAGATTGAGATGGGTGAAACAAAGGTTGAAACTGGTTGTGCAAGACTGGGATAGTGTCATCAACCTTAATCTAGATTTTTTTTCTATGAAAGGACATGAGCACAAAAAATATGACACTTTAAGGTCTACCTCTATACTCCACTCCTACCATTATTGTCCAAACTAGTCACAAAGACAATAAAATTTCATGGTTTTTACATTGTTCCTTTGTGAGCCTATCTATGAAATCTTGAGTTTTGATTGTCGATGAAACTCATTATAGCGATGATTTAATCTTAAAACCCTAACACTCCATCATGATTGATAAAATGATGTTTTAACCACTTGAGAAAGGGGTGGTTAGTGTTTAATCACACTAAACATGTAATCCACACCCATTGTGTGGGCATGCTACATACATGCCAATACTCTAAAGAGGGATAAATCCATATGTAGTTCTCCCACCTAATGTGTTTTGTGTAGTACTATGATGTAGATGTAAAAATGCCAAATTGAGATTCCTTGAGGTGGATAGGGACTAGTATGAGGGTTTGAGTATGTTTATAGTTATGTTAGGTAATTGTATGTAGAGAATAGGGAATTTTACCTTAGTTCTTTATTTGTATTCTTTCTTGCTTTGTAATATTTATCACTTCATTTATAAATGAGCTTTGGATAGGATTTTATATGGAACCATTAATCATGCTTTAGATGTATTCCTATTAGGCTGACATAATCAATGATAGGAATCAGATGAAAATGATTGTTTGGGATCAAAATGTGAATGGAAAAGAGCACCAAAAATGGGATACCCTATGCTACAACACTATATTACAAGTATGGTACTCCTATCTTATAGGCTCGAGACTTGGGGGAATAGGATTGGCCTAGGAAAATTAGTTTGGCTAAGGTAGAATGATCATTCTAATGTTTTTTGATGGTTGGTAATGAGTGAAATGGTGTCTATAAGGGTCATTAGAGAATGAAAAAAGGAGATATGGATAAGGTGTCACAAGCTAACTAAAACTACCAATTTGGACATTTTATATGACTACATTTACTCCCACCCCCTTTATTCTAGTGATGTAAGAAAGTGAAATACTAGGACAAATGAAAAGTAAAAGGTGTAGCTAAACTTATCTACAAGGGTGAATCCCATGAAGATGTATGATGTTGAGGGATTTTGAGTGATGCTAAGTTATGTTGAGTAATGTTATGTATGTATTATAACAAAATTAATATCATGAATGGAACTGAGTGCTCAATTCTTTGAGAGTGGCTCAAGAATATAAAAGCTAGCCCTTTGGCTTCATTATCACTCACTAAGTGAAGTTATGTGATCATGTTTGTGTTAATAAATGTTTTGATTATGTGTCTAATCCCTCTGAGTAGGTAGCTCAATAATACAAATGTTAGCTAATCCTTTGGCTCCACCATTTCCCATTATGTAGTGAACTATGAATTGATACTAGTATGAATGTGTTATATGAGACATATCTTAAAGCCCATGAATGATGTATAATATGATAATGTAGCATGGATAGCTAAATTTATGATGAAAATTATGCCAATATTGTCCAATATAAAAGGTGAATATTAGTCTTGTATGGAAGCCACTCCAAAACTAAGAACTAGGCCGATATGAAAGCCCCTCTGAAATGATGCCAACCACCTAAAAATGGAATAATTCATGCAACTACTAAGAATACCTAGGTAATACAATGAACTAAAAAGAAAAGAAGTCAAAAGTGCCATGTATATTACCCCTAATCACTAGTGTCTATAATATGGATTTTGATTTGGAAGTTGTATCAACTACCCAGTCTAAAACTAGAAGTCAGACCCATCATGTTGTGCATGATGCCCCCTTTATTAGATAATTTGAGTATAATTATACTAAAAATACTAAATCTAAATTTCACTATAGCTAGAAAAATTATTATTGACCTTACCTTTCTATTTTTTTCTTAAAATTCTAAGTTTTATACTATTTGTATAGGAGAACCAAAAATAAGACACTTTATTATCTGATGATATAGTCCAAGTATGACAATCTTATCCTTTACTATTTTTTATCATTGTCTTGTATTCATCACTATCTTTTTAATATGATCTACCTAGTTAGAATTTTAAATGGTTATTTGAGTGTTCTAAAAACTAGTTTTTGATTAGTAGAGGGTTCTAATCTTTATGATAAAACCCCTATTTGTTGCACCCATTTCAAAGGGTAGGAATGAAGACCCTATAATGACTACCCTTAGAAAAAAGAGCCCTATAAGTGTGTCATGTTTTGACATATAGGATATAACAATGATAATAAAAAATATGTCTTAAGATATAACATAGTTTTTAAGAGAGATTATTAGATCAATAGGAGTATGTCTAGATAGATGTAAGAATGTGATAACATGTGTAGTATATTGAACTAAAATTAGAAATCTAGCTAGTTGTTAGTTGTTAGTTGTTAGTTATTATTATTCAAGGAGGCATGGATCATGATGTCCATCATGGCATCCAAGAAGGCAAGATAATGCATAATGTGTATTATGGCATTGCAAATAATTGAAAATAAACAAATCAAATAAGCATGCAAGTCAAGAATCAAGAAGCATACAAAAGAGGCCAAGGGGCCAATCAAACATGGTACATGGGAACATGTCACTCAAACTAGAAAATAATTCATACAACACATGCTCAAATTCCACATACACATATAATTAAAAATAACCAAGGTTGGCATGAAGGCCACAAGCACATAAAAGAGTATAAGGAAAGGACATTGGCAAGTGTCCTAAGGCACATATAAGAGAAAAAATAAGAACTAAGAAATACAATCACATCTAGCTACTCAAATCAAGAAAGGAATGCATGTAAATTTTATAAGTAATATCACATCTAACTAGTCAAAGAAATAAGTGAAAGTATGCAAATCATGTAGTACAAAACTAGGTAGATGCTAAGAAATACATAAGTGTTAAATATTAGTAAGAATCAATAGAGTAATCTATGTAATCTAGTAAGTAACGTACATCAACATGATAACTAAAGTGTGTGGTGGAATAATGACATAACCTAGATGGTGTAGTGATGTAGAATATTCCCCCGACGGCTAGATATGTCAATGTATGTCTCAAATGTAGAAGTAAGATGCCCCCTCAATGGGTAGAGTGAAGCAATCAAGGAATTGGGTGTCAATAAACACACTCAAAGAGGATTAAGTGAAGAATGGTAATGTAGAGAAATTGACAAACAATAACATAGAACAAAAAATGTAAGTGAAGCATCATAGTAGAAATGTAAAGCATGGACAATGCATACAGTTAAAATAATTTGGTGTTTTTGAGTTATTTGAATGTTTTTGTATTTTGAACTATTATATTGTTTTTGGTGTTTTGAAATAATCCATGTACAATCAATCATAAATAATCTTATGTACAATAAATTTGAAAGATTATGTATAATTAAGTTGAAAGAAACTATGTACAAGTAAGTAAAGCAAAATTATGTACAATTAAATGAGTAAATTATGTACATAATGATTTAAAAGACTAAGATAAAAGGGGTAAAGGGTTGAAATGTGGAGCCTATAAGAAGCAACTATGGAGGAAGGGATCATGTCTATCATCAAATGCCTTAACATAATCATCATAAGTATCATCATATGCCACAAGCTCTATATATATGGTGGTTATATCCTTAAGTGTTAGTAAGATCTTTGATCTTTATGTAGTCAAAGATATATCACTCATAGTGGTGTCATCCTAAAAAAGTTGAATGGAGGGTTTCTATAGTGGTGAAGATGTTTGTTCTTCTCTAGGAAATTTAGTCCAGGTAGGAGGTTGCCTTGGTGTAAGTGGTGGAGTCAATACGATAGGTGATATAATCTAGATAATACCCTAAACATATAGTTTATCTAATCTCTACTATAAATATATACATGATTCAATGGCATGGCCTATGATTTAGTGAAAGAGACAAAATGGGTAAGCCTCCTATCATGATAACTTTCTAATAGATCTGTGTCTTACAATATGTAATGTGATTATTTCATGATCAAATAACATCTATAGCATAATCTATGGTTGATGTTGTGTGATGCTTGCATGAATATAAATGATTGGCTCTATATCTATAGAGGTAACCATGTGAAATATATATGATAGGTGATATGTCTATGGTCATGAAGGTGTAGTATAGCTTGAGAGTGTAGTGTAAGATGCTAAAGTGATGTAGGATTTGTGATGAGGGCTCTAGACTCATCTCGGTACTCTCCTAGGTCAACTAGTCTAAAGCTTAATCCACATAAATAATCATCTATCAGTGTGGTTATTGCATCATAATCTTAATTAGCTTTGGAATATGTATCAACATCATGCACATATGGTAACTTAATTTACCATAAGGGGTAACTATGATTTGGGAGTTTCATCAACTTTAGTAGTAGTGGAAAATGGTAGTGTTGTGAGAGCATATGAAACTGATGGATTAACTATGACTGCCTAAGGAGCTATATCTATATAATCCACTAGGACTTCTAGAACTACTATCAATGATTTTTTAATGTAAAAGGTATAGGAATTATGACTGGTTGAGTAACTAGAATGGTTGAAGTTGTTATAACTAAGTATCTAAATTTGAGGAAACAACTATAAGTGGAAGACTGAAAAATGTGATATTCTCTCCTACCTCATAGATATGTATTTGGTCAAGATAAATGCAATGAGGTGTCCCATATATCAAAATAGTCCAATATGATGCTATAATTCTATAATATCTAAATGGATGGTTATCTACTAGGCATGTGTAAAGGTATCCTTCATGGAGAAAATTAACACATCGATGAAGAGTAGACGTAACTTCCCCCATAGTGTGTATCCAAGGTTTTCCAAGTAAAATGTTATAATGAAAAGAACCTACCATGATCTAAAACTATGTAGAGATGGTTTTGGGCCCTACCATGATATCCTGGTATATCATCAAACCCTTGAATGCTATTATATGACTTTATCATGAGCACCATATCTATACCCATGGTATGTAAAAATTTAATATTACATATATTAATTCTAGAACCACTATTAAACAAAACTCTCTTAACTACACTAGTTTTAACTTGAGCTTGTATGAATATTGGTAAATTTTGATCAATAACTATTTGAGAATTCATTTCATCATGATAAAAATAAATAACATCTTCTATAGTTTTTAATGTGTTGACCACTGATGTAAAATAATAAGGCTCTAAATTGATGGACATAGAAGTCTAAGTAAGTGCCTCATAAAGACTATCCTTGAACACATTTGCTTTTTGGAGAAGTTCTAACATGAAAATTTTAGCTAGTGTGTTTTTCAACTAATGAACAATATCATATTTCTTGTGTGTAGATACCTATGTATGTGGGTTGGATATAGGATAAGAAATAATAGGAGGGTGGTGGGGTTCTTAACTAGGTGGGGTAGGCATGGTGGCATGTTGAGTAACAACTATAATTGCGTTATCTACTAGCCATATAGGATTGGTAGTATCTATAGGAGGAAAGTGAATATAATCAATAGGTCAAGGTGGTATATGCATAAAGGCTATCGATTGGGCTCTTTGTTGATGTGTAGTGACCTATGGAAGATAAAAATGGACTATATAACATGACTTAGCATGGGATAGAGGCTTTAAAGAAGGTGCAACAAGAGGTACATTAATATGTTTTACAATGAATTTTTTAATATCATCCAATATTATAAAAAGGAGGCATGAAATAAAAATAATGAAGCTTTGTATTAACATATATTAAACTTCATCATTCATATACATGATAGGACCGAGTATCGGCTCTTTATTATTTTCAATAAATGTTTTGAAATATGTGAGATCTATTTTTGATTTTTATGTGAAATCTGATTTAAATGTAAGGTGATACCTAAAAAGTAATAGGACCTAGTATATTTAAATAGGGTTTGAAATAAATGATTTGTCAAAATTACTATGGTAAATTTTAAAATTAAATTTTAAATTCTAATTTATGTGTAAGGTGATACCTCAAAAAGCAATTGGTCCTAGTATAATGCAACTAGGGTTTAAAAAAATGTTTTTTTAAAATTACTATAGTGAGTTTTTAAAAATAAAATCTAAAATTATGATTTATATATGTAGGCAAAATCAAAAAAATATTGGTAAAATTAGAAAGGAATTTTCCCTAAGGTTTCCATTATTTTTATGTGCAAAAAAAGTAAGTCAGGTTCACAAATTGATTTAATTGTTTTAGGAATAATTGAGTTTTATTCCTATTTTAGTTAAGGGTATGGATTAATATATTAGTAAAGAATATGACATTAAATATAGTCCTGATTTGTATAGTTTATTTATCCTTTTTACCTTTCTAAGAATAGAAGTAAATAAGGAGAAATATAACTTAGCTTGAAATTGGACTAAAATGGGTGAAATAGAGGTTGAAACTAGTTAGGTAGGACTAGGATAGTGTTGTCAACCTAAATTTAGCTTTCCTTCAATGAAAGGGTATGATAACCAAAAATAGGTTACTTTGGGGTCTAATTTTATAGTCCACTCCTACTATTATTTACCAAACTAGTCATAAAGACTTGAATTGTTTTGTGTTTTTATGGTGTTCCTATATGAGTCTGCCTAAGAAATATTGAGTGTTGATTATTGATGGAACTCGATGTAGATCTAATTTAATCTTCAAACCCTAACTTTCCATCATGCTTTATAAAATAATATTTGAACCACTTGAGAAAGTTGGGGGGGTTAGTGTGTAAGATGCACTGAACGTGTAATCCACACCACTTCTATAGACATGTTGCCTATATACAAACACTTTGAAGTGGGATCAAGCCATATTTACTTCTCCCACCTAATTTTATTTGTGAAATAGTGTGATGTAGATGACACAATGCCAAATTTAGAATGGTTGAGGTGGCTAGGGACTAGTATTAGGGTTTGAGTATGTTTGTAGTTGTGTTGGGTGACTATATGAAGAGAATAGGGATGTTTTCCTTAGTTATTTATTTGTATTATTCTATGCTTTGTAGTATTTTTTACCACCTTTGTAAATTAACTTTGGATAGGATTTTATAGGGAACCATTGGTCATGGGTTATATGTATTTATGATAGGTTAACATAATGAAGGATATGAATCATATGAAAATGACCATTTGGGATTAAAATACAAATGGATAGGAGCACTAAAAACAAGACACCCTAGGCTCCAACCCTATAGTCTAAGTATGGAACTCATATACTCTAAGATTGGGACCTAGGGGAACAGGATTGACCTAGGAAAAGTAGCCTAGCTAAGGTGGAATGATCATCCAAAAGGTTTTTGATGGCTAGTAATGAGTGAAAAGGTATCTAGAAGGGTCACAATATAATGCAAAAAGGAGCTATGGATAGGTTGTCACAAGCCACACTCTAACTACCAATTTGGAAATTTTATATGACTACAGTCAAAAATAAAAATCCTTACTCAATCATCAATAGAAAAAGTAAATAGAAGTTAGAACATCATTAGTGAGAGGAGAAAAAATCCAAACTCACTGAATAATGGAAAAAGTACAAAAATATAGAAATGGATGCTTATAAAAAAAAAGAATAGAAATATAGAAATGGATGTAGTTGTCTAAAAATAAAGGAATGATAACAAATAATATAGAAACAAAACCAATGCAAGTTTATAAATGTAAAACAATGGTGTAAATAAAATAATCCATAGTTATGCAAGCATACCTTTTTTGTTATAAATATAAATAAAACCAAGATAAAGTAGTACTAACATGCTTTAATATATGAAGAAGAAGGAATATAGAAGTGAGGAAATATATTTAGAATTAATATTTCCTATCAAATGGGGGAATGAAAAGGGTGGTGCAGCAAATGAAATAAAAATCAAAGTAGATAAACTCTTTATTGAAGTCGAGAAACTACAATTAAGTTTGGCAAAGTAAGATGACTTTTAACATTGAGTACTCGGAAGAAATTCTCTTAACCACAGAGATATTGGGTTATCAAGTTAAGTATTAATACCATCCCATGAAGGTTATATAAATGAAAATTAAAATGGACCTACCTTCCCACAATATGTTCCGCTCTCCTTAGGACCCCTTATAAAGTCATCTGTCTAGTATGAATATTGGGTACATGTGTGAGAAACTACATAACACTATAGATTATTAAATTCTTCTATACCAATCTACTGGCCTACCATACCCCAATGGACCTAGACTATTACATGAGCATAACTATAGAGTTTTACATTTGATTGGATATTGGAAATGTGTTATGAATCATGTATTTTGAGGTGATGTGGAATTTTTAATTTCTATATTACGTTTCGATCATTGATTTTTATTTTAAATGATTTTGCTTTTATCTTTTGATGGATTTTTTTATTCCTCCATATGGATTCAGAGAACTAAGCATGGGTGCTAAAGATGATTATAATTTGAAAACATAGGACTTGGTTACTAAGAAAGATAACTTAGAGAGAATGGTGTTTAAGAGTCTTGTTTATTCATGTGAAAAAAAAGTAATATCTTGACTCTAACCTTGTTTTATTTAAAATCAAATGAAATGAAGCAAAATCAAAAGGGGAAATTAACATGAAATAATTTTAATTACTTTAAATTGAAAAAAATGGGATAATTTGAAAGGGATACAATAATAAGTAATTATGATTCCTTATCATAAGAATGTATTTAAGTGTAGGGAAACATTCTAGTATAGTTTTTCTTTGTAAATTTTATCTAAAAAGAATAAAAAATTGAGGCTAAAAATATGGAATCACAAACTTGTAACTATTTCTAAACATTCTAGAAAAAGATCACTTGGTTTGGTAAAAATGTTTGAAATAATATGTATATTTTATGAGAAGATCCTTGTCCTATAGATGTTCTTACATTGAAACTCATAAAATATAAACCCAAGTGGGTGTAGAAAGTGAAAATTTGTCTTTATGAGGAGAGTGTGGTCCTATCCATGGTCTTACACTTTAACTCACAAAATTAAAACACAAATGGGTGTAAAAAGGAAAAATGGTATTTGTGAGGACATCCTAGTCCTAGCCATGGTCTTACACTATAACTCACAAAATAAAAACCCAAGTGGGTGTAAAAGGTGAAAATCATATTTTTTAGGAGAGCCTAATCCTATACATGATCTTACACTACAACTCAAAAAATAAAAACCCAAGTGGGTGTAAAATAAAAAATTCGTGATTAAAAGAGAAAAAGTATGAAAATTTGATATATGAAAGAAAAATGTAATCCTAAGGAATACCATGTCCTATCTATGGACATTATTACAATACAAAATTTAAAATTAAAGAAACCAAAGGACCAAAGGAGGGGGCTTAGGTTTTTGTATAAGATAAACTATTATAGAAGATGACATCATTAGATAAGTCCTACAACAACTCTTAGTAGGACAATATATAGGAATATGAAAAAGGGTGATATTTAAGAAAAATATTTATTCAAAATTTGTATTCATAGGTTTTTTGAAAACAAAACCTTCATTATTTTATAGATAGCAAGTGTCAGGATAAATAATGTCTTTCACTAAATATATTCCCAATCATTTTTGGGCATACTTTGCTTCTTTATCATGGGTGTAATCTAATTTGAGGACTATATCACCAACATTAAAAGTGTGGACTTTAACCTTTTTATTATGTTGTTTGGTGATTTTAGCCTTGTATTTATGGTTATGTTTAAGAGAAGATAGATGGTATTAATCAAAATGGTCTAGGGAATGAAGGCAAGCTTCACATAATTCATCATCAGGAATGATACCATGAAGAGATATAAATAAATATGGGGGTTCTTCTTATAATGGTAAGATGGATTTAGAACCATATACTACTGAGAATGGTGTTGTCATAGTGGTAGTATGCATGCTAGTATGGTAGGTCCAAATTTTAGGACATAAATGAAGATGTCAATCAATATGGGTTTCTTGAATGGTTTTTTATAAGATTTTGTGGATAATTATTTTAGTGGCTTTGTCTTGGTCATTGCATTATGTATGGTAAGGTGTCAAAAATTTGTGGGAAATTTTAAATTTAGCACATAACTATTTCATGTCCTTATTAATAATATTTCCACCATTATCATAAATGATAGTATGGATAACTCCAAAATGATAAATGATTTGGTTAAGGATAAATTTAGAAACTTTGGTTCTTGTGATATTGACTAGAGGCATAAATTCTACCCATATAGTAAAATATGTATTAGTAGTAATGATAAAAACATGACCATCTTGTAACTGAGGTAATTTACCAATGAGATCTAATCCCCACATGGAGAATGGCCAGGGAGACTCCATAGTTTGAAGCTTAGTTGGTGGTGAATATATTAAATAATCATGAAGTTGGAAAGGTTTACACTTTTTGGAAAAATTGATAGTTTTCTTCCATAAATTAGGCCAAAATTATCTCATACATAGTCATTTATGTTTGGTATCATGCCCTTTAAAATGAACACTAAAAATTCTTCCATGTGCTTATTTGAGGAGAGGAAGAACCTCTTCTTGCATTACATAGTAGAGCATGGTACCTTATGTATTATGAAAATAAAGGGTATTATATCATAAGACATATTTAAAGGTTTATTTTTGTATTCTAGTCTTTTTCTAATAATCCATGTGAAGGGGATAGGTTTTATGTTCAAATATTTAGATGAAATATTTGTGCCATGGGGTTTGTCAAATATTGAAAACTTTAATATGAAAAAAGAGTGAAACATTTGATTGGATATGAGAGGGTTTTTCTATTATTTGGATAATAAATTTGGAATAATTAAATACTTTGTGAGGATGAAAAAGATATGATGAAGAATTAAGAGAATTAGCTATGGAATTCTAATCTCTTATAATTAGATCATGGTAAGAGAATCAAACTCTTTGGAAAGTGTGGTTTCTATTTGATGGTAATAAACTATTGTTGACTTGCCAAATTGTACTATTAGGAGAGGATTATTCATACCTTTCCATGTTTTGGGTAACATGGGATTATGGAAAGGTTGTGGGTGACTTATGGATAGGCTAAACATTTATTTTATGGGGATAGCTCCCATGGTACACTAATCATGGATAAAATATGAAACCTACTAACTTGTTAGGGTGAAAAGGGATAGATAAATGTAGGAAAGGAAACCTATGCTACTGGGGGTGATACACCAATATTAAGTATTCACTCAAATTGACCTTAAACAACATTAATGAACATTATGTGAACTAAACCACTCTCTTTAATGTTTTACATAGAAGATATATTATATGGTAATAACATGAGGGTAATGAAGGGAAGTTTTGATTCAAGACACTTACCAGTCAAACTTCTAGTCTAAGCTCATCCACTAACACCTTCATACATTATGTGACCTATTTATAACCATATACTAATAACTAGGCAAGTCAAAGATCTATAAAGGGAGAAAAACCTACCAATTCTATAAATCAAATAAGAATAAACACACTAAAATAGTACTAGAAAAATAAGAATAGTCCTTCATTAGTTCAATAGGTTTACAAGGTTCAAACTTAGGCAGATTTTCATCATACCGAGTCAAGGGATCATTACAATGGCATTCTAATCTCAATTTATAGAATAATGGAGTAGGTGAGAGAAGAGAAATTGGAATGGAAGTTTTGATAAGGTTAAATTATTTATCCTCATTCAATCCAAAAAATAGTTACCATCTACATGAAGATAATTTATATTGCCTTCAACTCTCCCATGCATTGCTTTGGCTAGTGGATATCTTTCAATGAGCATTTTTGGCATTGAAATAGAATGATGAATGTTAATTAGTCCTTTGTTAACCATATTAAAATCATAAACATGAAAAATTTTGGTCAATAATCTCTATATTTAATAGTTAAAAATGTGTATTTTCTTTGATTAGCCTTCATGGATCATTAAGTAGTGTCCTTCCCCTTATGCATGTTGATTAGGCTTATGAAACTACCCCCAATCTTCCAAAATGGATATAAAATGAGTCTTATCACCTTCATTAGGTTTTAAAAATATTTTTATGACCTAAATTGACTCCCTTATCATATCCTCATGCTAACCAACATCTTCTCTTGTTGACAAAATAGACCTATTAGCCAATTCAATCTTGTCATTTAGTACTTTATTTCTTAAGTGGTCATGAAACCTGAACACAACCATTAAAATAGGTAAATTAGAATGATTTATATCTTAATTAAAATTTTACATCATTATATGCTCTTTCCCAATAGTATATACCTATAACTTTGCCCATTTAGGTGATTAGGTCACCTTTTAATAGCTTTTTTGGACTACCTATTTGGTACAAACCTGCAGGAGTATTTATAGGGAAAATAGTGAGCAACTTGTGGATTGAAAGGATGTCATACCTCCAATAATATGTTTTTCAACAAATATTTCAACTTATATGAGTTTTTTTAGACCTAATATAATATTTGAGAAATATTATAATACCTCTAGGCCTGTGGATTGCCTTAGTAGAGGTAGACCACTAGGTTTAAGGGCTAGCTCCCTGAATTGACCTTTAAGCACATATCACATATAATAAATGATTTATTGTGGTAAAATATGTATAATTACTCATTCAATAAATATATTATAAAGAGGTGATGCACCATCAAAATTTAAACAGGACCACCATACTTCTTGTGTATAGAAACAAGACATACAACACTAGTTTCAAAGTCCTAAGATGTTCTAACATTAGTATTTAAATATGAAGGTGATATGCATGAGAAAACTCAAGGTTAGTGAACCAAATATTATATTTTATAATCTAAGGACACTTTCACACTCTAAGGGATCCAAAAACATTAGCTACACTTTATATGACCTATTAGAATGAGAAATTCTTGGACTAGACATGAAAGGATATGAAGAAGTAAGGATAAAAGCTTATCACTAGAAGACACCATTCATCACTTAAAACACTTATTAAAAAAAAAAAATGAAATAAAAACTATATTTAATTTATAATTAAAAGGAAAATCAAAACATGAAATTGGCAGAGTTTCACCATACATGGTGTGAAATTAGATACAAGAGACAAAATGTCTAGTATTTATAGAATGTGAGAGAGAAAAGAGAAGAATGAAGCTCAAGATTCACAAGAACAGGTGTCAAGATGATATAACTAGTTATTTTTGAATGATAATGGATTATTAAATATAAATTTTAAGGTCTCTTTGGATAAATTTCCCTTAGAAGCATCAAACTCCCCAAACTTGGCATAGAGGTCTCTCAACTACCTTCTTGGAAACTACCTCCATCATTGGCTTCTCTTGAGTGATCCATAGTATAATATGAATATATTAAATAATTTAAATATTAATGGGGGGGGGGGGGGGTGTTAAAAATATGATCCAACATGCATTGGATGTTTCCCTAGTCACTGATATTCTTATGGATAAGTGTTTTCACTACCTGTAGTCAGTGTCATCCTTCTTTCACTCATCCTTCACACTTGGAATTAAGATGGTCTTCATTTTTATAATAAAATACATAAAATGGGTGGTATTACAAAATTAAATATTTATAATATCCTTATATCTATCTGGAAAACCTTAAAAGGCTTCCTCATTGAATTTATCACCTTCTAACTTGGTGATCACTCTTCATTCACTATGCTAGTTTTGGCTACCTAAAGTGAAGGTGATTGCAGTGGTAATCATGTGATTTTATGAAGAAATAAATGTATATTATTAGTTATTTTAAGTCACATTATATCTCCTAAATGAATTCATATCCTTTAAAAATATTTTGTACTTGAAAAACATAAAAAATTATTAAGAAAACTAGTTTTCTACCCTATCAATATAAATAGGGTACAAGTCAATCTGATTGGAAAGAGACAAAGGGATTACTATAAAATTTATAATAATATTCATTAACAAATTATCTCATCTATATTCCTTTTATTTTTTATCTTTCCGATCAGGTCTTTAGCAAGGCTTTTTGAGGGTTTTGAGTGGTTTTAACCCTTAAGGATTGTTCATAAAATTTTAAAGTCCAATCCTTAGAAAAATTCCAATAAAACATTTTTTACGACCCTATAAAACATATCCTAACTCCTTAGGCTCCCATTCCAAGAATCTATATAGATATAATCTTCTAAACTTAGCCACTAAAACTATTCTTTACATTTTGTGCACCCTGTAATTTTTCTAAGCCAAAAAATGGCTTCTTTGTGACCTTATCTACAAACCAAAGGGTTTTAATAAAATTCTATATCCATATAAATTTCCTAAAATATATTTAATGGATAATATTATTATAAATATAATTGGGCCCCCTTTAGGCATTAGGCCTAGTCAAGGCCTAGTTGGTCTAACTACACCTATGTGGGTTTGGGACACCATGTTTGTCCTCTAGCACATATGAGGCCTCATATATGATTATAAATGTTCAAAATATATCCCTAAACATATTTAAAAATTTTAAATATTATCTAACTCACTTATTTTCCCTCTAGTTAGTCAACTTGTAGGGTTTGTCTCCCTAAGAGTGCACTTTATCTAAGATATAATAGAGGGAACTTCCCCTATTGTCTGAGCTAAAAAAAAGTTATGAGAGTATTAAAAAAGTGATATGTATCATTTTTAAAATATTAAATGGTTATAATTCACTCCTTTCATCCTCAAATATGACAAAACCTAAGGCATACTTTTGTGTAATACTCATTGGGTGAAGGGTTAGTGTGTTGAATATAAGTGTACTTAAAAACCAACTCTTACCATGTTTCCTTATATTTTAAAAACATGGGATGATAATTATAATTTTTTAGGAATATTTAATAATTATTAACACTCATGTTGCCTTTTAAACTCAAAATTTCCCTCACCTTTTCTTAACTAGGCAAGAGTGGCTAACTGTGTACTGTGTTTCCTTACTCAGAATGTGGCATGCTTATAGGTGAATATTATAGTATTAGACCGTATCTATCATTAATTAAGACCTATTTAAATTTATTAAGGTCAATTCTTAGTTATTTATACTTATCAGTAAACACTGGTTAGAACATGAGACTATCACATGCTAATGCATTGCCATCTTATACTTGATTGTAGGTGACCATTTTAGAGTAAAAGATGTCATATAGATGATCTATAATGTTTGAAACCTATGTTACACAATATAGGATCTATTTTAGGTCTTTTGAGTAATATCTAACTTGAAAAGTATCATGTTTTCATGGTTCCATCTCTAGGTTCCTATCATAATCTTGTAAGTACATACAATCAAATTTTAGGTGCACTTTTTGAAGGCAAGGGTACACATGTAGATGATGATATAGATCAATACCTTATAATTCAGATATATTTGATGTTATTTGAAACATTATTTTCCTTCTCACCTTAATAAGATCACCTACCATGAATACATGCTCTTATCCTGCCACCTTAGACTATAAGGTCACTTGGAAGTTTAAGACATTGTAGAGAACAATAACTTTATACAATGTAAGAATGTCTTGAGTGGAGGCCTCCTTAAATAATTCTCCTTTAGTCAAACCCTAAATTAATTTTACAAGTTATTACCTCTTCATGAGGGATACATTATGGAATCATTCAGTCTTTTCTATACCTCATCTCACACTACTCAATGATGGATTCAAAAATGGCTCAGGCTCTATTTAAATGTTTTAATGGAATGGATCCTTGAAACTCATTCTTTACATATGAGCATGACTCCTCAACTCTACCTACAACTCTATGAACCTAGTATTAATTTCTATGACATTAATCTACTTTTAAACCACTATTAATGTCTCCAACAAGCTTAAAATTATATATGTAACACCTTAAGGCCTCTATGAGAACCACATGTAGGTATACATATATTTGCATATAAGGGCCGTGAAGGTAGAATACAAAAAATATGTATAGTGTATCATTCTCCAATGAATTTTAATCCTTCTCAAAGTCTTACAATGAATACTTTCCACATTGAAAGAGTTAAAACTAATTCAATTGATTCATTTCAACATGATTATTATCTTTTGGGGCACTTGTAGGTGTACATTAGAATACAAGATTATGTATATTGGAGGATTAGTTGTCACTGTCAGTCATATGTCACTTGAATAGCCTATTTTGTTTGCTCATGTTCCAAGCATGTATTCAACCTCTTAACAATCTTCATTAAACATCCATGACTACTATGTAATCTTCAAAAACTCTCACTAACCTGACTATGTATGACAATCATGCAAAAAGTTGACTATGTTGCCCTTTCTCGACTACAAACTCATTAGTGTTAGCCTTTGAGACTGATGTTAAAAGGAGAGGGTGATTTTAATGACTTATTAGAGGTGAAAACATCATATACACTTTTTCTTGGAACCATTATAGGAAAGTAAAGCCTTTATAGTTGATGATCATGCCTGCAACCTAAAAATGGAGTTCCTACCTAAAAAACTAAGATGTTTTGCTCATAAACTCACCTCCACACATGAAATAAAAGTTGGAAACCATGAGATATATTTTAATGCCTTATAGAATCATTTTCATCCATTATTTTGAGTGGACCATCTTAAACAAGGAGAAAACCTATAGGGTATGGGGATTAGCATGTAAAAGAGAGCAATCAACTTCTTAGCATTAGTTCATAAATCATGGTAAACTAATCTTCAAAATATTATCATTAAATTGAAATTGAATAAGTTTTATAACATGAAATGTAAGTGTACTAAGTTTAATAACATCCCTCAAAGGCATTTCACCTGAAATAACTCTTGTTGTCTATACCATGATAAAACTTGTTGACTAATTTTTCATGATAAGAATAATGATAAAGAATAAAACTAGTTTTAGGAATTTTTTTAGACTTAAAAATAAGATAAAATGTTTAATTTATCTCAAGGAATCTAAATATTTATTATACAACCTTCCATATGTGCCACAACACTTACATAGGTCGTACAACTGCTAAAATTTCCTCTTTTCTAATTATTTTCTTGATCTAACTTTATACCTATAAGTTTTTCAAGTGATACTAACATGAATAATAATAATTTGACATGAGAGACATTGATTAATATTTTCTAACACTTGCTTACCAATGGAAATTGTACAACCTTCATTAATGGCTTAAATATAACCTTATAGTGACATGAAATGACTTAAGACTAGATTGGAATATGACCAAGGTTAATAACACATTAAATTAAATCAAAAGGACTGTGACACACCCTGAATATCCTAATATACCCCTATATAAATTTTTATACTATACAGGGTTGACCTATTTTGACTTGTGGTCAATATAGTCAACATTCTTGGTGATTTCTAAGGGTGGTATGCTTGCTATGCAAAGACTAGTAGCCCATTCCTATCCACTGGGACATGGAGTCACTTATGCAAAAAATTTACATGTGTTTACCTTTTAAACCACACCAAATAACAAAAATGACCCAAGAAACATGGCGCACCAACTAAAATAGACATGTGTTCTCAATAACACTTATGGAACACACACACACACACACACAATAAAGACACACACCTAACCTAGTATTTACAAAACCTCATCTTGAGGTGGAAAAACAACCTACCATTATTCAAAAAAGGTCAAATATGGTTCCTCTTAAATCTTTTTCACTCCATGAAAGCAACTTGTCATGTGAATCATACTCATCATCAAACACTTAGGTATGTAGATTGTGAAATGACTTACCATCCATATATCTTCATTGGCCTACAAGTGGACTACTTTGGGATTTCATAAATGCTTCTTCTTACATTCCAAGGAGCTTCTTTGGTGATCCAACTAACTTGATCTTTGTCCTATCTAATTGATGTTCCTCAAATTGTAGATTAGGAGAGATGATAGGTATCTCAATATTTATATCCTCTTGGGCATGATGTGTTTGATGTTTAGGAGTATCAAACCTGATTTCCTTTAGCTCCATCACTTCTTCAAATGATTCATGTTCAGGATGAGATCATGACTTCACTAGACTTGTCTAACTACAAGATATTGAATAGAATTAAGATTCTTACTTTCATGACTGATGAACCTTTTTCTTTTTAGCTACTCAAAGTCTTGTCTTATGGCATTGAACCTTTGTCATAAGTCAATGTATTCCTCATGAATACCATATTCAAGGGTTATTTCATCAAGTGTAGGTAGAATTACATGGTTCTTCTAATAAAATTTATTTATCAGTCTCTTCAATCTATAATCATCATACACATGAATCAAGTATTTACATTTATCATATTTAGATTAAAAAATGTTTAATACTCACCTTCGATTGCTCATATGCTCCTCTGTGGATGTTATATGCCAAGGTATGTTTTTTCAAAATATGTATATGGATCATGTTCATAAGAATCTACACTTTACTCATCTAGAAACAACTTAAATATTCCTTTAAGCTCATAAGTATAACCATCATCTATAATAGATGCCTATTTCTCATTGATAACACAATTCAAGTTGGAGCTTACTTCTACATAGAGCTCAATGTGAAATTTAGAAAGTGGTTTAGTTATTATGGTCACTTTTTCCCAATATCTTGTCCTAAAGGATAAGAAAGACAAATAATATGAGTGTTAGTATCCTATTTGAGTAATTAAATCTCTTAAAAGGTAGATTATAAAATGGGCAGACAAGTCAACAACCACAATATCTTGAAGGATGATGAAACTATGACAATCATGCAAGAAAACCTTTAACCCTTTGATCAATCCCACTAAATTTAAAAGTGTAAAATCTAATTTAGGCATTTATTTGATATGTTTTTTATACTTTAGGCCTAATTTTTCAGCTACAACTTTGGGTATTATTAATGTGTTAGCTCCACTATCAACTATATAGTTGTGGACTAGTTTGTCTCCCACAATGAGAGTGAGGTAGAAAGGTGGAGGATTATTAGATTTCATAGAAGGATATACAATATTATTAGGAGAATTAATAACAGATATATATCCATGACAATTTATTGATGATGGAGGACTAGCATCAATAGTGGATAGTTATTTTTGTAAGAGATCGTTTTGGCCATGCATATGAGGGACATCCCAAATGGAAATGGATGATTTTACACTCTTTAATGAATCTATAATGTTTAGAGAAGAAATTATTACCTTTTATTTAGTATTTGGAGGCAAGGAAGTGTTTGTAACTTTAGGTATTGAGGCACCTTGAGTAGACCTTACCACATTCTGATTGGGAGGAGGTGAAGGAGCGTCGGGGACTACCATGCTTACAGTCATTATTTTCTTCATTATAGAAGGACTAGTTGATCTTATAGGAACACCATTAGCATATCCTAAAGTCTTCCTCTTAGATATAATATTTTTTAAAACTTAATTTCCTTTATTACGCACAAAAGTGTCTTCATCTAGGAATTTGGTGAAGATTTCTCCTTGAGGTTACCAACCTTCACTTGCTTGCATTAAGACTTCATCTTTTACTAATAATAGAAGATTGAATCCTCCTTAATAAACTAGATATTTCTCTCCAATATAATTAGCATCCATGGATTTTCCTTGTTTCCATTATTTTCCTTAGATAAAATTTCTATGCACCAATACCATTTTTCTTGTTTTGGATGTTGAAGTAGGATTGTATACATTAGTAGGCCTATTGAAATTATGATATCCTTGACTTATCCCTTGCCCATATTATTGATCATATTATTGATGATATGGATAGGTATTTTTAATCACAACATTCTACATTATTTCTTACCTAAGCTAAGATTTTAACCACTAAATTTTTGCACCTTTATCCATGGTATCATTTTCCTTCTGAGGATAAATCTTTCAATTGGAATTAGCATTAGGAACTTGGGAAAAATTTGGGGTATCAATAGGAATATTATATAATAGAGGCATAAAACTTTTGGAGGCAACTTTATTCTTTGAATGAGACCATTCTCAACTCTAACATCAAGGTCATGTGCTTTAGGTAGAGTGAAACCACTACTAGATTATAGCATGATGGAAATATAAGTACCAATGGCCCTCAATAATGTATGGAAGACAAAGCTAGTAGGTGGTCTCATGGTAGGGGGTAACGTATATGAAGTCTTCTATAACCTATAATTAAAGTCATGGATTATTTCATTAGGGGATAGTTGGATCAAATTGAGTTGGTGGATGAGTGAAGTGTGGTCATTCTTATCCTCAAATCTTGATGTTAGTATCACTCCAAAATCATCCCATGTTATGATGCAACCACTAGGTAAAGTCATAAACCAATCATGTGCTTTCCCTCTAAGGGACATCGAAAAGAGTATAATGGAAATAGTGACCTCAATGGCATTGTCAAAACTATATAAATTTGATATATCACTAATTTTCTCACAATAAGTGGCATGCCTTTCACCATTAAATGTAGGAATAATCTTTATAGCATTAAGGGGAATATCATCATAGGAATTAATATGGATTGTATTTTAAAAAATAAAAGAAAGGAAGGCATGTTTTTTAACCATGCTTTCTTCAATTTAATCCTCACTCTCTTGGCCCTCTTGGATATCAAAATCCTCTTTCTCTTCAAATGGAAGAATATGATGAGGGTGTTGAACATCAAGAGGAATTTTAGGTTGAAGAGGTGGATGGATGGGGTTGAAAACTCTACTAGAAGATGACCTAGTAAGGATTATTAATTATGAGTTCAAATAAATGACACAAAATAGTCTAAAAAAATATTTTAACTTGAATGGAGTTTTTGAATATTGAGTAACACACCATATGTAGCTGATGTTATCAAGAACAACATCTAGCCTTGACAAGTTATCGTTAGGATAATGTTCCCACTAGGCATGCCATAACTATTGTCCCCAAATTTTATATTATATATTATGTTATTAAAGTCTTAACTAAGATTTAGTAAACATTTTAATACCTATAGGATTTTGTATTTTCTATAGTAGATATAAACCTCTAGGTTTAAGGGCTAGTTCCCTAAATTGACCTTTAAGTGCTTATCATGTATGCTAGCTGATTGTTTATGGGAAAAGTTGTAGAAGTATGAATAAAATAAATATATTATAAATATGTGATACACCATTAATATTTACATAATACTACCATACTTATTGTATTAAGAAATAAGACATACAACACTAGTTTCAAGGTCCCAAGATGTTATAACATTAGTATTCTAATATGATGGTGATATGCATGAGACAACTCAAGGTAAGTAAACTAGATGTCATATTTTAAACTATAATGACACTTTTAAATTTTAAGTGAAACAAACACAATATCTACACTCCATATGACCTATTATGATTAGAAATTATTGCACTAAACATAAAGGATACAGAGAAGTAAGGATATAAGATTATCACTAGACCTCACCATTCATCACTTCACACACTTAAATAATATTTTTGGGAAATAAAAAATATATTTAATTTATCATTAAAATTTAAATAACAACATAAAACTAATATGGATTCACCATACATGGTGTATAATTAGATACACGAGCCAAAATAGCTAGTATTTATAGGATATGAGAGAAAATACTAAAGAAGGAAGCTCAAGAGTCACAAAAACAAGTGTCAAGCTGAGAGGAGTTATGTTTTTATGATAATTTATTATGAAATATACCATGAAAGGTATCTTTGGAAAAATTTACCTTATAATCCTCAAACTTCACAAAATTGGCATAAAGTCCTCTTACCTACCTTCTTGGAAATTGCCTTCGTCATTGGCTTCTCTTGAGCACTTCAGAACATAATAGGAATATATGACATAATTTAAATATGAAGGGGGGTTATATATAATCTCTAAAATTTATTATATATTTCCCTAATCACTAATATTATTTTGGAAAAGTTTTATCACTACCTATAGTCACTATCATCCTTATTTCACTCATCTTTCGTACTTGTCACTAAGATGGTCTTCAGTTTTCAAATCCAATCCATATAGGGAATGGTATGGAAATTTTCAATAGTCCTCATGTCCTTATAAAAATTAATAATACCATAAAAGGATTCCCAATTGAATTTATCACCTTATCACTTGGTTATCACTCTTCATTCACTATGATAGTTTGGAGTACCTAAAGTGAAGGTGTTTGTAGAGGTACTTGTGTGGTTTTATGAAGAAATAAATGGATATTAAGAGTTAGGTTATGTCCCATTATATCTCCTAAAGTGACTAAAATCCTTTTAAACTCTTTTACACCTATAAAACATCAAGAACTATTTATAAAACTAGTTTTTTACCCTATTTGTATAAATAGGGTACAAGTCAATCTAATGGGAAGTATCCCTGGGGAGTCCTCTACTAGTTTAAATGATTTTAGATACCAAAATAGCTCATTTTCATTCCTTTTCTTCGTTTTCTTTCCCACCAATTCATTAGTAAGGGGTTTAGAGGGTTTTGAGTGCTTTTAATCCTTAAGGGTTGTTCATTAAATTTTGACATCGAATCCTTAGTAAAATTTCACTAGAACCTTTGTTTATGACCTTATAAAACATATCCTAACTCATAAGGCTCCCATTACAAGCATCTATATAGACATAAGATTCTAAACTTAGCCTCTCAAACTATTATTTGCATTATGTGAACCCTGTCATGTTTCTAATCCAAGAAATGGATTTTTTGTGACATTCTCTATATACCAAATTATTTGAATAAACTTATATCTCCACATGAATATCATATAATTTATTTTAAGTATCAACTAGTATTATAAATGGAATTGGACCCCCTTTAGTCATTATGTCTAGTCAAGGCCTATTAGGTCTAACTGCACCTATATGGGTTCAGGTCACCATGTTTGGCCTATAGCACCTATGACGTATAAAATATTCTTATAAATTTTTAAAATATCTCCCTACATATATTTTTAATGTATAAATAGTCTCCAAGTCACTTCCTTTCTTTTTAGTTACTCAACCTATAGGGTTTGTCTCTCTAGGAGTGCCTTCTATCTGAGACAAAATTTATGGCACTTCCCCTATTATCTTAGTTAAAAAAAGGTATGAGAGGATTTTTAAATTTTCATGGATCTTATGTTAACATTTATAGGGTTAGATTACACTCCTATCATCCTCAAATATTGTAGAACCCAAACTAGACTTTTGTGTAATACTCACTATGTGCAGGGTTAGTGTGTTGACTGTAGGTGTACTTGAAAATTAAGTCTTGCCCCATTCCCATATGTTTATAATTAGTTATATGGTAATTATAATTTGTGAGGAAGTTTTAATAATGATTAACACTCATGCTTCCTTTCCAACTCAAAGTGCCCTCACCTTTTCTTGACTAGGCAAGAGTGGTTAACTATGTATTGTGTTTCCTTACTCAAATAGTGGCATGCCTGTAGGTGAATTTTGTATCATTAGAAACTATTTCCCATGATTTAATACCTCATTGAAGTTATCAAGGCAAATTTTTAGTTATTTGGACTTTTTATCATCATTAAAGACTTGTGACAAGACTAGACTATCACATGCCAGTTTATTATCATCCTATAGTTGACTGTAGGTGACCATTTTGGAGTAAAAGAGATCATATAGATTATCTAAAACCTCTAAAGCATGTGACATAAAACATAGGATCTATTTTAGGTCTTTGAATGCATCTTAAACTTGAAAATGTTTCACTCTACATGGTTCCATCTCTAAGTCTCTATCATAATCTTACATATACCTATAGTTAGATTTTAGGTGCACTTTTTGAAGGTAAGGGTACACTTGTAGATGATGATATAGGTCAATTCCTTATACATTAACTCTCCTTGATGTTATTTGAAACACCAGTGTCTTCACCTTAATAGGATAACCTACCATGAAGACATGCTCATATCTTACCACCTTAGACTGTAAGGTTACTTGGAAGTTCAAGATACTATTGAGAGCACTTAGTTTCTATAGTGTAAGAATGTTTATAATGGAGGCTTCCTAAAATCATACTCTTTTGGTTAAACCCTACTTTCTTTTGCAAGGTATTACCTCTTCATGAAGGCTACATGATGTAATTATTTAGTATTCTCTAAACCTCATGTCACACTACTCCATGATGGTACCAAATATGGCCAAGGCTCTATTTTGTATTTTTAAGGTAATGGATCCTTGAAACTCATTCTTTACATATGAACATGACTCCTCAAGTCTACTTGCCACTATATGACCCTACTATTCGTTGTTATGACATTACTATACTTTTAAACATATATGAAGGTCTGTAACATGGTTAAAACTCTCTATGTAACACCTACAGGCCTCCATGAGAGCCACTTATAATTATATATATACTATAATACAAGCGTAGGGAAGGTAGAATATGGACAATATGCATAAGGTATAGTTCTCCAACCAATTATAAACCTTATAAAAGTCTTTAACTAAATATTTTTCACCTTGAAAGAGTTCAAAATAATTTTAATGTTTCATTTCAACATGACTATTCTCCTATAGGGAACTTGTAGGTGTACATTAGGCTACAAGACTATGTATATAAGAGGACTTGTCGTCACAGTCAGTCATATGCCACTTGAATACATTAGTTTGGTTGTTTATGTTCCAAGAGATTATTAGACCTCATACAACTCTTCATTACACCTCCATGAATACTATAAAATATTAAAAAATTCTCATTGACCTCTCTATGTATGAGAGTCATGCAAAAATTTGACTATGTTGGCCTTTTTTGACTATAACCTCATGTAGACACTAGAAAACTACACACGTGTAATTCTAGGTGTCTCAATGCCTCAAGACAACCTTAACCCCTCCTAAAAACTTCCTAACCCATTATACCATCCTCCTAACTTAACCAAAGTCCCTATTATACCCATTTATATTCAAAAAGTATTATTTGAAAACACCATTCAAAAATAGTTTTTTAAATCACTATTCACATAACACTATTCACTATCACTATTCACTATTGGACCCAGTTTCACTATTCATGATGACATGGCATATGACATGAAAGTGACATGGCACATGAAATATCATGTGACATGACAAATGACATGGCAAAATGTTGTGGCAAAGTGACAAGGCTTGGTACCCCACCTTTAGCCCCTTTTTCCAAGATGCTTAATGACTTCCTTCAAAATTGACTTACCTACCCCTTTCGCACCTTGGGAGAGATAAAGAGCCCCCACTTTGGAATTATTAGCCCCAATAAGAGAATTATCAACCCAAATTAGAATATTCACCCACCTCACCTTGACTCACCCATGCTCCCTTGAAAAGTGGTGACATATTTGGTGGGATAAATCTTAAAATTCATAAATGAGAACAAATAAGGGTGTAACAAAGTCTTCGGTCCTATTTTCAAATCATGTGCACAATTCATTTTAAACTTGGAATTGCATGCAAGGTAGGGAGACTTGACAACCCACATAGGTATCTTACACAAACCCCATCCTTGACCCTAGGGAAATACGTACCATACTTCCAAGATGTCCTCTTTTGTCATGTTTCCTCACCAAAAAACTACAAATACACCTGCCCTTTCCTTCACCCAAGGAAGAGGTTACCAAGTTAGAGTATTGCTGGCCAAATTTTATTTCAAGTGTTTATCCATTTCAATGATGTAATTAATCTTCCACATCTTGGAGGAAAATAATTCATAGTAATGAAGCTCTACCAAAATTGCCTCAAGACATCTTCATTAACAATCTTCAACAAACCATATTCATGAATAAGCATCTACAAATAGTGAGCTAATATTTTATTTTTTTATTTAAATTTATTTATTTATTTATTTCCTTTTGGAATCTCTTTCCTTAACATTTTCAATCCCTTCCTCATATTACCATTTACCCTTTCACCCCTTTACCCCATTTTCCCTCTTTGCCATAGTCTTCACTTGACCTCTTTCACCTCTTTGTCAAACTCGACATATTATCTTATTTGAATCATCTATAAATTTACCCTTTTTTATATTTTTAGCGTTGGTAATTTACCCAAGAAACAAAATAATCCTTTTGACCCTTGCCATTTTACCCAAACCCCAAAACCATGGCCTTGCCTTGACTAGTTTTAGCATGTGCTAGATTTAGTCATTTATTTTTGTACTTAGAGTTTAATTTATCATTAATTTAAATGAAATTAAATTTATTTAATTTTATCATATTAAATTTTTATTATAGGAGTGGATTTATAGCCATCCAAGGAAGCTTTAGCTTCTTGGATCTAGCATATGCTAGGCGGTTCACCCTTCATCATTGTCTAACCAACAAGCTTGTGGTAGTGTTGTCTTATTGAAAGTATTACTGAAAGAAAAAAAGGAGTTCTATCTTCATCTAGTCTTCAATGAGTGCATGTTTACTAGGTACACACCCTTCATCTTATGTTTCTATCTTTTCCCATGAAAAACTAAGAAAAAAGTGAAAATTTACAGAAACATTTTGCACACACCTGGTGGCACCTAGCATCATCTAGGTGCCCTTTTATTCCAATTTTTCATAGTTTTCATTTGCATACTCTCCTCTTTTATTTTATACTCATGAAATATGAAATTTCCTTTGGCATAAAGTAAATCTTTATGTTATTTTATGTTCATCAAATGAAATGTGAAATCCAAAATTTATTTTAGCATAAAGTAAATCTTTGGATTATTTTATGTTCATCAAATGAAATTTGAAATCCAAAATTTATTTTGTCATAAAATAAATCCTTGCATTCTTATATTCTCATAAATTTAGAATCTGAAATTTCCTTTGGCATAAAATAAACCTTTGCATTATTCTATGCTCATTTAAAGACATCAAAATTTTTGTTTGATTTAAAATTAAGTGCATGCATGGTTTGATTGTTTAATTATCTCACATATATTTAATTAAATAGGTAAATTAATCATAAATTAAATTTTATTCTTCACACACAAACCAAAACACTTTCACAATCAACACACCAAAATAATACTTGAGATAAGGTGTGAGGTGGATTTCATCACCAAGCTACAACCTTACCCCTACCCAGTTTTCATACTCAGATTTTATCATCAAGAGGTTAACCAAATCCATTCTCTAGTGGAGTATAAACTCTAAAAAAATGGTATATTTTGGCTAAGTCTCCTGGCTTATCTTTGGGTTCATGAAGTGTGGGGAGCAAGCCCTAAGTACCAAGCCACATACCTGATTTAGTGCAAAATTGACTCTTGAGTGCTTAAATGTCCCAAAACTAAACTTAGATGGATTTTTTTAGGACCTTTTTAATCCAATTACCTTAATAATCATTTAAGTCTTAAGCCAAAAAGATATAATTAAAACTCTAGGGCTTAATTTTCTCTATAGCGTGTTGATTTCTTATGATTTCTTTTCTTTTTTTTAGCTAATTCTTATTTAAAGTGCAAGGTTTGACTTCTTATCTTTGGTTTCTCACATGGTCTTAACATTAATATGGGTGAGAAACCAAACCAACCTACCCCTACCTCCTTCCTCATCTTTACCCATCGATTACATCTTGAACATCAAGGCAATACCCCATGATTATCCTTATATGCCTCATTCATCTAATAGACCCTCAATGGTCCTTGAAGGGGATGCTAACTTCATTGCATATATATATAATAACCTAGTGTCCTTGCAACATTTTCTTTCCACCTTATCCCTTTGTGCCCTAACCTCTTCCATCCCTCTCTTGAATCTAATTTACAACATGTCATACCACCTCATGGTGGGTTTCACCTCTACCCGACCTTCCATTTCTCATGATTCTTCCTCAACTCATGACCCTCCATCAAATCAAATCCAATCAAATATCTTGACCTCTGCTCAAGCACCCTCAACCTTGACTAACTCATCTCACATGAAGATGAGTGTGCCCCTTCTGATTGATACCCTACCAACCATGGGTCAAACTTCTACCATTCATTCCTCTTCCCCTCTTACCACTATCCAGCCAACCAAAACCCCTCTTCAAAACATAGTGCTTTAAATAACCCAAACACTTTATCCCATCCAAACTTGAGTAACCTCTCAAACCTAACCCTCTCATGCATCCATTCCTCCAACCATAACTATTTCCCAAAAAATAGCTTCCATCTCTTATTAATATATGGCTAACTCATAAAGCCATATATTTCCCCCTACCTTTTCATTCATACCCAAAAGTTATTATGGCGTACCCCCTCAACAATCATCAACCTCATAGCACCATATTCCCTCTTCCCAACTATCCTATAGATTTATCAATTCTACCATTTCCCCAACCTAATGCCAAACTAACTTGGTTAAGATGTTAATCAACAAAGTTAAAAATATTGAACCTTCATTTTTAGGATCTAAAAACTTCATTTCCTATGACCAAATATATAGCAAACCCATCCATCCATCCCAATCCATGCATACCCTCCCCAATGTGAACTCCTAAAATTTACTAAGTTCCAAAAGAAGGAGGACCACCAGTAACATCTTAGGGAATTCTGGCACTCTTCTACCTAATCACCCATGATGAATCCTTACTTCTCTACACATTACCAATGTCTCTAGTAAGACCAACCTTATATTGGTATAGTACCTTGCCTTAGCATTCTATCGTCTCCTTTACTCAACTAGCCCAAAATTTCTTGGAACACTTTTCAATTGATATCTCTAAGAAATTATCCATTACCGACCTCTACTATATCTAGTAATATGAAGATGAGTCCATTTCCAACTTTATTGCTTGTTGGAGAAGCTTAATAAACCAAATTTTCTTCCCCTTATCTTAACTAGAACTCATACAACTTTCTTCTCGAGCATGTACAAAAGACATTTCCTCCACATTACATGTCCAAAGTTTTAGGACATTTAATAAATCCTTTACCATGGCTCATAAACTAGAAAATAGAGCCATTGAAGAAGGGAAGTTGAAGTTGAAAAATAAAAACTTACCTTAAAAACCCAACAAGCCCTCTTATCTAAACCCAACAACCTAACTAATGTCAATACCAAAGACAATGACCACCAATGCTATTATCCTCAAAGCCACACCTCTACCATCTACCAACCAACAAAACCTGAGGACCCAAACCTATAATTCCTTAAATCCTTCAAACAAAATAAACCAAATGTGGAATAATAATAAGTAATTAACTCCTTTTGGAGAACCATATGCTTCTATTTTGGAAAAACTATTAAAATCCAACATCATTCAACTTCCACCAGTTAAACCACCTCAATAATTTGATCGTTCTCACCCCGTGCCAATATGGTATAATGAGAATGACCACTGTGTCTTTCATCAGGTCGTAGGGCATGACATTAATAGATGTAACACCTTTAAGAATCTTTTCCAATCTATCATTGACAAGGGGGAGCTTAGATTAGATAACCCCAATTCTCCACCAAGTCAATATCTTGACATATTTAGATAGCCTTTTCTAAACCATTCTCCCACCAAAAATGAGAGCAATAACATTGAATGCTCTCCCAACACCCATACCATCAACATGGTTCATGACATGCTCGATGACAAATAAATTACTCATCAACCCACTAATTCTCCTCTACTTATGAAAGAAGTAGAGTTACATTCTACCCCTTTGAACACCCAAACAAAAGAAGTAACCATACCCAAAACTTCAATAGAATCTTCCACACCTATCTCCCTTATTATAGAACCATCTATTCCCTCTTTGTAGGCTACCTCACATGAAAAGATACCCTCATCCATGAAACCTCTAATTATGGAACCTTTTGTTACAAACCAAGACAAGGGTAAGAAAACCAAACCAAAACCCTTAACCCCTTCTTTGGTGATCCAACCTAGCACATATAAAACCTCCACCCAATCATCTAAAACCTCTACTAAACTAACCAACACTCAACCACTTGAAACAAATAAAGTAGCTAAACCTCCTTCAAAACCAGCAAAAACAATGAAGGTGGTAAAAACACAAAAGAACCCAAAATCTTGAATTTTCCCTCCTTCAACCTTTCCCTCCATCTTGAGTCCTCATCCCTCTATCTTGAGTATGAAGGCCATTATTTATACCAAAACCCTACCACCTCTACTAGTTACATCATCATACTTCCTTTCTAAAACATTTCTCTTACCAACACTGGTAATAACTAAGCTACCTACCTTACCATCCTCTCATTCTAGTTCATCAACCATATTACCTAAACCAAAGCCATCGAGTAAAAATACCAACTTAAAAGCACCTATTGCCAAATAATCTTCTATATCGACACCTAAACCAAAAACCACCAAGACCCTACCACCTTTAGTGGAGTCATACTCAACCATTCTTTGAAGGTTATTAAAAACCTCCTCCTTAACCTTACCACATATGAGATTTTTCCAACCTATCAAAACTTTGAACCCTTCACATCCTCAACCAAAATGGTTTAATGCCAACTTAGTCTTTACATACCATAGGACACCTAGACATGACATAGAGCATTGCAAATATGTCCAAGAACTCATCCATAACTTATATGAGGATAATATTTTATCATATAAACCTCTCATAAAAAATATAGCCCAAACTAATTGACAAACCAAAACTACCCCACCACTCATAACTTTAGTGGTAAAAACTAATTTTAGAAAGGATACCAAAACTAAAAACCTATCACCTCTGACACCTTTTCATGAATCCTATTCAACTAATTTACAAAGGTTATTACAAACCTCTTCCTTAACCTTGTTTCCTATCAAACCTTTTGACCCTAATAAAACTTTTAACCCCTTACACTGAAAATTGTCATGGTATAACGACCACCATATATGCTCTTACCATAGGATTCTTGGCCATGATACATAACATTGAAAGGATCTTAAACCATTATCCACAATCTTTATGATAAGGATAATATGTTATTAAATGAACCTCTATTGATCCCATTACCAACCCAACCATCAACCAAGCCTACCCAACACTTGCCTATTCCCCCATTCTCACCTAAGAGTAAGGAGAAATTGAAGTAAAAAGCTAAACCAATGCTTCTTTTTATCCACACCATCTGTAGAGTTACCCACTCTCAAATTCAACAAAAGGATAATGTAAAGGCTAAAATGCCCATTCCACAAACATACTCTTCAAAACCTCAACATTCTAACCAAACCCAACCAAAAACACCTTCACTTTGGGATCTTTTTCCCACTCATGCAAAGATTAAACTAGGAGAACTTTCCTTCCATAAAGTTTTAACCATTTATTAACCATAACCATACCTTAACCATTAACTAAACTAACCCTTGGATTTTTGCCTCATCCTATCAACCAAGCCTATCCATCAACCTAGCTTGAACCAAGTGGTATATCAAATTGGGGGAACCCATTTGAACACCACCTGACTTGTTTGGGATACAAATTCTCACATCAAACCATTAGATATTACCCACCTCCATCAAACTTAACCAACCTTACTTCAAACCATGGGACTTCAATATAAAATATCTCATCCTAATGGAAAACCAACATGTGACCAAAATGGAGAAGAGTAAACAAGGCAAGTTTGCTTTCAATTGGCTTGGACCCTACATCATCACCCATAAGTATGGATCAGGAGCTTATCTTTTGTCCTCTCTCAACTGCAAACTAAAAATTGATCCTCTTAATGCTTCACATTTATTTTCATTATTTTTTTAAAGAAGGATCAAGATCACCTATTTGTCTAACTTAAGCTCATCCCTTGATTAAAATATTTTAACCTTCACCCACCTTCCTCCTCCCCTTTTAAGGAAAATTGATTACAACATAAAACCATGTGATTAACCGTGATAGTCATGGCCTAATCCTAAATATGGGTACCATAGCTCTACCCATAGTATGATTCTCATGGATACTTTTCATCTCTAATGAGATGGAATCCCATGGTCATTATCTCTCAAAACCATAGCCTTTCACATATCATTAACCTTCTTGTGTAAAGTTTTGCCCTCATAAAGGTAAACCTCTGAACCTAATTAGACTGGTCCATGTCTAAACACATTTAATCTTAGAATAATTAATTGGGTCAATATCTTAAGCATTATAGACTACTCCCTTGAAGGACATTTGCCAAAAAATAAAAATAGAAATTGCCACATCTAAGGTAGACTACTCCCTTGAAGGATAGCTATCAAGAACATTAAAATAAAGCCAATAAGCTTAGACCAATCCCTTGAAGGATGGATGAGTCAACTTTTTCAAAAGTAGATAAATTTCATGGAATCTTCCTGCATCGATCAACTTCCCATATACAATAATAAAGCAAAATGCCCACTTTCAAACCAATTCTAAAGCTACAATTAGCTCTTAAGCAACATAATAAGTTGGAAGCCACAATTAGCTTTCCCATGTATACTTATTGAATTTATCATTATACATCTAGCATATGGCATAGACTTGTCTAATACCATTCTTAGGTCACCTATAGAAGGGGAAAACTAATTCACATGAGGTTATCATACATATCACCCATTACCCTTCACACAAATTATCACCCATTTTCCCTTTTGACTATCTATAAATTAAGGGATTTAGAGATTATTTGACACCCTATGATCAAGAAACTTTTTTTATCAACTAATTATCATTCATGTGTAATGTTTGAAGGGCTTATATTCATTAAGCCAATCCCACTTTAGGTCCATTTTCAGTCCTTGTCAAAAATGAACATAGTGCCTTATTCTCATGTTAATGTACTTGGTTGATGTTTTCATCACAACTTTTACCATCTAACATGGCAACAACAATAGTCATTCCTTTTAAATTGAGTGAGAATACAATAAACATCACCATACCATTCATAACCATAACCATAACATTTAACCAGTAACATTCAACACATTTTATACATGTTTATGTCAAACTATGCAATATTTTATTTAGGCTGTGAGGAGTCACATCACACATGCAATATTTTATTAGATTACACATGAATTTCCTAACACATAGTCATACATTATTTTACTACATATATATTAGACCAATTATCTGGTGACTCTACATTTGTGTTCAACCATCCTTCTACTTAATTTGTAGCATTCCCTATCTCAACAACTATTAAAGGGTATACTTTGTTCTCCTCTCCCACAATCATCCCCATAGAGTAAGAATACTACTCTACTTTGGGTATTTTACAATGATACATTCACCTTCTTTCCCCTTTTTCCCTCTTATTCCTACCAACCCACTACCACATGCTCTGAGCATCAAACCCCAACCATTTGTAGTGTCTACTCAAACATGGTGGTCTTTTATTTTGTGCTAGTTGAATGTTTATTCATAGCAAGGGAACCACCATCTTCTCCTAGCCATGCAGGCTCTAGTTAGTTAGGTCTAAACTAGTAAAGCCAATAATTCATTGGTTCCATTGAGCTAGGATAGAGGATGTAGAAATGGACACCATTTGTCTAGCCTACCCATGCAGCTCTTGGGTCAGGCAAGGTCCATCTTTTGTCACTCACCATGATATTAAATTCCTTACCTTTATAATCTACTTGATCATCAAATAAATTATTTATAGGCCATCACTTCACTACTACCCTTAAAAATCATCTCATAATAGTGATGAACCTTAGTCATAACAACTCTATAGATCTGGGTAGATCCCCACCTCTTAATACTTGGCTTGTAATTGTAAACACTATCTCTAAACTCCTACCCTCGCATAATATTATAAGGTGTAACCTCCTAAAAAAGACACCTCTTCTTTGGATTACTTTTATTGAAGGTCATTTATGTTTTTTGGCTTGGTATTCCCTTCTTATTAACCCTACCTTACCCATCCATGCCTCTCATCCTATGACATGTGGGATCATTATGGTAACTATTCACCAATTTACACTAGGCACTTTCACTATTACCTTCACCATAACCCAACACCTCTATACTAAAAAAGCCTCTACCATTAGCCCAAACCAACCCATGTGGTTCATCCAATTGGGGCAACCCACTTCAACACCACTAACCTAACCCCTATTTTAAAATGCATTAGCTTGATGTCAATGGAATATGTAGGTGATGCTTATGAGTAGCTTAGCCACTAAAATTTCCCTTTCCTTCCTTTCACCATCAAACACAAGCAAACCAAAACTATATTAACCAATTTTGACCTCTTATTAATTTTGCATTTAACCAACCTGATTTGAACTTCATGGTATTTCAAATTAGGTCATCCAATTTGCAAGCCACTAGACATCCTTTTAATCAAACTATATTATCTTGATGTGCATTTTGACTATGTAGGTGCCACTAATGAGCAGGTTGACCACTAGACAACTAATTCCCCATTTCCTAACTAATTTCCACCACTAACCATGTGCCTCACCTAGGGCATCCTAAACCAAGACCGTATTGAATATTATTTCTTGGCACCCTTGGGTTCTAATCCCACTTTCCTTATCTACCATTTTTTTTCCATCTTGTCAATCTCTTTTAATCACTTTTCTAGCTTGTCAATCCCTTTTAACACAAGGGTTGAAAACATTCCCCATTTCCCCCCTTACCTCCTATAAATCCACCTCCTATTCTTCTTCATTGGCCTACCTATAATATTTTCTTATGCATGCTTCGTGGACCACTTCCCCACCCACCTTTTGTATTTTCTACCTCTCTTTCACCTTATTACCAACCTTGCCCTTAATCCCCATTAACTTCTTTCTCCATCCTCATCATTTCCCCTCTTCCTTGGCTATTTTTCATCATATTATTACCAACCTTTCATTGTCAACTTATTTAGATGGTGATGAAAGACCCCATCAGATCACTATGACAATTCAAGTAGTATTAGATTTCCTATAGCTTGGTATAGCCTATTTCTCCCATTTTTTGGTGGTAAAATTTTAAAAATTATTACCCCTTTATTTTATTATGACCTTTTTGTCCAACCCATGTTTGTAATCTCCCATCCTTTGACACCTTCATTTTTATATGTGAACTCATCACCTTTTCATATTGAGGCAACTAGTTACCCAACACTCCCAACCTCAAAAGAACTACATTAGGCCTGAAGTTCATTTTGGACATTATGTCCATAGAGATATGTAGGTAGCATCCACTTGCCTAGTTCATATAACATCTACTACAAAACTTGTAAAATACAGAACCCTCTGTCATTAGCCCATTCCAACTAGCCAACCACTTTGCCCACATCTACCCTGACATTGGCTATTTTTTACTTGACTTCTTTGTATGTTTTATGATGCCCTCATCATAGTCTTTTTGACCATGCCAACTAGTTTTTACATGTTGAACATTTGAAAATTTAATATTTTTCACCACTTAGAACATGACCCAACTATTAGTGTTTTACATAGGATCACTTCCAATTTCAGTTACCCACACATGAGATCACTTCTAAATTTGGATACCCACATAGACACTACCCTTTTTGTTATGAAGGCTAACAAGTGTACCCAACCATCATAATAATGGTCACATGATCCATTGCTCACCTATCTTCTTACCACTAAACTTATTTTACCAATGTTCGTAGCTTTCACCTTAATGCAATCTTGACTACCATGCTTAGTCACATTTTATACACTTATTGGCATCTCACATGCCTGACTACCTTGTGGCACCACCTAGTGCTTCCCATCCCCACCAACTACTTATCAAACCTACACCCGATTCAACCTCTCCTCATAAACTCTTGATTTGAGGGGGAACAACTCCTCCCATACTTGGGGCACCTTGACCTTAGACAAAACAATCTATTTTTGTTTTACAACTTGTTAATTCAAAGCTGCATAACAAAAAGAGGCAAAATATAGACACTAAAAAAATATACACTTGTAGTTTTAGGTGTCTAAATGCCTCGAGACCACCTTAAATCCTCCTAAAAGCTTCTTAACCCCTTATTCCACCCTTTCAACTTAACCAAACTCCCTATTCTACCTATTTTTATTTAAAGATTATTATTTGAAAACAACATTAAAAAATAATTTTTGAAATCACTATTCACTGTGGGACCCACTTTCACTATTCATGATGACATGGCATATGATATGAAAAGTGACATGGGAAATGACATGAAATGTGACATAGCATATGACATGTCATATGACATGATCAATAACATGGCATGTGACATGGCAAAATGATGTGGCAAAGTGACATGGCTTGGTATCCCACCTTTAGACCCTTTTTCCAAGATGCTTAATGACCTAATTTGAGAAAAATAAGGGTACTCACTTGAAATTTGTCTAATTTCTCCTCAAGGGTAAGTCATTTTACTTGTTTTTGCATTTTCACATGAAAATAGCCTTCAAAATTGACTTACCTGCCCCTTTCACACCTTCGGAGAGACAAGGAGCACCCATTTTGGACATTAATCCCAAATTAGAATATTCACCCACCTTACCTTGACTCACCCATTCCTCCTTGAAAAATTATTCCATATTTTGTGGGAGAACTCTTAAAAGTCATAAATGAGGACAAATAAAGGCGTAACAAAGTCTTCAGTCCCATTTTCAAACCATGTGCACAATTCCTTTTAAACATGGACTTGCATGCAAGGTAGGGAGATTTGAAAACCCCCATAGGTATATTACACTAACCCCATCCTTGAACTTGGGGAAAAATGTACCATACCTCCAATATTCCCTATTTTGGCATGTTTCCTCACAAAAAAACTATAAATACCCCCCTCTCCTTCACCTAAGGAAGAGGTTAAAAAGTTAGAGTACTGCTGACCAAATTTTATTTTAGGTGTTCATAAATTTTAATGAGGTCATTAATATTCCACATATTGGAGGAAAATAATTCAAAGTAACTAAGCTCTGTCAAAATTTCCTCAAGACATCTTCATCAATAATCTTCAACAAACCATCTTTATCAATAATAATCTACAAACATTGAGGTAATCCTTTTTTTTTTGTCTAAATTTATTTATTGATTTCCTTTTGGCCCCCCTTCCATTCACCTTTTCCTTCTATTCACCATTATTTTCTTCATCCCTTCCTCATATTACCATTTACCCTTTCACCCCTTTATCCTATTTTGCTTCTTTGTTATATTCCTCACTTGTCCTCTTTCACCTCTTTGCCACACTCGACATATTATATTATTTGACTCATATATGTTTAAAATTTTTCTTATTTTTATCCTTTATTATTTACCCAACCCAAAAAAATAATCCTTTTGACCCTTACCATTTTACCCAAACCTCAAAACTATGGCCTTACCTTCACTAGTTTTAATATATGCTAGATTTAGTCATTTTTCTTTGAATAAGTATTTCATTTATTTTGTACTTAGAATTTAATTTATCATTAATTTAAATTAAATTAAATTTATTTCATTTTATCATCTTCATTTGTTATTAGGGGAGTCAATTGACAACCATCCAAGGAAGCTTTAGCTTCGTGGATCTAGCATATGCTAGGTGGTCCACCCTGCATCTTTGTCTAACTAATAATAGTGTGGTAGTGTTGTCATATTATAGGTATTATTTATAAGATAAAAAATAATTCTCTCTTAATATAGTCATCAATGAGTTCACATTTACCAAGTACACACCATTCATCTTGTGTTTCTATCTTTTCTCATAAAAAGGGAAAAAAGTAAAAAAATTACAAAAACTCCTCATTGATGTTAGCCTTTCCAACTAATATTTGAAGGATAGGGTAATTTTAATTACTTATTATAGGTGAAAACATCATATTATCTTTTTTCTAGAAACACTATAAGAAAGGAAAACCTCCTTAGTTGATGATCATTCCTGCAACCTAGTAATGGATTTCCTACCTGACAGACTAAGATGTTTTTCTCATCAACTCACTTCCACATATGAAATAAAATGTGTAAACCATGATATAAATACGTACATTCCTTATAGAATAATTTTAATCCATTGGTTTGTATGGACTAACTCAAACCTGCAAGTTATGGGGATTAACATGCGGAAAGGAGTAAACTTCTTAGTATTGGTTCATAAACAATAGGCAACCAATATTTGAACACATACCATGATATATATTTTTAATAAGTTTTTTAACATCCCTCATAGTAATTTGACCTAAAACAACTCTTGATGTCCATACCATGTTAAAACTTGTTGACCAATTTACATGCTAAGAAGAATGATGAAGGAACATAATGGCTTCGGGCCATTTTTGAGACTTCCAAAGTAGATAAAACATGGAGGTGAGTTAAATAAATACTAATAGTAATTTTAAAACATTAAACATGTTAAAAAACACTTTCATAATCCATACAACTACCAAAACTTCATCTTTTCTAACTATTTTCTTAATCTGACTTAATACGTATAAGTTTTTTTATTTAGTAATAACATGAATAAAAATAATATGACATAAGGGATGTTGATTAATATTTTATAATAATTTTCTACCTAATAAAACCATACAACCTTCATTAATGGATCAAATATGACCTTACAGTGACACGAAATGACTTAAGACTAGATTTGACTATGGCCAAGCTTAATAACACATTAAATGACATCAAAAGAACCATGACACACCCTATTACATTATAAAATAACCCTATATAGATTTATATACTATAAAGGGTTGACCTATTTTGAATTTTGGTAAAAATAGTCAACAACTACCTTCCCCAATGATTTACAACTATTTATCAAGATCTATACCCTAAAATCATCACTAAACCCTACAAAAACATGATTTTAGGGGGGGTACATATAACTATTCTTATAAAATATTTCCATGAGAAGGACATCCTTATATTAAATAATGTGTTTCAAGTGCCTTTAAGAGTCATTTGATTGTATAGTCTTTCAATTTTATTCAGTTCAATCTCTATTAGTGTTTATACAGGGTTTTAATAGCCTATTATCTTAATGATGGTTCATAATGTATAAGAATCAAACCAAAAACATTTTTCCATGGATTTTTATCCTATATAATCCATTAAAAACCTCTAATATCTCCTATTACCATGCAACTTATATGGTGAGATGTGAGTGAAAGTTGTCTGACCTTGATTTCTTACTAAACATTCTAGGTGGGTTAATAGTCTTCGGGAATGTTCATATAATTGGGATCTTAAATCCCACTCTTTCCTCCATGGATATTCAGTGTATAAGTTTTCCCAACTCCCCATAATATCATTGGGTTTGATTCATCCTACCATGTAATATATTAGTGTTAGAATTGCCAACTTGACATGGTAGACTAAGGTAGCAAAGCTTGAGAGGTGTGATATGACAAAATTTGTCATTTTTTATCCTCCTCTATCTATAAAATTATTCTTAGTGTTTATACCATCATACCACACCTTTTCATTTCCTTAATTATACTTGGGGGGTATGGATATGCCATAAGGAAGAGGCTAGGATTTTTAGGCCTAACAGTGGTTTGTTAGAAGTAAATATTAAGAGAGGGGGAGGAGGGGTGAATTAGTTGCATAAATATAAATATTAAATTACATTCATCATTAAGTACATCATTTATTCACATAATAAACCAGCTAATAAACGAATAACCACACAAGCATATCATAAGATAACACAAGAGATATGTGGGAAACAATCTTAGGGGATAAAATCCACTAAACCATGCACATCGACTATAGTTTTATAATGTCAAGATCCAAATTTTAGTGATGCACCAAATTCATAATGAGATACAACCCCTACCTATTTAATCACCCATTCAAATAGTCTTCTACAAGCTCTATCTTGCAAGGAGGCTCCAAAACCATAGGTAAATTAGCACCAAGTCACTTATGATATATGATCACCTTAGAACACCTATTACTAATTCAATTGATGGTGACCTCATTTTTTTACACTTTTAACCCTTCAATATTAATAATTTATACTAAGAATTTTACTCAAGAGATGTGTTAATATCTTGTTAGTGATAAAATGGAATCAAATTGAAAAACCAACACACTAGCTAACACACATCTCTAGCCCTAGTTACTTGGTTGAGCTTAGTTAACAATACTAGAATGGAAACATAGCTAAAACATGAAAGAGAACAAATATTTCACCTCCCTTGAATGTTATAAATTATCTTGTAGTAGTGTCTTTCTCGGCTTGTGCTCATGAAGTCTTCATCAAAGGAGGCTTAGTTATCTCCTCTTCTCCTTGGCACCTTGTGGCTTTTGTTTGGATTGGTTCAATATTTAGACATTATAAAAATAATTTTCATGAAGATTTTTAATTAATTTATCATTATAAATTTGGCATATGAGAGCTCAAAATTAAATAGGCAAGGCATCCTATTTATAGATTTTTTGAATGGTTTGAAGATTAACTATGACCATCCATCTCAAGATTGAGATGTGTGGCCATGAATAAATCCATATGTGAAATTAATTATACAAATATACCCATTAATATGTGGGATATAGGGCTATTTAATAGGCATGGATGGTCTTATTGAAGCATGTAGGGTCTTAATGAGGAATGGAAGACCCACAATCCTAATATTTTATGCATTTATGGCTTATGGTTGCCACCCCATATGATGATATCACCTAATGATGCAGTTAATAGAAATAAATTTCCAATAAATATTTATTCAACAAGTTCCATGGAAAATTAACTCAAGACCCTAATTTATTTTAATTAACCTAAAACATGATTAGTCAACTTTTTTGCAATTTTGGCTCTTGGTACATAAATTAATCAAATATATCAAAATGTCTTGTTATTGGTCCAAAATTTGACTAGATTGGAATTGGAAGTCAATGCTATATGCATTAGATCCATTATCCAATTTATTATGTTAACAACATAAAATAGCAAAGGCACATGTCTTGTGTAAGATGTTTGACAAAAATGAGTAATCTAGAGTACCTAGGTGCAAAATTGTCATTTTGACATGAAATGATCTGATCAAAGTTAGTTAGCCCATAAATTGCATTTCCCCATTTATTGATACTCTATCCAAAATCAGCACTTAAATATATCAATTGCAACTCATTTAATATACTTTAGTGTTTTTAAGACAAATTGTACACTTTGGTATAAATTGGTTAAAAGGCTAGTTATAGGTTATCGATGGCGAATTTTAGGTGTCTATAGTTTGCCTCTATTTGGAAAGATTTTACAAACCATAGGAAAAGAAATATTTTCTCAAATAATGAGAAAAGGATTGTATGCTAAAAAGAAGATGATGGTTGAAGAATAAAGATCCAAATGGTGTTTGGGAAGCTTATGATGATGCCCCCTTGAGGGAATGGACATCATATTTTTTGATGGATGGTCCTTTGAAAAGAAACAAGAATAAAGGTGGAATTAACCCATGATTGAGATTAATCCAAATGAGAAATTTATTTCATGAATTGATGTAAAAAGGATACTGATTTGAATAAATATAGTTATAATCAATATTAAAAGTCAAAATAATTATTTTCCCATAGGCCGTTATAATCATTAAGAGGACATAGATTAGCTAAAAATTATTTTTCCCTAGTTGCAGTTGATTAGCAAGCATAACTCAAGGATATTACCTAGAATATAGATTAAAGATGAGTGGGTGTAAAGTGATGAAATATATTAATAGAAGAATAAGATCAAGTAATGTGAATGATTCAATTATACCTGCCAACAAGGAGATGCTCATCCTGATTAGCAATGATACAAAGAGATTGGTTAATGGATTTATTTTATCAAGGGTGGGATGGGAGGATTTGCCAAGGTGCCAAGGAGAAACTTCTTTGGCTCAATTGATTGTAGACCTTATTGAAGTTGATTTTTGTGGTAACATGTGATGGTAGGCTTCATGATATAACACCATGAAGACTTGGAAAAAATATGTGTAAAGACTGACTCCCGATCTAATAAACACTCAAAAACAATACACCAATGATAAAAACCATGATGACAATGTTGAAGTATGAATATGGATGGACTCAAGAATAATGTGCATGGGGAATCACCTAAGGAATGCATATAGACTGAGCTGAGGCAACATTTTTAAAAGAGAAAAAAAGGCAAGAGAATAAAAAAATAAACAACTCGAAATAAATAAACAAATTAAAAGTCTAAAAACAAAATCAAATGAAAACATCCTAACAATGACTTTGCCCCGATAGGGTAGATCAAGGATAACTAACTATGCTTATATAGGATAAATATTTTTGGATTTTTTAAATTCTATGAATGTTTTTAGAATTTTGGAGGTATCTCAACTCATTAGAGAATGACAAGATACCTACTTTCAAAATAATGAGAGTGTGGCTTAGGTTACTCAAAAAATGGTGAGAACATATAGAAAGGGGGACTAAGGTGACATCAACATGAATTGGGTATGACCTACATAGTCCTAAAATGACCTCAAGTCACAATAATTACATCCACACAAAAGGTGAGAAAAAACTAACTAGGTCCCAAAAAGCTCTCAAATTTGGTAAATGACCAGTCAAATGAAAATAGTGTTGACAAGGTGATGCGGCAATGCATGGTAAACAAGTTTTGTCCATAGTTTATCCATAAGAGGTTATAACTAGGATACAATAGAATAGGTCAATGATACTAATTTTCCCATAGGTAGTTATAATTATTAAAAAGACTGGTGGAAATAAATTTGTCCATAGGCAGTTATAATCAAGCTCACATAAATAAACTTGATACAAGATAAAAAATGAAATATATATTTCCAGATCAATTGTCACACTAATTTCATAGACTATCATTGTAAATGTGAATATGATAAGAGTTTAAACTTTATTTAAATACCCTCATAAAAAGTGTAGGAAGAACCAAAGTATCCAAGATCAAAATAAGATTGGGTAGGATGACTAAGAATAGGCTTTGGTCTAGATAGGAATGGAATAGTTAGATGATGACATGGTCTTGCTAATGATAATGATGGTTTGATATATTAGATAAAATAGTTATAGGGTTTCCCCAAAGTGAGAAGGTGATTAGTTGGGATATGTGATAATGGAAAAAGGATATGTAACAATCACAATGGCTTGGAAATGAACTTATATGGTACATGTTTTTTGGCCTAGGTGTGGTTTTTAATTCTATTGTTCTTGATGATGGGGAGATACACATCTTAATCAAAAAATAATACAAATAGAATTCTTGATCATTTTAATTTATAGACCACACCTCATTTAAATATCTGCTCCATCAATAACTACCTATAGATTTGGATGTTGAGAATGCTTTTGTGATCTTCACTGGTCATTGATTTTGATTCCTTCAAATGTCGATACAATGTACCTTTGTAGAGCCTACAAGTGAAAGTGTGGTCATGGATGGTAAATTATGAAAAATAATGGATGGTAGGTTTGATTGTGAAATGGAATGGTAGATGATAATGCAATGTATAAAGATAGGGAAATAAATGAATATCAGGAATTTTAGTCACACATAATATTGTTGATGTCAAATTCAACATAATTTTGGTTGTGGTAGGGCTGAAGACTTGTTCTCTCGAGAGGATCATCATATTTTTTATGGTTTATGCCTAAGAGTAGCCACCATCTGATTAGGCTGTAGATATGAAGTTATTCTGATTTGATCTTTGATTTTGTCTTCATCAAGTAGTAAAGAACTTTGTGTTTGGATATTAGTGCCTCAATGAGGTTTTCACCAAAGAATTTGTCTTGATTATCCCATAGCACCTCTGAGAAGTTTTCACTAATGAATATTGGATTTTGACTTTGATTTTATTCTAGCACTTCCAAATAAGTTTCACTAAAAGATGTTGAGTTGGAACTTTGATTGTAACCTAGCTCCTCTGAAATGGTTTCATTAGGAGAGTGTTCTTCTACTACATGAATGTGGTCTTGCCCTCCTTTCTCTTCTTCAATCTCTATGTTTCCATGGATGTATTTCAACAAAGTATGATTATATCGATCCTAATCGACACTTATGGGAGAGAGAATGTCAATAATATGGCTATCTTGGTTGATGGTAATGGCATGTGGAATCATAATGGAATAGGTGTTGGCATTACAATCCTTGTAGAAGATAGTAGGAGAACATGTGTCAATTATAAATTAACCATCCTCAAGAACTATATAAGGATTAAAATTTTATTAAAATTAATTTTTGAGGTATGTATAACCAATTTTGTAACAACCACAAACATATTTTTCTTTTGAATCTGATTCTAACTCAAGGGACTTTGAATCTAATGGTGAGATTGATGTTGATTCTAATTTTGATGCTAAATTTGATGTCAATCCAAGAATAGAAATTAAATTTAAATTTGATTCCTCATTTTATGGGTAATTTGTTACAATGATGTCTTGTTTAATGTTTAGTATTACATAAGTAATAACCTATAATGGTATGATTAGCTCCACCAAGACTGGTTTATCAAAGAGACTCCTCAATGATGGGAACAAGATCAAGAGAAAACTCCTTAGAGATTGGCTTGTCAATAGGTGGATTTTAAAAAATAGGCATATGTTCAAGGTAATGATTGTCTAAAGGTGGTTACAATCATTAAGAAGTGACTTGAAAAAGACTAGTATAGGATCAATAGGCAATTCATCACAGGCTGACTTATCAGAAATGGTTGGTTCAATAAAAACATTTTAGATTGGTTGGTTCTCTTGGCCTTGGTTTTCAATTACTTAGAAGATACCAATTTTGAACATAGATCAATCTCTGAATGATTGGATCAATTGAGGTTTGGATTGGATTGGTAATAGAGGAGGAATGGCCTATAATTGGATAATGGTAAGGAATTGGGGATAATGATTAATTGCATGAGCCAAAGGACAAAGTCTTGAGATGGTAACAATAGGGTAGTGTGGAGATTTATTTCTTAAAAAAGTCAAAGGACTAGGTCATAGAATGATGAAAGGGTGTTGTGGAGCCTGATTGCTCACACAAGCCAAAGGACTAGGTCGAGGAATGGTAAAGGTATTCCTTAGATATTATAGAGCTTGATAGCTCATATAATACAAAAGAGGGTTAGGTGTGGTCGATTATCGGATAACAAAAGTATGTCATGGAACTTGATTACTTACATAAGCCAAAGCATCCAAGTCTTCCTCATAAAACATATCATCCTAGTTGTGAGTTGGATCATAAGTTAGTTCTTGATTGTGTTCCATGTACTAACTATTACAAAAAGGGTATTGATACATATCCCAAACAACATTATCTATAGTTAGGTATTCAAACTCCTCCTCACAAGCCTCTTCATGCTAATCAAGGTCTCAAATTGGATTTTGTAGATTTTGACTATGTTCCCCATATGGGGTATTATATGGAGAATAATAAAACTCCTTAGAAAATCTTTTTCTATAGGGGTTTATAGTGGGATTTTTTATGGCCATTATATCATAAATTGTATTTTACATGAATCCACCATAAGTGTAGCTAGACATATCCATGTAAATGATGAAAGATTCAAAATAAAAAGGCTTAGAGTTCTACAAACTCTAAAAAACTATCTAAAGGACAAATGGTTCAAAATTGGTCTAACTTGGTCAAAGGGGTGGAGTTTTATCTCCAATATGGTTTAAAATTGGATTTTTATCTCCAAAATGATGTGTGTTAAGACAACATAAAATAGTCTAACATCAAATGTCATATGCACAAAAGGTCAAACATCTAAATAAAAACTAACATGTTAAATGTCTAGGTCAAAGTGTTTCGAATGAATTCTAAACTAGGAAAGGGACAAGAGTCGCTAGGTTTTTTGCCCAAACATGAAGTCAAATGTTGGTCGCAAAATAGACCATGTTAGGACTTTTGGCCAAATGGCATTAAAACTTTTACTCAAAACAAATGTATCATGTGATTTGATTTAATTTAACAAGTTTGGAAATAGATTTGGCATAAACCCAACACATGAAGTCAAACATAAACATGATCAATTGGAATAAGACATGAGGCAAAAGGTGAAAGGCTTTAGCAGAAAGGTTGTGTTCTCCCAAATAAAGGTACAAATGATGATGAGTATAGGTTTTGAATAAACAAATGATCAATAGTTTACAAATTTGGGTAATCGATTAACCGAAGTTATGCAACACAAAAGAGAAAGATATGTGGATCATCCCCATGAATTGAGGCCTAAACAAAAGTCAATCAATGTTTGAATACAAACTTGACAAGGTTAATTAATAACTCAACATTGAAAACTAGGATTTGACCAAATAAGATAGACAATATTGGATAGCATGACAACACAAGATAAAGGTCCAAATGGTATATATGATATGGTTTGAAAGAAAATAGTTTTTGATACAAGGTAAACTAGTCTTGAAATAAATTAAGCAGCCTAATGGTGTAAGCATGCTCAAATTATGTGATCTATGTTATGCTTCAAATAGTCAAAAGGGAAAACGGTTTTATATGATTTTGGTAGCATAACACTACCCTCTACAACTCAAATTTATATAAAAATAAACAAGTTTAGAAAAAATTTCAAGGCACAAGTGTGGTGTAAAAAGGCCAACATAATAGCTCTTTAGATAAAAGAATGATGTATAAACAAATTGATTTTACCATGTCTTTATAAACAAAAAACAAGTTTTAGTCTCAAAACATACCAATCAAAAATGACAAAAATACTCGAACTATAATTATCTAAATCTTGGAAAGGTTACAAAAATGTGGGGTTGAATAAACTATCATGATTTCAAATGTTTCTAGGGGAATCAATTGCATAATGACTTTCACATCAAACAATGCAAAATAAAAGCACATAAATTAGGTATACATGACATTGGCTAGTTCTAAAAGGGTCTAGTCCTTTTTTTAACCACTACATCCTACTATTCATTTGGTGTATTATGATGTCCAAAAGTAGATATGTCCCATGTGCAATTCAGATGGAGTGGATGAAGTCAATGTTAGGAGATGAAACCTTGGGTCAAAGCTTCCTTAAAGAACTCATGGGAGATAATGAAGTCCTCATCACAAGTCAAGTTTTCATGAAATAAAAGACTAATAGAAAGACTTTAGGGTCATTTTCAAGGTCACCCAAACTTTGATGAGTTTCTAGGGAGTGCTTTAGATGACATTCTTTCTAAGCCTTGCACTAGGATTTTTGTAATAAGGATGATGCTTTTGATTCCAAGGGTTTCATAAAGGGGAAAAATGGAAGATCATACATTTAAAAAACTTCTCTTTGCTAAATGATTTTTAATTAAATAACTATTTAAAAAAATAATTGAAAATTGTGTTCAAATTTAGAACCCAAATGAAAGATGTGGTGGTGTTCTTTTGACCCCTTGGTCTTCAGTTGTAACTTTGAAAGCATAATTATCGAAGCACTCACTTAAGCATCTAAATTTTTCATTAAGCCAAAAAATATAGTTCATAATTAATTTTAAAACACTAAAATTTAGTGTGAAAGGCACCGATTAAGTTTTATTTGATGACTTTCCATGTAGATCCTGTAATAAAAATGTTATCACTTTGTTTATCCTTGAAGCACATTTATGAAATGAGGTAACCTTGAAGGGCAAAATCTATCAACCCAAAGCCAATATCTCAAGAAATAAAATGTGTTAGATTATAAAATTTTATAAAAAATTTAAATAAAATATTCAAAACAATAATATAAAATATATGAATACACGTAAACAATAAATTACAAGGCTAAAAATAAAACATGACACACAACACATAAAAGCCTATACATAAAACATAAAAACCTATAGTTAGTATTTTTAACATAAATTTTAAAACATAAAACTCTAGGGATAACATCTCTAAAAATTTTAGTTCCAAAAAATCAATACAAAAAAATTATCAACTCTGTTCTAATCATTTTTACTAGAAAAAGACAAAACAGAAAGTGACCATCACTAAAATAGTGATAACTTATATAATATAAAAGATTTTTTTGTGAAATTTTTGGAGAAAATAAATAAAATATTTATATATATTAATTAAAAAAATTAGAAAAAACTATTAATTAAATAAAAATTTATGAATTCTTTATTGGTCGTTTTTACTCAAAGCAAAAAACAACAAAAAAAATTAAAAACTATGAAACACAAAAAAAGTTTGTGTATTACGCTCTCATGAAGATCAACCCACTAGGAGAGACATTATGTAGACTAGGAATTTTATTCAAGAGATGTGTTAGTATATTTTTAATGACAAAATTAAATCAAATTAAAAAACTAACACACTAGCTAACTTACATCTCTAGGCCTAGTTACTTGGTTGAGCTTGGTTAACAATACTAGAATGGAAACACAACTAAAACATGAAAGATAAAAAATATTTAACCTACATATAATGTTATAAATTAGGTTGTATTAGTGGCTTTATTAGCTTTTGCTCATGAATTTTTCATCAAAGGAGGCTTGGCTATCTCCTCTTCTCCTTGGCACCTTGTGGCTTTGGCTTGGCTTAGCTCAATATTTGGACATTATAACACTAATTTGAATGAATATTTGGAATAAATTTAGAATTCTAAAATTCTAATGTGAGATCACAAAATTCAATAATAAAGGCCTCCTATTTATAGATTTTTGGAATGGTTTGAGGATCAACCATGACTATCCATCTCAAGATTGAGATGTGTGGCCATGAATAAATCCAAATATGAAATTCATTCTACAAATATCTCCATTAATTTTTGGGATAGGTGGGTATTTAATAGGAATATATGGTATTTTTTAATCATGTAGGGTCTTAATGAGGTATGGGAAACCCATAATCCTAATATTTTATGAATTTATGGCTTATGGATGCCACCCCATATGATGTGTCACCTGATGATGTAGTCAATAGAAATCAATTTTTAATAAAGATTTATTCAACAAGCTCCATGTAAAATTAAATTAAGGTCATAATTTGGTTTAATTAGCCTAAAACATAATTAGTCAAATTTGGTGTAAATTTTGGTTCTTGGTCCACAAATTAATCAAATTGGTCAAAATGTCTTGTTATTCATCCAAAATTTGAATAGATTAGAATTGGAAGTCAATGTCAGATGTGTTGGATCCATTATCCCATTTATGATGCTACCAAAAACAATTAAAAAAGGCACGTGTCTTGTTGAATATTTTTGAGAAAAAGGAGAAATTTAGAGCACCTTGGTGAAAAATTGTCATTTTGACTTAAAATGATCTAATCAAAGTTAGTTGGCCCATAAATTACATTATACCATTTATTGATACTCTTGCCAAAATCAGCACTTGAATATATCAAATTCCACTCATTTATTTCATTTTAATGTTAATAAGCCAAATTGTGCACTTTCATAGAAATTGGTCAAAAGCCTAGTTAGAGGTTATTAGTGGCTAGTTTAGGTGTCTATAACTAAAACAACCTCTTAGGCTCACTCACTCAATATGCCTCTTCTAGGCTTATTAGGTCTATTTAACTTATTATCCACATACAAAATATATGTTATATAAACATGTCTAATCCTATTATCCCTCTGATGGTCCTCAATAACCTTCTTATGCTCCTCTAAGAGCTCTTCTTCTTTACTTGAATCCTCTCTACTCTAACATAATCAATTAAGCCAATTAGGCCTTGCTTATATAATCAACTCTTCCTCTCCCCCATATTGGTTTGGTAAGAACATTTTCATACATTTATTACCATTGTAATATATAATCATAAATGTTACACATGATAAAAACTCACTACTTTTGTTGATCATACCCCTTAAGGGCCAAAACCACATTAGGCCTAAAGGAGACCTAATGCAATTTGGTCTATCTTAAGCACATGTTACTAATATGACCTCTTAGGCCATAACTATCCTTAAAAATGATTTAGAAACTTTAATTAACCTCAAATATACCATTTATAATTTCATATTAGGTCCACATCAACTATAAGATCAAATCACAACTTGAACCATGCTAATATGTCTACTCACCATTAGACCTTTATACACAAGAAAATTTTGTTTCTCATATCTGAAGAAAATAGTCAACTTTACAAAAAAATTATATGAAAATATAAAATTATAATATAATTAATTAACTTATAGTCATTATAATATCTATATTTATTAACTAAACATGACATAGGACCTCAAATCCATTCTTGTAACATGGACACTAAGAATGCTCAAAATCTACCAAAGTACAGTTAGAAACATTTTATCACCAACATGTGTGTGTGTGTGTGTGTGTGTGTGTACTTATAATGAAAAAACATTAATTAATATGAACCTTTTATACTTATTTAAAATCCTCATATTTAATGTATTATTTAGCTTTATCAAAAATACTTCAAACTCATGTCTTCAAGATGACCACTCAGAATGGTCATTCTACTCCAAAACACAATCATGTATAATATTATCTTTAAAACCTATAATATTGTTTAAAATAAATATAATTCACATCCATATCTAATCTTTGATCTCTAGGATATCATAAAATATATGTATCATTGATTTTATGATCAACCATTGGTCTTATAAACCAATTTCTCAAGCCTTTACGTTATTTTCTTAATAGAGTTTGCTAAGACATTTAGCATTTCACATATCAAAACCTTAACCTATCTCTCCACCTTTCATAAATAATTAATAGGTCATTTACATACCAAAAAACATAACCAAGTGCATTGGGTACATTTTATCTTATCATAAGGTCTCAAACACTTCACTTCCCTTAGCACACCAAGAACTATCAAACTACCTTTAGACACAATCATGGTGAACATGAATCTTAACACCTATGGAGACACTTCCTTGAACTTAAAAATAAATTTTATTTTCCTTAAAAAATATTATCACATCTTCAAACACTAATATATGGATGTCTAATAGCAAATGTGAATAGTATAAACCAACTTCTGAATCTCACTCTTTCATTGTCTTGACTCATACAAACAGTTTAACTTGAGAACACTTTCTTACTTGTGTATGAGAGTAAATAACATTTATTAATCAAGGTAAAATTATTTAAATGTATTAAAAATAGACAAAAAAACAATTTTATTCATCCCTAATCACTTGAAACTCACCCTTAAACCCTTTCTCACTTTGACTAGCTTTTTCTCACTATTTTCACTCTTAGCAAGTTTAGTGATAGGTCATCTTCCATGACCTAAATAGTTTTAAAAATATGTAAATTGACAAAAAAAACATTATGGACATCAATAATGAGTATTTTCCTTAATTCTCCTTCAAATTTCATGCACTGACCTTGTCAACCCTACATGTAGTAACAAATTCTTCAGAAATAGCGGTTTTTCTATAGGTTGTGCTTATTGCGCTACCACACCACTGACACCTAGAGATGATTTTAGGATTTTTATACATGATATGAAAATAAAAAAATACATATCAATCCATTTTTTTCACTTTCCAAAAACATTTCTCCAATCTAGTCATTAAGAGGGGTTTGAGAGGGTTTTAGACCAATTAACCTTCTTAATGTTTGTTCATATAGTACTGCCCCTAAAATGACAAAAAAATGCCTATAAATCATTATTATAACCCCTTTTATTATATAATAAATATATCAGCTTCCCGTTTAACTATTATTCATGGCAATGAGCACCTAAACATCCTTCTTGGGCTCTCATCTATTCATTCTACATGCATAAGAGACATCAAAATGTGTATTTTGGATTTATCCTCCAATCCATGAACTCAAACTTGGGAAAAATCATTTTAATAACCTATAAAACCTAAATCCATGAACATATGTGATCTATAACATTTAAAAACTCAACATGACCCTTATTTAGACCATACTAAGTCTCTATGCACATTAGGTCTTGAACCACTAGTCATACTTGGATTTTGAAAACTCTTGAGAACCTCTTAAATTGTTCAAAAACCATCACACACATGTAAAATAACATAATTTAAATCTCACATGCTATGAAAATTCTTCACATAAGTATCATTGTATTAGACTCAACAAGTTACCAAGCTTATGTCTTCACATAAGGTCTATTATGCAAAAGTTAAGCATCAATACCTAAACTTTGAGTTATTTTGAATGATTATTTGACTTGAACATCTAATTAAACATTGTTAAGAATCCTATAATATTATATAACACTTATTTTTACACATTCAAGTTTAAATACCTTCATCTCATCACCATCATGCCTCTACAAGCTTTGTTCATGCTCAAGAACTAGTCTAAACATATAAGCCTACTAGGTTTCACACCTCTTAAAGACATTATTACCACTATAAACACATTTACATGTCATAATATGCTTAAAATAATGATATATACTACTCACAAGTCACAACTCACTCACTTTATCAGACTTTACTATGCATGCCTTCTTAAATGTACAAGATATTACACATCCTTTGACATTAATGACAATGTATAGACACAAGACATCAATGAAAAATTGAAAAAAAATTCCCCTTTGTCATTGATGAAAAACACTATACCATAGTATATAATTATCATCATTTAATTTGGATATACCCATCAAGTCTTTCTTCCCCTTTGACATTAATGATAAAGGCCATCTCTTAATAGTACTATTGAGCCTTGGACCTGACCATTCATAGAGCTTATCAAGCTCCCCTTTATTCATGCATAACTCTCTCCAATATTTTCAATCCGTCTGAGTTAGATCCCCCTAACTCCATGATCCACCTAGATAATGTCATATGGAAATACAAGCCAACTATAAATTTCAAAAGAATATCATACCTTGTATAAATATAACTTCACCATATATGGACTGCTAATGGAGATCAACATATTTTATGTAGCAACAATCCTTTTAGGACCCAAATGGCCTTCTCTAATTGTCATCAACCCTTTTTACATAAATTATAATAGCCATTACTAACTTCTTGAAGCAAAACACAAGTTCTTCTGAAGTCTCCAAACAAAACAACCATATGAGCAACCAAAAACTTAACATACAGGAACAAGGATTATTTTTCTTGACATCTATTTTAATAACCATTCCTACTCACTAATATACCATATAAGACCTCATATAGGCCTATTCCTCATTAGGACTACTCAACCATATAAATGGTTTCATGGAAACAAAACTTCCCTCTATAATTGAATGGATTCTCTTTGAGAAAAAGACTCTTAGGATCACATAAACCTTTCCTCATTATCCACAAGTCTCAAATAGAGTCCTCAATATATTAGAGCTAAACTCAACTTATGACACTTTAACAAACTAGGTCTCCATATAACATCAGTAGAACTATTCCTATAGGAACAATATGATTTCTCCATCTTAATATAATATTCAATAGGTGTAATGTATCAAGAAATTTCTCTTTATGCATCACATGCCATCATGATTCAAATCACTACAAGGTACCTTCTTGGTTATCATACAATCATACTAGGTTTGTGAAAACACCTACCCTATGTCATCCCTCAGATCTACCTCTTCATTCTTAATTAGATTCTCATGGGCTTAAGATACTTATGTCATTTTCATGATATTTTAACCCTTTTTATCTTCATGCCCTACCCAAATAGATTAATCAAACAACTTAGAGATCACTTACACTATTTTCTCTTTTTTAATGTATCCTTCATAGAATCTACCTTGTTTAAAGAGCATCTTCAAACCTTTTTCATAATGTAGGTAATATGTAGACATACTCTCTTAGGTCACATGCATCCTCCTAGTCTTATCACATTAAAAACATGAAAAATAATGAGTAATACCATGAACATAGATCAATTAATACTTATTGATATTTGAAACCTTTCATAGGTCTATCAATTTCATAAAGAATCCTTCCTAAGGTTTTTCCTGAAACCCTCATCAAATTTCCCAAGCTTGTCTTGAGCTTGCCTTTATTCATAGGGCATATACAAAGCATGTAAACCATACCTATGAGAGAGAATATATCTTTAAAGCATATTCAAAAAATTTGAGTATTCATTTTGATGACACAAGGAACCAAAACACCTTTACAATTTATCTTATTTACAAAGGATAAACACCTTAAGGACACAATCATATCTTGAGATGATTATTTAAAAATTAAACCTTAAAATTCTTGACAAAATTCATATAAATATTCTTCAAAGAGTTATTGAAACCATATAATAATTAGAATATTATAGACCCTCTTAGATCAATCCAATTTCACAAGGCAAAACATAGTAAATTTGAATTTGAATTCAAATGGTTACTTCCTGAATCATAAAGTTGACTATCTTTGGAATGCCATAAATTGCTAAATTATCATGTGAAACACTCTTTTTTTCATTTATCCACATTAAAAAAACTTCATTAAATTATTGAATCATCCCATACATGTTCCCCAAGCACTCTTGTAGACCTACATATCTTATTTAAGACCTCAAAGCATATAGGCTTAATCACCATACAAACAAGGATATACATTCATAAAATTCCTTCAATAGATTTACAATATTATTTTATCTATCAACTTAAGTTTTATATTATACTTGACATCAACATAATCATTATTATTCAATCTTGATAGAAACATCATGCAAACTTCTATGCAAACCTTAACCATGATCTTCACTAACTTATTCATCTTGTGCTTCTAGGTTCACCTTAAATCTATCATGAATCCTCCAAAGGACCTGATATGATACCTATTTTTTGAATTAGCTATTGATATATGGTGAATTATTTTTATAATAATAACTATTCAATTCCATTCAACATTCCATGACTCATTCATTCACATAAAAGATGAATTTATAAACAAATAACCACACAAGCATATCACAAGAGAACATAAAAGATATGTGGAAAACCCTCTTGGGGGATAAAACCCACTAAAACATGCACATGGAATAAAATATTATAATGTCAAGATCCAAATTTTAGTGAAGAAATAACTTCACAAGGAGCTCCAACCCCTACCTAGTTAAGCACCCACTCAACTCTAAGTCTTTTACAAGCTCTATCTTGTAAGGAGGATCCAACCCCCTAGGTAATGTAGAACCAAATAAGTCACACACAATATTTTTTCACCTTATAAAACCTATTTATAAATCAAATAATCCTTACATCCTTTGTTTGTACTTTTTACCCTTCAATCTTACTCAAACAACCTATCAGGCTCATTCTCTCAATATGCCTCTTCCAGGCTTTCTAGGTCTACTAACCTTATCATCCACTAAGATAACATATGTTAGTTAAAAATTTATGATAATATTATCCATATTATGCTACTAAATGAAATATTTATACTCCTCCAAGAACTCTTCTTCTTTACTTGAGTCCGCTCTACTCCAACTTACTCAATTAGGCTAATTAGGCTTTACTTATATACACAACTCTTCCTCTCACCCATATTGGTTGGAAAATAACCTTTTAATAAAAATTTTAACCTTGTAATATATAATTATACACGTTATAAATTTTAAAAAATTAGTAATTGAGTCAGTCATACCCCTTAAGGGCCAAAACCCCATGTAGCCTAAAGGATACCGAATGCAATTACATTTATCTTAAGCACATGTTACCAATCTGACCTATTAAACCATATTTTTCATTTAATTTTTTTTTATAAAATTATAATTAACCTCAAATATACCATTTATAGTTTTAATTTGTGTCCACATCACCTGTAAGATCAAATCAAAATTTGAGCCATGTTAATACGACTCATCATTAGCCCATTATACACATGAAAAGTTTATTTCTCATATCCAAATAAAATATTAAAATTTTCCAAAAAATTATATGAAATAATGAAATTATATGAAATAATGAAATTATAATATAATTAATGAACTTATATTCATTACCATATCCATTGGTATTCATAAATAGGGAATAGGACCTCAAATCCATTCTTGCAAGATGGCCACTTAGAACGGTCAAACTCTGTCAAAGTATAGTTAGAAGCATTTGATCAAAAACATTTATATATGTACTTATAATGAATAAAAAATAATTATTATTAACCTTTGATAATTATATAAAAAATATATATTTAATGTATTATTCCATTTTATCAAAAATACTTCAAATTTAGTTCTTCAAGATGACCACTTAGAATGGTCAATCTACTCCAAAACATAGTCATGTAGAAGATTGTCTTTAATACCTATAATATTACTTATAATACATATAATTCACACACATATATCATTTTTTATCTATATGACATAATAAAGTATATATATCATTGATTCTAGGATCAACCATTGGTCTTATAGACAAATCTCTCAAGCCTCTATCTTACTATCTTAACACAATTTGCTAAGCCATTTTGGATTTCACATATCAACACCTTAACCTATCTCTAAAAAGTTAATAAATAATGAATAGTTAATTTAAATATAAAAAATAATAATCAATTGCATTGGGTAAATTTTCTCTTGTCATAATGTCTCACACACTTCACTTCCCTTAACACACCAAGAATTATTAAACTACCTTAAGACACAGTCATGGTAAACATGAATAATAACACTTGTAGAGAAATTTAATTGTAATTAAAAAGATTTTATATTATCCTTGATATTCATTATAACGTATTCAAACACTAATATATGGATTTATAAAATCCAATGTGAATATTATAGACAACCTTCTTAATCTCACTTTGTCACTATCTTGACTTGTATAGACAGGTTAAATTAAGAATACAAAAAGTCACCAAGATAAATACAAAAGAGGAATTAATGCTTTTGCTTATGAAGGTTCACCATATGACTTTTCAAATTCAAGGATACGAAGGGTCATGCAAGTCTGGCACTATTTTCCATGAGGATTAAATCGTCATAAAGGATGAATGTCAAAGGTAATTTAGAAAGATATAAATAAAGGGTTTAGAAGTCATTTGTAATATGCAAGAGATTTCATGGTTTGTATTTGTTTTTGAAGAGAGAAAATTAAGAGATATTATAGAGTTTTATCATTTCTTGAGTAAGAAACATTGAGAGATAGTTGTGTTTTATACACAAGAGGGTTGGTGCTCCTATGGGTTGGTGCTCATAAATAGTTGTTATATTGGTGCTCGACAAATGGGTTGGTGCTACTACATTTTGGTGCTTGAAAAATTTATATTTTGAGTTAGTGCTCATTTATATACTTGAGATCACTCTTTTTAGTTTTTCCCACTTTGGGTTTCCACGTAAAAAGTTGGTGTCTCTCTCTCTCTCTCTTGTGTGGTCTAAATTATTATTTTACTTTTATTGCATATCTTGAATGTATGATTAAGTGGTGAAAGAAAAGAAATTATATTAAGTAACAATATATATAAGATACTGATTCACCCCTCGTCCCAATATATTTCATGCTTAACAATTGGTATCAAAAGAGGTTCCTTTTGAAAAAGTTTTACAACTTGAAGGTAGATCATGAAAGCATGATGGTTGGCTCACATGAAGGATTTTATAAAAATAAGACACCTTTATTTGATGTGATGAATTATATTTTTTGTATCATAAGGATGAATACTTACTTGATGGCCCTTGGTTTCGACATATAGCAAGAAGTGGTGGAGGAATATGAATAGCCACAGACACTTGTAACTACTCTGACAAAAAAGAAGCCAAGTTAAAATAATGCAAAAGATTTAAATTCTATTTTATGTGGTTTGTGTGAATCAAAATCTATTAAAGTTATGCAATGTAAATCTACTCATGAAACTTGAGTAAAACTTTAGAATGTTTACAAAGGTAATGAAAAGGTTCAGTAAGCTAAGCTTCAAAAATTTAGAAGATAGTTTGAGAGTTTGAAGATGGAAGAAGAAGAAAATATAGCAAGTTATATTTTATAGGTTGATCAAATAGTTAATCATATTCAAGGTCTTGAAGAAAATTTAGAAGAATCAAATGTGGTTCAAAAAGTTTTGATATCTCTACCATTGAGATATGATGCAAAAGTTTTAGCAATTGAATAAATGAAGAATTTAGCCAAGCTAAAGATGGATGAGCTTCATGTATTCTTACAATATATGAGATGTGGACTAAATGAGATAAACCCTCAAAAAGAGAAGCTACTTTCAAGACTTTGAAGAAAGAGAAGTCTAAGATTTAAGAATCAAGTGATAGTTTTAGCGATGATGAAAATGAAAATGGAGCTCTTTTCATTCACAAGCCAAAAAAGGGCATAGGTAAATATTAAGGAAAACTACCTTTTACATATTTTAATTATGGAAATATTAGATATTTTACAACTAAATGCCCAAATAAGGGTAATGATGACAATGAAGAAGGAAAGCCTACACATAAGTAGAATTTCAAAGGCAAATTCAAAAAGGGATTCTAGAAGAAGGTTTTATATTCTAAAGATCATAGCTCAGCTACAGATAATGGAGTTAGTGATTCAAAATAAGAAGAGATTCTATTCATGGCCACACATGAATATGCCACCATAAGAAAAATTATAGATGATTAATAAGAAGAATAGGATGAAGCTAAAGTGAATTTAGAAGGAGAACTCATATTTGCCTTAAAAGAGTTAAAAGTTCTTGAAAAGAAAAATCAAATATTAAAGCTCTAGATCGAGAAAAATGAAAAGGAGTTAAAGGAAATAATTTAAGATCTATAAGCACACTTTGAAAAAGCCATGAAGAATGAAGATCTAATAGCGCAGTTAAAAATAGTAAGTAAAGAATGTGAAAGATATGTTATTGAAATTGCTTCTTTAAAATCAAATCTTGAGAAAATAAATAAAGAAATCAATGATAGAACAACCAATGATTAAAAATTTGAGAATAACACTAATATGTTGAATAAGATATTAGAAAATCAATGATCAATGTCAGATAAGATAGGTATTGTATTTTCAAAAGAGAAAGAGGATGTCACTACTTTCACAGATAAGGAAAAAGGAAAAAGCTATGCTAAAGCTCTTATAAAATAAGAAATAAAAAGCAAAAAATTTAAGAATATAGAGGTCATCTCAAACAAGGAGAGTTGGAGGGAATAGAGCTACTAAAGGTAATCAGATCAAAGATACACAAATAGGTCCTATTTTTATGGTTACTATTTTTATTGTAATGGATATGGTCATAAGAACATATAATGTCAAAAAAGGGCTATCAATTTTAGAAATAAGAAGAAAATTCATATAGAGTCAAGCAGAAGCCATAACTCTTTTGTTCCACTCTCAGGATTTAATGAAGAGTCCATAATATGTTACAAGTGTAACAAATTTATACACATAGCTCAGTATTATAGAAGCATGTTTGAGTTAGTCAAGAAGGACTAGAGTTTCAAGGCTCCATTCATCAAGACAAAAGTTCAGACAGGTTCATGGCAAAAGAAATAACCTAAAAAATCTATGTTGGTATAGACAAATTTGCATGCAAGAAATGAAGAAAAGCCAAGGTTCATTGATAGTGGATGTTTGAGGCACATGACAGGAGACAAGAGCAAGTTCATAACCATTATGAAGATCAATGGTGGCATAGTGAAATTTAGAGACAATACTACTGGCAGAATTATGGAAAAGGTACACTAAGTTTGGATAATGGTAGAACTAAAACTGAAAATATGTTGTATGTAGAAGGTATTAAGCATAATATTTTGAGTGTAAGTCAAATGTGTGATTAGGAACACATTAAATTTTATGCAAAAGGTAGTGAAATTAGAAGAAAAGATTTAGATGTCTTGGTTGCAAATGCTCAGAGAATAGGTAATAATTTGTATATGATATTAGATATCAAAGGTCAAAGATGTTGTTTGAGTCAGATTGAAGAAATTAGGCTATGACACAGGAGAATAGGGCACATAAATTTTGAAAATCTTTTCAATATAAGTAAGAAATAAATAGTCAAAAATCTTCCAAAGATTAAAAATCCATCTGACACATTTTGTGAACCTTGTCAGCATAGAAAGTAGGCTAGAAGGTGGTTCATAACAAAAGAGTACTCAACTACTCAGATGCTAGATCTTGTTCACATTGATCTTTGTTTACCTATGAGAACTCAAAGTACTCAATGCGAGAATTATTTCATGTTTATTATTGATGATTTTTAAAGTATGACTTGGGTAATGTTTTTTAAAAAAAAATTATAAGCTTTTAAACATTTCAAAGCATTCAAAGCATTAGTTGAGATGAAACCAGTTTAAAGATTAACTGTCTAATATTAGATGGAGAAGAATTCATGTCAGATTAATTTATCAAGTTTTTTGAAGACCATGGAATAAAGAGACATTATACAATAATTAGAACTCTATAGTAAAATGGAGTAATTGAACAGAAAAATAGAATAGTTTAGGAGATGGCATGGATGATGATTAATGAATCCAAGATAGTAGATAAATATTAGAGAGAGGTAGTTTCTACAACAGTGCATATTTAGAATAGAGCATTATTGAGAGTCAATAGTGACAAGACTCCTTATGAGCTATGAAAATACAAATCAACAACAATTGATTATTTTAGAGTTTTTGGTAGTAGATGCTTCATAAAGAGAACCGATGAAAAACTTGGTAAGTTTGAATCCAGAGTAGATAAAGGTATATTTCTTTGTTATTCTCATAAAAGTAAAGCCTATAAATGTTATAACAAAAGAACCAAAAAAATTGTTGAAAGTGCAAGTGTTAGGATAGAAGAAGATGGAACATAAAGAATTAGTGATCTAATATATATTTTTGAAATCATTGAAGAGGAAGGTTTTGAAGAATCAGATGAAAATGAGAAGAAGAAAAAGGGAACCAAAACTCCATCCAAATATTTTCAGAGAAATCATAATGAAAGTGACATCATTAGGGACATAAATAAAATAATTCACACCAGAAGAATGATGGTATGTGAATCTGAACAAGGTAATTTCTCTTTGTTATCCAAAATTTAGTCTAGAACTTTTTCAGAAGCTAGACATGATAAGCATTGGGTTAAGGCTAGGGATGAATAATTAAATTAGATAGAAAAGAATGATACTTGGGAATTAATGCCTAGACCAAAAGATTACAATGTGATAGGAACAAAATGGGTTTATATAAATAATTTGAATGAAAATGGAGAAGTGACTACAAATAAAGCAAAATTAGTATGTAAAGGATATGCGTAGATTGAGAGAATAGATTTTTAAAAAGCTTTTACACTAGTGGCAAGGTTAGAGGCTATTAGAATGTTTCTTTCATATCTAGTGTTTAAAACTTTCAAAGTGTTTTAGATGGATGTCAAATCTACCTTCCTAAATAGGAATCTAGAAGAAGTCTACATTAAGCAGCCTGAGGGATTTATTCTCTCAAATATTAGTAGCCATGTATGCAGATTGAAGAAAGCATTGTATAGATTGAAATAAGCTAGACGAGGTTGGTATGTAAGACTTGATAAGTACCTACAAGATCAAGGTTTCAAGAGAGGATTTATTGATAGTAATATCTACATCAAAATAGAAGGTGAGCATCAATTTATTGTTGTGGTATATGTTGATGATATCATTTTTAGAGGAAATATTGAAAAGATGATAAAACTTTTTCTAATAATATGCAAAAATAATTTGAGATGTCTACACTTGGAGAATTGTAATTTTTCTTAAGATTGCAAATATTTTAATCAGATAAAAGAATTTTCATATCTTAAAGTAAATATGCCAAGGAAATGTTGCAAAAATTTGGTTTTAAATATTGTGCACCAGTTGGCACACTAATGTGTATAGGAAATAAGGTGAGCAAGGTTGAAGATTTACATGCTATATATCAATATTTATATAGATCTATGATTGTTAATCTTTTATATTTGATAGCATCAAGGTCAGATATTATGCATGTAGCAGGTATGGTTGCAAGATATTAGTCATCTCCAAAAGATAGTCATGTTCAGTTGGTGAAGAGAATATTTAGATATATCAAGTAGATATTGGATTATAGATTATGGTATCCCATAGGCAAAGATTTCACTTTAGTTACTTCTACAGATTTAGATTCGGTAGGGTGATTGGATGATACAAAGAGTACAAGTGGATGATCTTTCTTCCTTGGTGATAGCTTAGTATCATGGGTAAGTAAGAAGTAGAATTTAGTATCACTTTTTATAGCTGACGTAAAATATATTGTATTTTACTCAAGTGATTTGGATGAAGCAAACCTTGGAAGATATCGAGGTAAAGTATGATAAACCTATTTCTATTTTCTATGATAACAAAAGTGTTATAAATACTTTGAAGAATCTAGTGATGCATTCAAGAACAGAACATATTCCCATTAGATATCACTTTTTGAGATAGTAGGTTGCAGATATATATATTAAGATGGATTATATCAGTACTATAGAGTAGATCATAGATATTTTCACAAAGGCACTACCAAAAGACACATTTAATTATCTATGAAATAAGTTGGGAATAATTTATTTTACTTACTGCCATTGAGGTTCATCATCAGTTGAGGGGGAGTTAAGTGTTAGCTCCATGTAGGCCATTTTCCATTAATGTCAAAGGGGAAGAATAATAGGTACAATTACAAGTGTATAAATAGGTACAAGTAATAGGTATAAGTTGTTACAACAAGGGAGAGTTACTATATGTTTTTTAGATGGTAGTATGTGCAAGTTTTAAGATGTGAATATTTCAATTTGAGGTTGTCATCAATGACAAAAGGAGAGATTATTGGAAATATTGTCATTAATGTCAAAGGTCTAGCATGATTGGTGATAAAGGCCCCATTACATTTAATATTGTTTTTAATATTCATATCTTAGTTAATGTGTGTTAATATTTGTTTAATATAAATGAATATATTTTTGGTTGCATATAAGTCAAAAGAGGGCCCATGGAGAAGTCAAAGAGTCACGGGGTACAAGATGAAAGAGGAATGGCATGTATTTTCTCATGAAGAGTCATCTTAACGAATTTAACGAGTCACCATGTGAAGACAAAATAGGTATGGCACATTTTATCATGAAGGGACACTATGAAGAATACGAAAAGTCACCAAGATAATGACAAAAGGAAAATATATTTTTTATTATGAAGGGTCACCATAAGACTTTTCAAATGCAAGGATATGAAAGGTCATGCAATTTTGGCACCATTTTCCATGAGGATTGAAGGGTTAAAAAGGGTGAATGTTAAATGTTATTTGAAAATCTATAAATAATAGGTTAAGAAGCCATTTATAAGATTCAAGAGATTTCATGGTTTGTATTTTTTATTGAAGATAGAAAAGCAAGAGATATTGTAGAGTTATATCATTTGTTGAGCAAGAAACATTAAGAGATAGCTATGTTTTATACACAAGAGGGATTGGTGCTCACAAATAGTTGATGTGTTGGTACTCGACAAAGGGGTTGGTGCTCCTACAAGTTGGTGTTTATGATCTTTGTATTTTGAGTTAGTGCTCATTCTTATATTTGAGATTGTTCTCTTTTACCACTTTGGGTTTCCACATCAAAATTTTCTCTCTCTCTCTCTCTCTCTCTCTCTCTCTCGTGTGGTGCAAATTATTATTTTAGTTATATTGCATATCTTTAATGTATGATTAAGTGGTTAAAGAAAATAAATAAGATTACGAAAAAAGATATATGGTATAAAACTCACCCCCATCTCAGTATATTTGGTTCTTAAAAATTGGTATTAGAATAGGTTCTTTTTTAAAAAAATTACATCTTGAAGGTAGATTGGGAAAGCATGATGGTTGGATCACATGAGGGATTTTTTACAAATAAGACACCTTTGTTTGATTGGATGAATTATGTTTTTTGGAGCATAAGGATGAAGACTTATTTGATGGCCCTTAGTTTTGACATATGGCAAGTAGTTGTAGAGGAATATGAAGAGCCATAGACACTTGTAACTACTCCAATAGAAAATAAGGTTAGTGAAAATAATGCTAAAGATTTAAATTTTATTTTATGTGGTTTGAATGAATTAGAATTTTTTAAAGTTATGCAATGTAAATATATTCATGAAACATGGGTAAAATTTGAGAATATTTACAAAGGTGATGGAAAGGTTCATCAAGCTAAGCTTCAGACATTCAGAAGATAGTTTCAGAGTTTAAAGATGGAAGAAGAAGAAAATATAACAAGTTATCTTTTGTGGGTTGATCAAATAGTTAATCAGATTCAAGGTCTTGGAGAAAATTTACAAGAATCAACTGTGGTTCAAAAAGTTTTGATATCTTTACCATTGAGATAGGATGCAAATGTTTTGGTAATTGAAGAAATGAAGAATTTACCCAAGCTAGAGATGGCTGAGCTTCATGGTATTCTTATGATATATGAGATGTAGACTGAATAAGATAAACCCTCAAAAAGAGAAACTACTTTTAAGACATCAAAGAAAGAGAAGGCTAATATTTAAGAATCAAGTGATAGTTCTAGAGATGATGAAGATGACAATGAAGCTCTTTTCATTTACAAGCTGAGAAAGGGCGCATGTAAATATCAAAGAAAATTACCTTTTAAATGTCTTAATTATAGAAAGATTGGACATTTTGTAGCTAAATTCCCAAATAAGGGTGATGATGACAATGAAGAAAAAACATCTACATAAAAGAAAATTTTCAAAGGTAAATTGAAAAAGGGATTCAAGAAGAAGAGTTTGTATTCTAAATATCTTAGCTCAGTCAAAGATAGTGGAGTCAGTGATTCAGAAGAAGAAGAGATTCTATTCGTGGCCACACATGAAGATGCCTCCATAAGCAAAAGTACAAATGCTTAAGAAGAAGAATAGGATGAAGCTAAAGTGAATATGGAAGGAGAACTCATTTGTGCCTTAGAAGAGTTAAAAGCTCTTGAAAATAAAAATTGAAGATTAAAGCTCCAGATCGAGAAAAATGAAAAGGAGTCAAAGGAAATAATTGAATATCTACAAGTACACTTTGAAGAAGATAAGAAGAATGAATAAGATCTAAAGGCACAGTTGAAAATATTAAGTAAATAATGTGAAAGGTATGTTATTGAAATTTCTTGTTTAAAATCAGATCTAGAGAAAACAAGTAAAGAAATCAATGCTAGAACAACCAATGATTTAAAATTTGAGAATAACACTAATATGTTGAATAAGACATTAGAAAATCAAAGATCAATGTCAGATAAGATAAGATAGGTATTAGATTTCAAAAAGAGAAAGAGGAGGTCACTAATTTCATAGACAAGGATAAACGAAAAAGCTATGCTCAAGCTTTTACAAAAGAAGAAACAAAAAGGGAAGAAGTTAAGAATATAGAGGACATCTCAAACAAAGAAGGTTAGAGAGAATAGAGCTACAAAAGAAAATCAAGTCAGAGATACACAAACATGTCCTATTTTTATGGTTATTGTATTTATTGTAATGGATATGGTCATAATAAAATAGAATATCAAAAAAGGGCTCAAAATTTTAGAAATAAAGAGAAAGAAATTCATAGAGAGTCAAGCAAAAGCCACAACTCTTCTGCTCCTTTATTAGAATTTAATGAAGAGGCCATAATATGTTACAAGTTCAAAAACTTTAGACACATAACTTAGTACATTAGAAGTGTGTTTGATTCAATCAAGAAGGACCAGAGTTTCAAGGCTCCATTCAACAAGAAGAAAGCTTAGATAGGTTCATGGCAAAAGAAACAACATAAAAAATCTATGTTGGTACAGACAACTTTACATGAAAAAAAGGAATAAAATCCATGGTTCATTTATAATGATTGTTTGATAGACATGACAAGATACAAGATTAATTTCATAACCTTGGAGATGATCAATGGTAGCATAGTGAAATTTAGAGATAATACTACTACCAGAATTGCTAGAAAAGGTACACTAAGTTTGGATAATGGTAGAACTAAAACATAAAATGTTTTATATGTAGAAGGTCTTAAGCATAATATTTTTAGAGTAAGTTAAATGCATGTTTAGGGGCACACACTAAATTTTTATGTAGAAGGTTGTGAAATCAGAAGAAAAAATTTAGATATGTTGGTTGCAGATGCTCAGAGAATAGGAAATAATTTGTATATGTTATCAGACATCAATGGTCAAAGATTTTGTTTGAGTCAGATTGAAGAAAGTTGTCTATGGAATAGGAGAATGAGGTAGATAAATATTGACAATATTTTCAACATAATCAAGAAGCAAGTAGTCAAAAATCTTCCAAATATTATAAAGCCATCTGACACATTTTGTGAACCTTGTCAGCATAGAAAGCAAGCTCGAAGGTAGTTCGAAACAAAATAGTAATCGACTAGTCAGATATTAGAGCTTGTTCACACCAATATATGTGGACCTATGAGAAATGAAATTAATCAAGGTGAAAAGTATTTTATTTTTATTATTAATTATTTTTCATGTATAACTTGGGTAATGTTTTAAAAAAATTTAGAAGCTTTTAGACATTTCAAAGCATTCAAAGCATTAGTTGAGAATGAAACCATTTTAAATATTAAGTGTCTAAGATCAGATTGAGGAGGAGAATTCATGTCAAATCAATTTATTGAGATTTGTGAAGACCATATAATAAAGAGACATTATTCAGCAACCAAAACTCCACATCAAAATGGAGTAGTTAAATGGAAAAATAGAATAGTTCAGGAGATGGCAAGGATAATGCTAAATGAATCCAAGATAGTAGATAAATATTAGAGAGAGACAATTTCTATATTATTGCATATTAAGAATAGATCATTAGTGAGAGTTAATAGTGACAAGACTCTTTATGAGCTATGGAAAGACAAACCAGCAATAGTGATTATTTCAGAGGTTTTGGCAGTAGATGCTTCATAAAGAGAATCGATAAAAAATTTGGTAAGTTTGAATCTAGAGTAGATGATGGTATATTTCTTGGTTATTATTAAAAATTTAAAGCTTATAAATGTTATAATAAAAGAAAAATTAAAGTTGTTGAAAGTGCAAGTGTCAGGATAGAATAAGATTGAACACAAAGAATCAATGATCCAGTAAACATTCTTGAAATCATTAAAGAGGAAGGTTTTGAAGAATTAGATTAAGATGAGAAGGATAAAAAGGGCACCAAAACTCTATCCAAATATGTTTATAGAAATCATAATTAAATTGACATCATTGGGGACATAAATTAAGGAATTCACACTAGAAGAATGATGGTAAGTTAATCTAAGAACGTGAATTTATCTTTGTTATCCAAAATTTAGCCTATAACTTTTTTAGAAGCTATACATAATAAGCATTGGGTTAAGGATATGGATGAATAATTAAATCATATAGAGAAGAATTATACTTGAAAATAAGTGCCTATACCAAAATATCTGTCATTATTAGTGATCAAGGCCCCATTACAATTAATGATGTTTTTAAATATTGATATCTTGGCTAATATGTGTTAATAATTATTTAATATTAATGAAAATATTTTTGGTTGTATATAAGTCAAAAGAGGTCCCATGGAGAAGTCAAAGAGTCACATGGTAAAAGACTAAAGAGGAATGGGATGCATTTTCTCATGAAGAGTCATCTTGAGAAATTCCAATAGTCACCATGTGAAGACAAAAGAGGTATGACACATTTTTCCATGAAGGGACACTTTTAGGATTAAGAAAAGTCACCAAGATAAAGAAAAAAGAGGAAAGGATGATTTTTCTTATGAAGGGTCACCATATGAATTTTCAAATACAAGGATATGAAGGGTCATGCAATTTAAGTGCCATTTTCCATGAGGATTGAAGGGTCATAAAGGGTGAATGCCAAAGGTCATTTGGAAAGCTATAAATAAAGAGTTGAGAAGCCATTTGTAAGATGTAAGAGAGTGCATGGTTTGTATTTGTTTTTTGAAGAGATAAAATTATGAGATATTATAGAGTTCTACAATTTGTTGAGTAAGCAACATTGAGAGATAGTTGTGATTTATACACAAGAGGGGTTAGTGCTCCTATGGGTTGGTGCTCGAAAATAGTTGTTATGTCAATGCTCATCAAAGGGGTTGGTGATCTTAAAATTTGGTGCTTGTAAACTTTATATTTTGAGTTTGTATTCATTCATATACTTGAGATTGTTCTCTATGGGTTTTCCCACTTTAAATTTATATGTAAAAATTTGCTCTCTCTCTCTCTTTCTCTCTCTCTCTCTCATGTGGTGCAAATTATTATTTTAGTTTTATTGTATATATTGAATGTATGATTAAGTGGTTTAAAAAAATAAATCAGATTAATTAAAAAGATATATAATATAAAATTCACCCCCCTTCTACTATATTTTGTTCTTAACAATTGGTATTAGAGTAGGTTATTTTTGAAAAAGTTTTACAGCTTGAAGGTAGATCAAGAAAGCACATTGGCTGGATCACATGAAGGATTTCATACAAATAGGAAACCTTTGTTTGATGGGATGAATTATGTTTTTTGAAGCATAAGAATGAAGACTTATTTGATGGCACTCAGTTTCAACATATGGCAAGTAGTGGTAGAGGAATATGAAGAGCCACAGACACTTGTAACTACTCTAGTAGAAAAGAAGGTTAGTGAAAATAATGCTAAACTTATAAATATTATTCTATGTGGTTTGTATGAATTAGAATTTTTTTAAGTTATGCAATGTAAATTTGCTCATGAAACATGGGTAAACCTTGAGAATATCTACAAAGGTGATGGAAAGGTTCATCAAGCTAGGCTTTAGACATTCAGATGATAGTTTGAGAGTTTAAATATGGAAGAAGAAGAAAATATAACAAGTTATCTTTTATGGGTTGATCAAATAGTTAATTAGATTCAAGGTCTTGGAGAAAATTTAGAAGAACCAACCATGATTCAAAAAGTTTTGAGATATCTACCATTGAGATATGATGCAAAAATTTTGGCAATTGAAGAAATGAAAAAATTATCCAAGATAAAGATGGATGAGCTTCATGGTATTCTTATGGCATATGAGATGTGGACTGAACAAGATAAACCCTCAAAAATAGAAGATACTTTAAAGACATCAAAGAAAGAGAAGGCTAAGATTCAAGAATCAAGTGATAGTTCTTGTGATGATGAAGATGAAAACATATATCTTTTCATTTGCAAGCTCAAAAAGAGCACAGGCAAATATCAAGGAAAATTACCTTTTAAATGTTTTAATTAGGGAAAGATTGGATATTTTGTAGCTAAATGCCCAAATAAGGGTAATGATGATAATGAATAAGGAAAGTGTACATAAAAGAATAATTTAAAAGGTAAATTCAAAAAGGGATTTGAGAAGAAGAGTTTGTATTCTAAATATCTTAGCTCAGCCGAAGATAGTTGAGCGAGTGATTTAGAAGAAGAAGAGATTATATTCATGGCCACACATGAAGATGCCTCTGCAAGTAAAAGTAAAAATGATTAAGAAGAAGAATAGGATGAAGCTAAAGTGAATCTATAAGGAGAAGTAATTGTGCCTTAGAATATTTAAATGCTCTTGAAAAGAAAAATTGAAGATTAAAGCTCCAGATTGAGAAAAATGAAAAGAAGTCAAAGGAAATAATTGAATATCTATGAGCACATATTGAATAAGCCAAGAGGAATGAAAAATATATAATGGAATAGTTGAAAATAGTAATTAAACAATGCAAAAGGTATGTTATTGAAATTGCTTCTTTAAAGTAGATCTAGAGAAAACAAATAAAGCAATCAATGATAGAACAACCAAGGATTCAAAATTTGAGAATAACATTAATATGTTGAATAAGATATTAGAAAATAAAGGATTAATGTTAGATAAGATATGAATTGGATTTGAAAATGATGAATAGGAGGTCACTAATTTCATAGATAAAGAAAAAGGAAAAACCTATGCTAAAGCTCTTACAAAAGAATAAATAAAAAGGGAAAAAGTTAAGAATACAGAGGACATCTCAAACAAAGAAGGCTAGAGGGAATAGAGCTACAAAAGGCAATTAGGTCAGAGATACACAAATAGGTCCTATTTTTATGGTTACTCTTTTTATTTTAATGGATGTGGTTATAAGAAAATAGGATGTCAAAAAAGGGCTAACAATTTTAGAAATAAGAAAGAAATTCATACAGAGTCAAGTGGAAGCCACAACTCTTCTGTTCCTCTATTAGGATTTAATGAAGAGGCCATAATATGTTACAAGTGTAATAAATTTGGACACATATCTTGGTAATATAGAAGTGTGTTTGAGGTAGTCAAGAAGTACCAGAGTTTCAATCCTCCATTCATCAAGTAGAAAGTTTAGACAGTTTCATGGAAAAAGAAACAACATAAAAACTCTATGTTGGTACAAATAGCTTTATATGCAAGAAATAAATACAATTTATGGTTCACTAAAAATAGATGTTTGAGTCACATGATAGGAGACAAGAGCAAGTTCATAATATTGAAGAAAATCAATGGTGGCATAGTGAAATTTAGAGACAATACTACTGCCAAAATTGCTTGAAAAGGTATAATAAGTTTAGATAACGGTAGAACTAAAATTGAAAATATTTTATATGTAGGTCTTAAGAATAACATTTTGAATGTAATTCAAATGTTTGTTTAGGGGCACACGCTAATGTTTTATGTATAAAGTTATGAAATTAGAAGAAAATATTTAGATGTGTTAGTTGCAAATGCTTAGAGAATAGGCAATAATTTGTATATGCTATTAGACATCAAAGGTCAAAGATGTTGTTTGAGTCAGATTAAATAAAGTTGTCTATGGCAAAGGAGAATGGGGCACATAAATTTTTACAATCTTGTCAAAATAAAAAATATCAAGTAGTTATAAATCTTTCAAAGATTATAAAGCGATCTGACATGCTTTGGGAACCTTGTCAGCATGAAAAGCAGGCTAGAAGGTGATTTGAAACAAAAGAGTACTTGAGTACTCAGATGTTAGAGCTTGTTCACACTAATGTATGTGGACATATGAGAACTCAATGTACTCAAGTTGAAAAGTATTTCATTTTTATTATTGATGATTTTTCATGTATGACTTGGGTAATATTTTGAAAGAAAAAATAAGAAGCTTTCAAATATTTCAAAGCATTCATTGAGAATGAAACTAGTTTGAAGATTAAGTGTCTAAGATCAGATCAAGGAGGAGAATTCATGTGAGATCAATTTATTGATTTTTTTGAAGACCATGAAATAAAGAGATATTATTCAACAGGTATAACTCCATTGTAAAATGGAGTAGTTGAATGAAAAAATAGAATAGTTCAGGAGATGGTGAGGGCAATGCTAAATGAATCTAAGATATTAGATAAATATTGGAGAGAGGTAGTTTATATATTAGTGAATATTAAAAATAGAGCATTATTAAGAGCCAATAGTGATAGGACTCCTTATGAGCTATGGAAAGATAAACCAGCAATAGTTGATTAATTTAGAGTTTTCAGCAACATATGCTTCATAAAGAGAATTGATAAAAAAACATGGTAATTTTGAATCTAGAGCAGATGAAGGTATATTTATTGGTTATTCTCACAAAAGTAAATATTATAAATTTTATAACAAAAGAAACAAAAAAATTGTTGAAAGTGCAAGTGTCAGGATAGAAGAAGATGGAACACAAAGAATTAGTGATCCAGTAGACATTCATTAAATCATTGAAGAGGAAGGTTTTGAAGAATCAGATGAAGATGAGAAGGAAAAAAGAGAACCAAAACTACATCCAAATATGTTAAAATAAATCATAATGAAAGTGAAATCATCAGGGACATAAATGAAGGAATTCACACTAGAAGAATGATGGTCAGTGAATTTGAGCAAGTTAATTTCTTTTTACTATCCAAAATTCAGCCTAGAACTTTTTTAGAAGCTAGACATGGTAAGCATTAGGTTAAGGCTATGGATGAAGAATTAAATCAGATAGAAAAGAATAATACTTGAGAATTAGTGCCTAGACCAAAATATCACAATGTGATAGGAACAAAATGGGTTTATATAAATAAGTTGATTGAAAATGGAGAAGTGACCAAAAATAAAGAAATATTAGTATGTAAAGGATATGCTCATTTTGAGGGAATAGATTTTGAAGAAACTTCTACACCAATGAAAAGGTTAGAGGCTATTAGAATTTTTCTTGCATATGCAGTGTTAAAAAATTTCAAAGTGTTTCAAATGGATGTTAAATCTACCTTCCTAAATGGGAATCTAGAAGAAGAAGTCTACATTGAGTAGCCAAAGGGATTTATTCTCTCAAATATTAGTAGCCATTTATGAAGATTGAAGAATACATTGTATGGATTGAAACAAGCTCCCAGAGCTTGTTATGCAAGACTTGATAATTATGTATAGGATTAAGGTTTCAAGAGAGGATTTGTTGGTAGTAATCTCTTACATCAAAATAGAAGGTGAGCATCAATTGATTGTTATGGTATATGTTGATTATATCATTTTAGGAGGAAATATTGAAAATATGACAAAAAAATTTTAGATGTCTATGCTTAGAGAATTGTCATTTTTCTTAGGATTGTAAATATTATAGTTAGATAAAGGAATTTTCATATCTCAAAGAAAATATGTCAAGGAAATGTTGAAAAAATTTGGTTTTGAAGATTGTACATTAGTTGTCACACTAATGTGTATAGGAAATAAGGTGAGTAAGAATGATGATTCACCTCTTATGGATCAATATTTGTATAGATCTATGATTGGTAGTCTTATATTTGACAACATCAATGCCAGACATCATGCATGTAGTTGGTATGGTTGCAAGATATCAATCATCTCCAAAAGTTAGTCATGCTTAGTTGGTGAAGAGAATATTCAGATATATCAAGGGGACATTGGATTATAGATTATGGTATCCCACAAGCAAATATTTCACTTTGGTTACTTATACAAATTTATATTGGGTAGGGTGCTTGGATGATATAAATGTTACAAGTGGAGGAAATTTCTTCCTTGGTGATAGCTTAGTATCATGGCTAAATAAGAATCAGAATTCAATATCACTTTCTACAGCTGAAGTAGAATATCTTGTAGTAGTATTGGGTTTTACTAAAGTGCTTTGGATGAAGTAAAACTTGGAAGATATCAAGGTAATTATGATGAACCTATTTCCATTTTTTGTGATAACACAAGTGATATAAATATTTCAAATAATCCAATGATTCATTTAAGAACAAAACATATTCTTATTAGATATCACTTTTTGAGAGAGCAGGTTGAAGATCAATAGGTTAAGATGGAGTATATTAGTACTATAGAGAAGATTGTAGATATTTTCACAAAGGCACTACCAAAAGACACATTTGAGTATCTATGATATAAGTTGGGAGTAATTTATTTTACTTCCTGTCATTGAGGTTCAACATCAGTTGAGGGGGAGCTAAGTGTTAGCTCTAGATAGGCCCATTTCCATCGATGTCGAAAGGGGAGAATAAAAGGTATATGTACAGGTGTAGAAATAGGTACAAGGAATAGGTACAGGTTTATTATAATAAGGGGGAGTTATTATATATATTTTAGATGGTAGTATGTGTAGGTTTTAGGATGTGGTAGTTTTAGTTTGAAGTTGCCATCAATGACAAAGAAGGAGATTTTTGGAAATATTGTCATTGATGTCAAAGGTCTAGAATTATTGGTGATAAAGGCCCTATTGCATTTAATGGTGTTTTTAATATTCATATCTTGGCTAAGGTGTGTAAATATTTATTTAATATTAATGAATATCTATTTTTGGTTGTATATAAGTCAAAAGAGGGCCCATCAATAATTTAAAGAGTCATGGGGTAAAAGATGAAAGAGGAATGGGATGCCTTTTCTCATGAAGAGTCATCTTGAGGAATTCCAAGAGTCACCATGTGAAGACAAAAGAGGTATGGTACATTTTTCCATGAAGAGACACTTTGAGGAATATGAAAAGTCAAAAAGATAAAGACAAAAGAGGAAAGAATGCTTTTGCTTATGAAGGGTCACCATATGACTTTTTAAATGAAAGGAATGAAGGGTCATGCAAGTTTGGCACAATTTTTCATGAGGATTGAAGGATCACAAAGGGTGAATGCCAAAGGCCATTTGGAAAGCTATAAATAAAGTGTTTATAATCCATTTGTAAGATGAAAGATAGTGCATGGTTTGTATTTTTTTTTTAGGAGAGAAAAGTAGGAGATATTTTAGAGTTATATCATTTGTGGAGTAAGAAACATTGAGAGATAGTTGTGTTTTATACACAATAAGGGTTGGTGCTCATAAATATTTGTAAGGGGTTGGTACTTCTATTGGTTAGTGCTCATAAATAGTTATTGTATTGGTGCTTGGAAAAAGGGTTGGTGCTCTTGCAAGTTGGTACTTGAGAACTTTATATTTTGAGTTGGTGCTCATTTATATACTTGAAATTGTTCTCCATGGTTTTTCCCACTTTGGGTTTCCATGTAAAATTCTAGTATCTCTCTCTCTCTCTCTCTCTCTCTCTCGTGTGGTGAAAATCATTATTTTAGTTTTACTACATATCTTGAATGTATGATTAAGTGGTTAAAGAAAAGAAATCCAATTAAGTAAAAAGATATATAATATACTAATTCAGCCCCCCCTCTCAATATATTTCATGCTTAAGAATAAAACCTAAATCCATGCTCATATTTTCTCTTTCACATTTATAAACTCAACTTGACCCTTCCTTAGACCATACTAGGTCTCTATACACGTTAGGGTTAGAACCACCAGTCATACTTGGATTTCAAAAACACTTGAAAGCCTGTTGCATTATTCTCAAACCATCACACACATGATAAATGACATAATATAAATATCACGTGCTATCAAACTTCTTCACACAAGTATAATTCTATTAGACTCAATAAGTTACCACACTTATGTCTTCACACTAGGTCTCTTATGCAAAAATTAAGCCTCAATACCTAACATTTGAGTTTTTTTCAAGGATTATTTGCCTTATACACATGTTGAAACATTGTTCAACATCCTCTCATATGATATAACACTTATTTTCACACTTTTAAGCTCAAATACCTTCATCTCGTCACCATCATACCTCTACAAGATTTTTTCAAGCTTAAGAACTAGTCTAAATATACAATCCTACTATGTTTCACATATCTTGAAGAACTTATTTCCACTATAGACACATTATCATGTCATACTCTACTTTAAATAATGTCATAATACACTAAACATTATTAGATCACTCACTTTATTAGACTTCATTATGCATACCTTATTGAACATAAAAGATATCATACTTGTTTTGTCATTAATGATAGTGCATAAATACATGACATCAATAACAACTTGCAACATTTTAGGCCTAATAGGCCTAAACTACTTCCTAGGGATCTGAGCCACCATGAAGGTAAATTATTGGCTTAAAATTCACCATATCACCTTATTCCATCTAACTTTCACCCTTTTCATTTTTTCTTTATCTTCATAGACCACCATTTCAGTCCATATCTCTCTTAGGTCTACCTTGAGTGCCATTATCAACCCTGAGTGCTTAACAGTTGGTGTTGGAGACCTACGTAGTCTCTTTTAGATATCTAAATTGTTTTTTTTTAATTTTAATCCTTATTAAATATTATCTCATGGATTTTTAAAATCTTTTTAATGTAATCCCAATAATTTTGATCTTAGGCTCCATCTATAGTCAAGCACATAGGTCTCTCATGCTTGTTTAGGCCTATTAGGCCTAAATAGGCCATTAGGATCCTTTTATCTATATTAAGGGACCAAATAATTCACTGTAAATTTAGGGACTTAATATAAAAATTTATAGGCCCTATTTTTTCTTCTTCACCTCACCCCTATGTAGGGTTCCTTTGCTTTAACCTTCTTATGTGACCTTGCTTGTAGGTCATAGTTAGGCCTACTTGAGCTGTATGTGTAAGCATCCAAATTATAGGTATATTGAATTTGCATGAATAATGGAAAAATAATTTATGTTTATTTCAGTAGAATAAGACTTTTTAATCTCTTATTAAAGGAATTTTCCACTTAGCCTCTATACTTCCTCATCATCAGTCAGTGACTACTCATCCAAGCCTATTAGGCTTAATAGCTTATCAAGGTTCTTTAATTTATTCCATAAGAAAAAATAATTACAAGTATACTTATATACTTAGAATAAAAATTATGGTACTTCCCTTTTATCCTATAATTTTACCATTATGCAATATTCTTGACATTTCACCTTCTTATCTAAAAACCATATCTGTAGGTGGCAGTCTTGCATTTTAAGTGTGTGAGAGAGTGGCCTTTTTTCTTCATGACAATATCCTCTCCATTTATAGAATTATATCATATTTTATATGGATTTATCAGAATTAATTCACTCCTCTCACCTTGAAAACACCCTAGATAAGACTGATGTTCAACTTGTCTTTCATCTATAATCAAGCTTGTAAGATATAGTTGTGTATCTCTGACTATGTTAGCCTATTTGAGAGATGATGAGGTGTTACATTATTTTATTGGGTTCAATTATAATTTTGGTGACACAATTTATCATTTTATCCTTATCAATATACTCATTCTCATCACACCATCAATGCTTCTCCAAATCTACAGTCATATTCCTATTTGCATTGAAGTCTTGATTGAGATTGTCTCTCTAGGGCTTAAGGATGAGTCGATGATGTTTGTATTGGTTAGAACTTAATTTTTGCATCCTAATAATTATTTATAGGATAATATGACTCCTCAAGTATCCTCAATTTATTTAAGACACCATCCAAATAGTCCTTCATTTTCTTAGTCTACACAATATGCCACTACAATCAAGACTGTGAGAGCTTGTCTTTAAAAGGTTGAGGATGAGAATGGTTTTTTAAGTATAATATAGTGATTATCATGAGGTAAATAGTATATATTATAATTGATATGTTAATTTAATTTATAATTTTAAAACAACTTGATGGTTTTACACAACCATTACCATAACATTCTACTCACACTTTCAAGGAGACCACATTATATACATGGCAATTACATTGGAGTAAGACTTGAAGGAGTTTATTGGTCGTGTGGTGGTTTAAATATGTTTTATAGGAATATAATACTTGAGTAGACTCAAAATAAGCATCATCCAATCTCAAAACCACCACTTACTTCCATTTCCATGCCTTGAAGACTCTGTGAAAAGAATCAACACTGCCTGCCACCTACAAAAATGATAATATGAATGTTTTATTATTTGTTGGGGTTCACACATGTGAACCAATAGTGGATAATGGTGGATATGTATTATTTAAACCCATGATAAGACACATACAAACACTCATTACATTAAATAAACCATAAATGCACTAAAACTATTATAGAGATAACCCTATGTGGATGAAGAATGTAAATTTGGTCACTTGAGTTCTTAAAATTTGTTCATAAAGCACATGGGATAAATATGGAAACCAATTCCTAGGATTGGAATTCCATCATACCTCCTTCCTATGGCCAATATCTCAAGTCACCATTATAGAAACTAGAAAATCACATGCTACACTTTGAGATGTCATGTTGACCTTGAGATTACCCCTCAACCCCTTTGGGACCATTTCACAACCTTTCAACCACCAAACACAAGTCATACTATCTAATTTAACAATGTTAACTCTATCCTCTCAACTATCCATGGTCGACCCTTAACCACCATTGGTTAACCTTGACCATCGATGGATTGTCTTTAACTACCTCAAGGATTAATTTTAATTGAAACTCTAACTTTATTTTGTATTAATAGATGTTTTATCTACTATTATTCATAATCAATGCGTGTTGAGCATAAAATTAGATATCTTGTTGAAACATATTATTTCACCACTCCCGTCCCTCTACATTAAGAGAGGAAGAGGATGTGGGAAATCATCAACAATAATTATCAGAACTTCTTGGGTAAGAGATCATAGTTTTTCTATAGGTATTATTTTAGCTTCCAATAGCTAGGATAGAGGTCAAAAGTGCTATTGTAACTCATCAATTAATAACTAAGGTATTGTCACTCTACTAGAATTGTTATAGAAGGTATAAGTTTTTAGCCAACCTTAACATTCTTCAGATTAATTAAAAAAAATCTAAGTATCCATTCCTTATCAATATTCAACAATTCTTTTCTATCTGTCATTACTTATGTCACATTCCCTCTATATCACAACTAGTAGCTAACCCAAGCTCACCTTCCATAACCCTCTTAAAAACTTCCAATCCAAACTTCTCTTCTAAAAATAGATCCCACAATAGCCACTAATGGTTTCCTAACCACCACTCTTACACTAATCACTTAAACTTTACTAACCATCAATGGATACCCAACTATCGATGGTTTCACCCTAACCACCGATGGTCTCTATCTATCATTCTCAATAGTAAGGTTATTTTACCTATCAAACCTTGACCAAACCCATTTTTTGAGTTTCTATCTTATCACAGAGGGTCACTCAACCTTATAAATCATATATGACTTAAATAACATTGATATCTAATCATTTATCAAAATAATTATTCAAAATCTCTTATTTCTTCTCAAACACTTCTTGTATTTCATTTCGTTACCTTCTATTATTTATGTAAGCAGTTTATCTTTCATTTTTAGAACTTAATTGTCTAAATGTCTGGATTGACACCCTCTAAGGAAGCTTGTGATTTTTGGATCTAACTCATGCTATGAAATCCACCCTATTATCTAACTAATCAACCATTTATTTAGTGTTTTCTTATATGCATGTCATTCTTCCCTAGATATAAAAGAGTGTTTACAACTATCTGGATCATAGAGTGCAAACCAAATATAGGTTATACTAACCTCACCCTTCTTTCAAGTTTTAAATATTTCTAAATAAAATAATAAAAATTTATGTGAAACATTCTGGCATGCTCTATGGGACCCATAAGTCTATTCTTTGGTTCATAGTTTGCATATAGGTTCTTTTCTTCTTGTTTTATGCTCATTTAAATTAAATCAAAATTTCTTTAGGGCTTAAAAATAACTACATACATTATTTTCTTGAATTTATTAGCTCACATAAATTATATTAAATCAATTAAATTAATCATAGTCTCACATATCCCCACACACATAAGACCAAACCACATATACAATTAAACATCAAAACATTGACATAAGGCCGAACTAGGATTTAATCACCTAATGGTCACCTTTCTTAGGATACCCTATTATGATTTGATCACCAAGGGGAGAAAAAACCCAGTATACTATCTGAGTATAATCTCTAGTAACTTGGTATATTTTGGCTAAACACTCAACACCCTTATTGTTATAGTGTGAAGTGACAGGGTAGGCCCCAATATCAAGCCACATACCAAGTTATAGTACATATTTTTAGAGCCTTTAAATACCTAGAACCATCCTTAGATATCTTCTTGTAGCACCCTCTCTACAAGTCCAAATTATTCTTCATGACTTATTTAGAATTGAGGCATAAGCCTAAAGAGAGATAATAAAGTTATCTTAGGGTTTTAATGCACATTAGTGTATGCATTTCTTTCCTTAAGATCTTTTTATTTTGATTGCTTCTCTTTTGAGTTGTGAGATTACTTGTATGTTCATTTTCCCCTTATTTTCATGGTTTTCACTAAGTAAGAACTAAAAAAATTAAGAAAATCAAGATCCACCTCCTAATCATCCATCTGCCTCTTCTCCTTTATCCATGGAGTACATCTCAGATATAGAGAGTTTTACCCATCCTTTTGGAAGTCTTGGTATCTCTCAAATAGTTTCCCAAGGTGATGCAAATTTTTACACCATTTTACATAACAGCCCCATATTCCTCCAACATTACCTTAACATCATATCCCATTATACCCCTAATTTGGGTCTTAATGTTTACCCACCCTATGGTATATCCTCTCACCTTATGAGTAGCACCTCTATTATCACCATTTCTACCCAAGCTCTAGTCACCCAAGCATCTTCTTCTACTAATAATCTCACTAATACCACCATCCAAAACCAACCCACCCAACCAACTAACACCTAAACACCTTCCACCCTAAAAAATTTCTTCTAATATAGGAACAAACCAACTTTTCTACACTGGTACTCTGTTTACCATGGGAGTACCCTCTATTAGTGTTAACACCCTTCCTCTTGGTTCCATCCCACCTACCTCCACTCCATTCAAGAAATTGGTGGTTCCCATACCTTCTACCCTTAAACCCATTAGTACCAATATTACTACCCATCCTCAACCTATTAACTCGACCATACCTCTAACCCAACCCATGTCAATGCCTCAATAGGTTCCTATTTCACCCAATCAAAGCTATATTCCAAATGACTATGGGTATATGGATCCATCATTTACCCAAAATCCTATATCCATCTAGCCATTCATGACATCATCCCAACCATCCATGTCTACACATCAATATGTGACAACCTCTCTACCTTTCACTAGCTACCCTTATGTTGTACCTATCCAAACCCAACATAATCTACCCTACAACTATGGTGGTGCAAAACTAAAAATGGATAAAATGACCACTTTAGAGTAATCTATTTTTGGTTCCCATAACCTCTTATCATATGAATAAAATATTTAATGAACCAGTTCACCCATTAGACCCCATTTGACCTTATCCTCCTCAATGGGAGCTTACAAAATTTTCAAAATTTCAGAGCAAGGAAGACCCTCAATAAAATTTGAGAGCATTTAAAAAATCTTTATATTTTATTGAATATTATGATGTAATACTTCTTCATAACTTTCCCAAGTATATATCAATTATAGAACTAGACTGATATATTGACATTACTAAGAACTCTCTTTTTTATTTTGCCCAACTAGCTCAAACCTCCTTATACCACTTTTCCATAAACATCTCTAAGAGAGTTTCCATTACCGATATCTACTCCATTCAACAATTTTATGATTAGTTTATTTCCAACTTTTTAACCCATTAGAGAATCTTGATAAATCAACTCTCTTTCTCTTTTCTATAACTTGCGTTGATTGATCTCTTTTCTCAAGCTTGTGTCAAACACATTTCCTCCACTTTTTGAGTTTAGACTTTTAAGACATTTGAGGAAGATTTCACCATGGAACATAAGTTACATAATAGAGACAATGATGAGGGGAAGTTAAAATTTAGAAACAAGAACTACACCTTTAAATCAAATGAGGCTTCCCCCTCAAAACCTAATAACCAAACCAACACCAACACCAAAAATAAGGGAGCCATGAATGCAGTTGTCCTTAAAACCTCTCTTCCACTAGTTATTAACTAACCCAACTCTTCCAATTCCTCCAATAAAAACACTAGAAACCAAAATCGCAACAACCAAAAATAATTTACTACACTAGGGGAGTCATATGGTTTAGTCTTGGAAAATTTGTTAAAATAAAATATCATATAACTACCACCAATAAAACCTCCATAAGAATTTGATTCATCTCATGTTGTACCCAATTGGTATAATGAGAATGAATTCTATGATTTTTACCATGTCTTTGGGCATGATATTAGTAAGTGAAATACATTTAAAACATTCTCTAAAGACTAATTGATAAGGGGTAACTTGTTTTGGATAACCCCAATGCACCCCCAAATCAATCACTTAACATATTTAGGCATCCATTCCCAAACCATGCCCCTTTCATGAATAATGAAAACAATAGAGTAGAATCCTCTCACAACCATGTGGTCCATACTATTAATTTGGTTCTTAGTGAACTTATTAAGGTAGTGGAAACCATTACCCAAATCAACTTTCCTTTCCCTTCACTTACTGAGGTATTCGAGTCACCCTCTATTTCATTGGGATATTTGTGTTGCCCTCTATTCCTTTGGGATATTTGAGTTACCCTCTATTCCTTTGGGAACCAAGACAAAGGAAACAACCATTCCCCTTTCTCTACTTATTGAGGTAGTGGAGCTACCAACATCTCATTTTGAAGACATACCAAAATAAGTATCCATTACCATAATATCCTTATCTTTCATCTTAAATCAATCCACTCTTCCTTTGGAAAGAATTCCTAAGGAAGAAAGCACTCTATCTACCTCTCTTATATAATACACATCTTTGCAAACCTTGGAGACTTTGATTGAGGAGAGGGATGAGGTAACCACTCCTCTCTCTCCACCTATGAATTTGTAATTTTAAATCAATACCTAAGGGATCAAACCTATCTAGAAGTCATTTTTACAACTAGTTCAAAACATATAATACCTATCTCAACCAAACATAGATAGTTCCATATTTTGGCACCATCTTGGGATTATTTACCATTACAAACTAAGTAAGAGGCTCAAACCACACCATTGTCAAACCAACTTTTCAATTCCATTATTAAACATACCATCACCCCACCTAAACCTTTACAAACCTTCTACCCTTCATGCTATAGTTGAATTGACCAAACCAACTACACCTAAAATAACCCTAGTAGCTTCACCCATCATAACAAAACCCATCAAAAACATGGGTATACTACCTACTCAAAGCCTTACTTACTCACCTTCCTTGAAAATTGGATTTAGCACCACTTAACCCACCAAAATTCAAGTCAGCCAAGAAGGAGGAGCCACCTATAATCCTAAAAACTAGAGCCTTGCCACCTATTTCTACTTTGACTCCCATTTTGAGACCACATCCTTCTTCCCTTCTAGGACCTCATCCTTTGGTCAAGAAAACATGTCTCCCAAAGATAACCCAAACCTAACCTAATCTTCTATTTGTGCCCCTACCTATCCTATTCACTACCTTAACCTCCAAATCCTCCAGTACCAAACATCCTACTTCTAAACCTTCTATTTTTAAATCACCCACTACTGATCCTACTATTTCTAAAAATTTATCCTCTAAAGCCTCAACCACTAAGAGCATTCTACTACCCAAAACTCCCATCACTAAGCCTACTCCTAAGAATACTTCCATTCCAATAATTAAAACCAAAACACCAACATCCATTCCACCTTTACTTGAGCCTTACTCAACCATCCTACAGAGGTAATTACAAGCTTCTCTCTTGACTTTACCTCCCATCAATCCATTTGACCCCCATAGTTTTAATCCATCTTGGTTTGATGACAACCTAATTTTCTCATACCACAAAATTCTAGGACATGATATGAATAATTGTAAATATCCTCAAGTCATAGTCCATCAACTATATGTTGACGATGACCTATTATCAAAAAATCCATCCATAACCCCACAGCCACTCCAAAACCACACCCTATCACCCCAAACCTACTTGCTCCTAAAATCTCATCCAAGAGCGAAGAGGAACCAAAGTAGTCCTCTAACCCAACTCCTCCCCGAATCCATACCATCCATGTGGTCACATGATCCTAAGTCTAACAAAAGGATAAGGGGAAGGTAAAGATGTCTATTCCATGGATATACCATTCTTATACCACCTAACCATTCAGCCAAACCCAAAAATCCTCACCTTCTCCCAAACCCAAGATATCCATCTTAGGCACCTCTCAATCTAACCCTTTTGAGTGAATCCAAAGAGTGGTTCTAAATAAACTTCACCAAACACCAATGAAGATGAGTTTATATGAACTAAGCAATACCTCACCCCAACACTGTTAGACAATGATAGAAGCTTTACAGTCTATAAAGGTGAAACCCAAAGATCTATAGCCTCTAAAAAAAATGTTCATATCCCTCAACATTTCCATCCTTGTTAATATTAAATATTAATAAATACCTTCCATTCATCCCCATAATCTAGATCCACATCTCTTCATTACTGCATACATCAACCAAACATGCATCAAAGGACTATGATTCATGGAAAGGATAATATCAACATTATCTCCTCCCATGTATATGCCTAGATGAATCTACCAGAGAACATCATGCCAAAACACATAATAGTGTTCCAATCCTTCAATGACACTATGGAAAAAAATCTAGTAACATTCATCCTCCACATTCATCTCAGACCTCGCATCCTACTTGAGATCTTATACATAATATAAGGTGAGTTATAATGTAATGTCTTATTTGGAATCCATTAAATATATTCCATGAATTATGTACCATCCACCCTAAATTGGTGCATCAAAATCAAGCATGAGGGTCAATTAATTACCATACAAGTTGACCTTAGTCCGTTTACATCATGTAAAATGACATACCATCTAAATGATTTTCTCCTCCTTCCCACCACCAATTATTCATCAACCAACAATGATTCCACTTCTCCTATCAACCAAACCTCTACTACCTTATCCATTCCTTATACCTATATCCCCATAGAGGACCCTTTGGAATATACATTATAATGTCTCTCACTTGAGGAATATCACCTCTTAGCCTTTGATGCCTTCCCTACTCCCTAGGAGTATGGGAACCTTGACTATAACCTAGTTATGACACTAATACTGGAACCAATATTTATTTTGGACCTCTCAATATATAAATAAACCTCATCTATGGGGGACTTGATTAACTACTTGCCACTTTCTTGACCTCATATTATCCTCAACCATTCACCTCTAATTTTTCCTACTTGGATAAAATAAAATTTGCCAAAACATAAATTGATAGGTATTATTAGAAGGGATTTGGTCTAAGATGTTACAAACATGGGCCAAAAAATTTTATTCCATTTAAGACTCAAAATCCTCATGAAATATTTGGTCTTGGTTTTGCTCCACCATAAAAACCAATAGACTCTCCTCTTATTAGGATGATAATTATATTCTTTCTTATCTGGGTGCCAAATATTATTCTATACATATATCCATTCCTCTTGAGACTTTAACCATGTTAAACAAATCCACCATGGATATCAGCTTGGGTACTCTAAATAACTTGGGCATTGTCAAAATCAGCTAATCACTAAATTATTAGGAGCTTCAAGATTTCTCCTCCTTCCTATAAGACTATATCAAAATATTTACTTGGTCGTATAATTAAATGCAAGGAATTGACCCCTCTATCACTACCCATAATATAGTCACCAACTATTATGCCAAGTGAGTAAGTAAAAAAATTCATTGGATGTACTCTCTCATAGCCCTTCTCGTCAAAGAAGAACTTCAATTCCTCCTATACATAAATTTCATTTAACCCATTAATTATCCCCAATTGGTCTTGAATATCATCCCTATCACCAAAACCATAGGGGGACTTCACATTTGTGTATACTTTCATGACCTTAACATTTTTTCCCTAAAGGATGACCTTCCTTTGCCAAGTATTGACCAACTTATTAATCTTACATCTGGACATGAGATGATATATCTTATAGATGGGTTCTTGGGTTACAATCAGAGCTTAATTTCCCTAAAACATCAACACAAAACCACATTTATCACCCTATGGGGAACTTTCTTCTATAGGGTCATGCCTTTTGGTCTAAATAACACTAGTTTAACCTACCAACATGATATGACCTACATATTCCATGATGTTATTTAAATTTTTTTAGAAGACTATGTTGATGAACTTATTAGGAAATCCAAATCTTGTAAAGATTATTTGGACATTCTCAAGATTATCTTCAAATGCCTCATCCATTAAAATCTCCACCTTAATCCTAAGAAGTTTATTTTTAGGGATTTTATCAAGAAAGTTCCTTGGATTTATCATGTCTATCCAAGGAATCAAAGTTAATCCTCAACATGCCTCCTCCCACCCACATCAAATAGCTCTAGATCTTATAAGGAAAACCCCAATCCATTTATTGCTTTATCTCTCATCTCTAAGATTGATGCCAACCTTTTAATCAACTTATGAAGAAGGATGTATCTTTTAAGTGGAAGATAGAATATCAAAAATGCCTTTGATTCACTTAAATAGTACTTTGCATATCCACACATCTTCATTCCTCCTAAGGAAAATCAACCTTTTTACCTTTATATTTTCACTATTGACCACTCCTTAGGGGTAACGTTGGCTCATCGGGATGAGTAGCATAAAGATAAAACCATATATTGCATAAGTCATACACTTATAAAGTATAAGACTTGTTACACCCATAAAAAAAAGCTTTTCCTTCCCTGATTCTTCATCACATCTAAACTTTTCCATTACCTTCTCAACAATAAGGACTATGTCATAACTAATATTGATACACTTAATTATATGCACTCTAATCCATACCAAAACCAATGTATGTCTAAGTGACTCATGCTCTTAGCTACATTTGACCTTGAGTTCCTCTAGTAGAAGTAAAAAAAAGGGTAGGTCATCATCAACCAATTAGATAAAGCACCCTTAACAAATAACCAACTATCCTCCCTTGAGTTTCCTAATGAGTCCATCACCACCCTTTCCAAAGAGGGTATCACGTATCAAATGACCTTGTTCTTTTATGGATCAAAGTGTCAACATGTTGTGGGAGCTAGGATCATTGTTATTCCCCTTAATTCTAAATATCTTTCCTTATACTTCAAAATTGACTTCAATTGTACTAATAATATGGCCGAGTACAAAGCCCTAGTGATAGGTCTTCAAACTACATTAGCCTTGGGAGTTAAAATAATTAATATCTTTGGTGACTCTCAACTTATGGTAAATCAAATCAATGGCTCTTATCAATGTGATAATGATGTTTTGAAATAGTACAAAAAATTATATGATGTACTAATAGTATCATTTAAACACTAAAATATCTAAACCACTCCATGATCTATGAACAAGTTTGCCAATATGATGACTTGTCTTTCTTCCTAGCTCCCATCAACACCTTCTCACTCTAAGCTATATGTCATCATCCATCATCTTAACTAGCATTATTATATCGAATTAGAATCTCCAAATATATTTATTATATAGGGGACCTAACTTAAGCTTTGGTATAAGTAGATATTTCAATATCTCAACCTCACCATCATCCATTCCAATACTTTTAAGAATGGTCGTAGAGAGTTCATTTAGGGTATCTCTCATTGCAACCATATTAGGGGGAATAATTTATAAGTGTGGCTTCGATGGCTGTATTTCTTTTTACCTACATAACTACAAAATCTCTCATGCTATCAAGGAAATGCATGATGGGATCTATGGGGGCCACTTTAGTGGCCTAACCATCACTAAATTTATCCTTTGACTTGGCTATTATTAGCTCTCCCTTAGCCAATATTGTTGTTATTATGTGAAGAAATAAGTTAAATGTCAATAACATGCCAATGTACATCTGTACCTAGCCATAGTCTACAAGTATATAAGGATTTATGATAATTCTCACAATGGGGTCTAGATCTTATTGGTGAAATTAACCCTCATTCTTCATACAGACATCATTATATCATCACTACAACATAATATTTCACCGAATGGATATAGGCTATTCCCCTCATCTCAACCAAGGCCAAAAATATTATCTATTTTTATCAACCATCACATTATCTATCATTTTGGTGTTCCTCACAAAATTATAACTTACAATGGTAAATATTTTAATAAAAAACAAGTCTAAGGTCTTTGTGACACATTCAATATCAAATTAAATTCCTCATCACCTTATCTTTTAAAAGCAAATGGATAGGTTGAAGCTTCTAACAAATATATCAATAACATACTAACTAAAATGGTTAATGCATCTAGTCAGGATTGGTACATACATATCCCCTTTCCCTTATGGATGTATTGTACTAGCATTTTAACCACTATGGGTGTTAACCCTTTATTTTTTATGTTTAGATCAGATATTTTCTAGACTCTCAAAGTCCAAATTCCCTCTCTTTTCATATCCCTATAAGATCTCATTTCTAAGAGTGATTATCATCAAGAACATTTGTCCCAACTTGAAATACTTGATGAATGTTATTTATCCATGATTACCCATCTTCATATCTATCAATAACATATCAAGCACACTTATAAAAAGCAAATAAAAGTGTAAGAATTCAATATTAGAGATCTCATCCTAAAGTAAAATTGCCATATCACCAATATGGAAAAAAGCAAGGATGGAAAGTTAACTTTCAATTAGATTGGACTTTATATCATAACACACAAGTATGGATTAGGAGTTTACCGGTTATCCTCTTTTAAAGGGAAACTAGAACCTAAGCCCCTCAATGCTTCATATTTGCATACTTTCTTATTTAAATAAGACTAAACTCACTATTTGTCTAACTTAAGCTCGTCCATTATTTTTGTTGTCCTCCAAAAATAATAGTCATTTTTGGGACAACATTTGAACTATTTTGGTCTTACAGACCAAAATTGTCTCTTCCATTTCCAAAATTTGTCCTAGACATTAAAATTCCTCATTTTCCAAGCTTTTCAGAGAATCTATGGACTCTGTAGGTACTTTCATTTATACAAGTTCAAAGGCTTTTGCAAGCAGTTTCAGTCAAAAGAATCAGTTTTTAACACTTAGTCATTCTCCAGAATTGGTTCAAAACTTTGGTTCAATTGAAAATCTTCATAGGCAAGCATCTGAGTGCAAAAAGAGACTTGAACCATTAAACTATTGAACCATTAGACCACTTTGGTTTAAAGGTTCAAGGTTCAATAGTGGGTTCAACCAAAGGAACAGTTCAATGGCTCAGTTCAACCAAGTGGTTCAACACTTTATTTGACTCAGCATCTTTTGGTTCAACCAAATAGTTCACTTAGTTGATTCATTCTTTCAGTTCATCCTTTGGTTCAATGTCTCAAAGTTCAATAGTAGGTTCAAAGATATTTTTCAAAGCTTTGTTTAAATTGTTGAGCCAAAACATGGTTTAATGTCTTGGTTCAACGAACAGGTTCAACAAACAAGTTCAAAGGCAAGTTCAATGCTTAGTTCAATCATTGAACCATTGGCTTGAACCATTTTTGGTTCAACCGATTGGTTCAACTGATTGGCTCAATGACTTGGTTCAACAGAATGGTTCATCACCAAAGTTCAAAGGGGTGGTTCAATGCAAAAGGAAGCTTCTCGAAGGAAAAGTGCCCTTGCGGAGGACACTTAATCAATAAAAACACCCTTTAAAAGGGTCATTTTTTAAAGAAGCTGAAAGGTAATTCTTTTAGATTTGTTTAAGGCATTTAAAAATTGTCTAAGACTTAATTCTTTCATATTTTTGTTTGAAGGAATTCCTTTAGACAAAAATTCCAAAAGAATTCTATGTGGCCATGGGCACAAAAAATCCAAAGACTAAGTCAAAGACTTGGTGGAACAAATTTATGTTGACTTTTGTTGGCGAGAATTTTCCCCATACTTTTTGTTTGCACAAATTTTCCCTCGGCAAATTGTCCATGGGAATTTTACGTAGGACAAATGTCTATGGAAATTACCCATGGGAGAAAACACCCAGGAATTTTCTTGAAGGAAGCCTCAAATAGAAAGCTTAGGGATTTATTCACAGGAACTACCAAGGCAAAGGGATGTCGAAGGACCTTGAAGGGCAGATGCCCTTGCGGGGGACTCTCAACAGCCAAAGTAAAGGGATTTTTTGACTCGACACAGATCATTTCTTAAGGCTCAAAAGGGCAAGTCCAATCCAAAAAAGTATCAAGCAAAAAGCCAAAAGTTGAAAGAGGACAAAGGGGTGATGCACTCGAAGACGTCAAATTCAACACAATCGATTAGCCATTGGAAACATAGTGATGGGTGTGCGAACATCAAATTGAAGATAATGAAATAGACATTGATCCTTTGAATTCACAAACTCAAATGCATCCCCATAATTCAAGACCAAAACCAATAGAAAGTGAGGAAAGGCATAACAATGAATGAATCTAGGACCTGATTCAATTAACCAGAAAACAAGGAATGATGAAGACAAGATCAGACCATTAGGTGGACATTGAAAGTTGCAATCTTTCAATTGCATGGCTTGTTTATTTACATTGAGAATATTAAATGGATAAAATACCCCAAAGTTCTAGCCTATTTTCCTAACAGTCCCCAATGCATCATGATGTATTATCATTCTCGAGTCCTTCTTGAAATGGCTATATAAGGGACTTTCTTTCATTGTAAAAAGATCTCTTTTTTGACAATCTGAATGAAACTCTACCCAAATTGAGAGGCATCATTAAGACTTTGTGCTCAGTCTGTTAATCATATTTTGTTACTGGAATAAGAAAGAAAGGAACTTTTTTAGACTTTGTGTTGTGATATCTTTGTTGTTAAGGAAGATGTTCTTATGTCTTTTTCCTTGATATATATTTTTTGTTCCATTAATTTAACAAGCAGAATTAGTAAAATTGTTCAGGAAGGTGTCCTGAGGAATCAACTATGGAGAGACTTTATGCCCCCACATCTGCCTTCAGTGTGTTTTCTTTTCATTGTTGCGTAAAGGACTTTTAGAAGATTTTGTGCCCTCATTGTCCTTTGTATATTACTCTGGAGCATTTCAAGTGGAGACTTTGTCTGTATCTTGATTTGCTGGTTACTACACCCTTAGTTACATTCTGCTTTTATTTCCAAGAGTATTCTTGTGGTTGGCTGAATAGTTCTTTTGAAAGAAGAGGAGTGTTGTCTGTCATTTCCCTTGAGTTTCTCCTTTGTTTTGCACACATCATCTCTAAAAAAAGAGAGATGGATGGTTTATCCTAACCCTGAGTATTATTTTCTATTTATTTATATATATATATATATAGCTTATCTATAGGTAACCTCCCCTTGATGAGAGGAGAGATCAGTCCCCTTCTGATGTGGTAAACCTAAACATTTGGATGACTAATCTTCCTACTTTGGCTGATCACACCTATTTTGTTTATCAGTATGTTGATCGAGAAAATATTCAACCAAAAATTTTTAGTGACTCCACTAGGGAAATACCCATTATCCATTTATATTCTATCCATTCACCTCCACACTAAATAGGAAAGAACACACAATTTAAAGCCTCGAGCTTCAAACTAAAGCAAATTCAATTCTTTTCCATTTTTGTTTCACAATCTAGTAGATTCAAGGTATACACAAAGCCAAAGGGCTAAAGGTATCATTGACCCTATGTTCAAGCTGGTACAACAAAGTGATTTTGATATGTTTCCTTCACCATCTCATCTCCAATGAATTAAGAGCTTCCCTCGTACTAAAGCTAGATCTCCATTACTAGGTAAAGTATCTACTTCTACTGTTGATAAAGATGTGCCTATAATTACCCCTTTAAGATTTGTTATCCTTCCTTTTTTAGAATCCTATAATGCCAGTTCAAGGTCCTTGGGGTAATGCTTTTGGTCCTCTCAATCTTACTCCTCCTCTACATGAGCTTCCACATAGTTCTAGGAAGAATTTTCATAAATTCTATGGTGATGGGAAAGTTCATCCTGATGAACATATTACATCATTCAGTATAGCTTGTGGAGTAATCAAAGTAGAATTTGAAGATGTAGTAGTTAGAATTTTTGTTGAAACATTACAAGGTGCTACTGAAAATTGGTTTTACCATCTACAGGCTCAGTTTGTAACTGATTGGAATACTCTTAAAGCTATGTTTGTAGCTAGATTCAAACTTGTAGAAGATACACATACAATTTTGGCTCAACTTACACAGATGAAGAAAGAGCCACATGAGCCTATGAGAGACTTCATAGCTAAATTTGACAAATTGAGAAACAAAATTCCTATCATTGCTCGACCTACAGCTGAGAATCTTAAATGCTTTTTCATTAATTCTCAGCTACCTGAAGTGAGTTTCCTCTTGAGACATACTAGTCAAATAGATCTCACTGCAGCTCAACTTTTGGCCACTAAAGTAGAAGATGATCTCATCTTAGTAGGGAAAATAAGAAGAGATACAAATAGAAATAGAGCTTCATCATCTTTTGAATTTGCATCTACAAGCACCATAGATCCCATGGTGCAAAAATTAGCAAATGATTTGCTTGCTCTTAAGAAGAAAATGGCTCAAGGAATGTCTTCTACTCCTACATACAGAAGGACATTCCCAAATTAGTCACATCAGGGTAATGTTGGCAGGAACCAAGGGCAATAAAATTGCCTTCCTCCCCAACAAGGGAAACATGCCCTGGAAGCTCCTCCAACCAATTTAGCAATGGGATACCTTGAAGCAGAATCAAAATTCTCTTTCTAGCCTAAATTGAATCAAGAAAATGATGTTGATATCATTGAAGACAATCAAGAAGAATCAGCTAATGACTCCCACATTGGTTTCCTGAACTACCAAGATGAACCCAAAAGTAAAGAAGAAGCTTCAGATGGATCATATGCAGTGTTTACCAAATCTAAGAACCAATCAATCTAGCAAACTGATAAAGAAAAGATAAAATAACAACCTCAACTAGCAATCACAATTGCTAAACATGGGACTGATCTACCCTTTCAATCAAAGGATCCAGTCATCACCCAAAAGGTAAATACATCCATTTCACCTTCACCTTCTACTCCTAATTTGCAAACCAGCCCACCTCCCATCCCTCCTAAAACTTAGAAAGTTTAAGTACCTTTCTCTGTACCTATCTCAATTCATCCATTTGACATAATTGATCATGTCAAAAGGACAAAAATACAGATGTCTATTTGAATACTTGCAATCCAATCTAGATCAACTGAATAAGCTAGTTCAATATGTAAAAAATCAAACCATCCTTGTAGGACAAAAAGCTAAAAAAATAACTCTTGATTCTCCAAAAAACATGCCTATTCCAAATAATTTGGTCATTACTCCTCTAGCTACTCTTGAAAAAATAGAACCCTTCTATGTTTCCCTATTAATCAATGGCTACAAGCTGAGTAACTGTATAATAGACTCAGGTGCATCTGATAATGTCATGCTTGCTAAAGTCACTGAGTCTCTTGGTCTCACACTAACCAAGATGTTTGGGAGGTGTTTCTCTATGGAGAATAAGTAAGTACCATTGTTGGGGCAAATTAAAGATGCCTAATTTTCATTCACAGCCTTTCTAGACAAGAGGATTAAGATGACTATCCTGGTGGCTGACATTTCAACATCTTATGGCATTTTACTTGGATGAAATTTCTATAAAGATGTAGGAGGAGAACTAAACATGGATCTATCTGAGGCAAGGATCCCTATCCAAGGTGTGATGAAGAGATTACTCCCTAAAAAGGAAGCAAAGTATGAGGTCACCCAGACGTCAGCCCCTGAAGCTCAAATCCTTTTTGAATCCATAGGTATGGGTAAATACTTTCTATATACAAATGAAGAAGGTCCCTCCATCTCTGATGAAGGAAAGTCTGAAGAAAAGTCAGTGTCTGATGAAATTTGGACTCTAAAATTTGATGGTAGTTGTTCTTTTATTGGTTTAAGAGCTAGGATTGTCTTGATATCTCCTCAAGGAGATATGTTTCCTTCATCCTATAAATTACAATTCAGCAACACTAAGAATATAGCTGAATACAAATCTCTGTTGTTGAGCATGAAGGCTGCTCAAGAAAGAGGCATCAAGTTTCTTCATGCCAAAGGGGATGATGAATTAGTGGTCTGTAAAGTGAGATATCTATATCAGACCAAGAATGAGAGGTTATGCCACTACCATAACCTGGTTTGGGACCAAATTGAAAGTTTTGATGCTTTCAATATTTCTACCATACCTAGAGAGTGTAATGATAGAGCTGATGCACTTGTTATTTTAGGAACTCTCTTAGTTCCTCATTTAGATTTCAAAGAAGACAAGTATACCATCGAGCTAGTCTATAGACCAAGTGTTCCTGACAATGCTGATCATTGGCAAATATTCAATGATGATCATCAGATCATTACTTTCCTAAAATGAAAATATAATTTTGAATAATTGTATTTTGAAGGCAGTGAATGTTAGAAGTTTCAATCTATTTCTGAATCCAGTTCAGATATGAATGAAGAATTCCTACAGCTAAAAGGAAACAAAATTCCCAAAGGCCTAGTTTCTCTTGAGAAGCTATTTGACAAGCATGATAGATACATCAAACAATAGCAAATAGATTCAAGTTTCTCTCAGGGATTTGACCAAGTAAATCTGACTAATAAAGAAAATTCCAAGATGGTCAACATTGGTAAGTGTTGCACCCCTGAAGAAATATATAAGTTCACTTCTTTGCTCCATAAATACATAGATGTATTAGCATATTCTTATGAAGACTTGAAGTCTCTCAAGACTGATGAAATCTACCATCATATTCCTCTCAAGTCTGATTCAATGCCATACAAGTAAAAATCTAGACAATACAATCCAAAAATTTTAGGTACTATTATGTTTGAGATACAAAAAATGTTATATGCTAAAATTATCTTCCCAATCCATCATTCTACATGGATTGCAAACATAGTGCCTGTAAGGAAGAAAAATGGTGAAATCTACATTTGTGTAGATTTTAGAAATTTGAATCAGTCATCTTTGAAAGATAATTACCCTATGTCAATCATGGACCAAGTACTTCAAACAGTAATAGGGTCAGAGATGTTATCAATGTTGGATGGCTTTTCAGGTTATAATCAAGTTGAAGCTGGTGAAGCTGACCAACACAAGACTATAGTCATCACACCTTGGGGTACATTTACATATAAAAAAATGCCTTTTAGCTTAATAAATGCTGGTGCTACCTTTCAAAGAGCTATGGACATGGCTTTCAAAGATGAGATTGGCAAATTCATAGTGGTATATCTTGACGACTTAACTATTTTTTCAAAGCATCGATCTCATCATGTATGCCACTTCAAACAAGTGCTGGAGTGATGCCGCCAGAATGGTATTTCCTTGAATCTTAAGAAGTCTATTTGGAGTAATAGAGGGGAAACTCTTTGGACACATTGTGTCCAAAGAAAGCATAAAGATTGACTCAGACAGAGTCAAGTCTATTCAAGAGCTGAATTTGCCTACAAATAAAAATATTGTTCACTTTTTCTTTAGAAAAGTGAATTTCTTATGGAGATTCATCCCGAAATTTGTTGAGAAGACAAGACACATTGTGAACATGATGAAAGGGAAGACCACCTTCAGCTGGACTAAAGAAGGCAAATCAACATTTCAAGATATCAAGATTACCATTGCTCACACCCCTACCTTGGTTTGTCCAGATTACCATAGAGATTTCATTATATATAGCTATGCATCTAAGAACACTCTTTTAGTGATTCTTGTTTAATAGGAAAAAGAAGGTATGGAATCTCCCATCTCTTTCATGAGTTGCCCTCTCAAAACCCATGAAATGAAATATTCAAATATAGAGAAGCACGCTTATGCATTGGTAAAAGTAGTCAAATATTTCTACTTCTATATTCTAAATTCACACACTACTGCCTTAGTTTCTGACACTACAGTCAAGTCTATATTAACTCAGTAGGAGTTTGGCACAAAGAGAGGTAAATAGATTACAAAGATCAGAGAATTTGATTTGTATATCAAGCTAAAAAAGTTGTTCAAGGGTAAAGTCCTATGCCAATTAATGGCTGACAATAAGCCAGAAGATACATAGTGTGAAGAAGTTGAAGTGGAAGATATGCCAACAGTCCTTTTTGTTTCCATTACCAATTAATGGTACTTAGGTATTGCCTATTTTTTAACTTATGGTGAATGTCCTACTCATTTGTCTTACAAAGAAAGGAGGACTATCAATTTGAAAGCTACCAATTTTATTCTTTGAGATAACAGCCTGTACAACACAAGCATAGATGGAGTTTTCCTTCACTGTGTAGAAAAAAAACAACAAACCCAGCTTTTGAAATCTTTCCATAATATGGCCTATGGAGGTCATTTTTATGCTCCTATGACTGCTCACAAAATTCTATGAGCTAGGTATAATTGGCCAAGTATTTTCCAAGATGCACATAAGTGGGTGAGGAAATGTGAACTTTGTCAGCAATTTGTTGGAAGACCCAAGTTGACTGCCCTGCCTCTCAAGCCAGTAATCATAGAGGAACCTTTCCAATAATGGGGACTTAATTTTATTGGGACAATAAACCCATCTTCAAGTATTGGACATAATTATGTCCTTACAACAACTGATTATTTCACCAAGTGGGTAGAAGCAATCCCAACTAAGCATGCTACTTCAAAAGTTGTATGCAACTTCCTCAAAGAGAATATCATTTCCAAGTTTGGAGTTCCACTCAAAATTGTTACTATTAATGCAAATTGTTTCACCTCTCAAGAGATTATGCAATTCTATTTTCATTACAAAATTACACTCTCTCATTCTTCTGATTATTTTCCACAAGGAAATGGATAAGCTGAGTCTAGCAATAAGAATTTGGTAACTATTATCAAAAAGCTAGCAGATGATAATCAAAGGACATGGCATAAGGCATTGGTTGATGCTCTATGGGCAGACAGGGTCACACCAAAGAGGGTGATTGGTATGTCTCCTTTTCAATTTCTATACGGTATTAATACTGAGATACTAATCACCTTAGAGTTACCAGCCTTGAAATTGGTGAAGGCCATTGAAGATCAGACATATGAGAGTTCTCTTGACAAAAGAATCATGTGCCTAGCTCAGCTGTAAGAATAGAGAATAATGGTGGTGGATAGAATTACTACTCATTAAAGTCTGGTCAAGAAACTCTTTGATTAGAAGGCCGGAAATCCTGATTTCCAAATTAGAGATCAAGTCCTACTGTGGGACAAAAGAAGAGAATGAAAGGGGATGCATGGAAAGTTTGACTCACTTTGGAGAGGCCCATTTATAATTCATCCACACATTGGTGAAAATATATTTCTATTGAAATACCAAGATGGCACACTCTTTTCTCTGCCCCACAATGGGTAGCATCTGAAACACTTCAACTCTTGAAGTATCAGATCATTGGCTCTGTATAAATGTATATTTATACAATTTTTTATTTATTTATATATTTTTTTTTATGCCTTTCATTTCAAGATAGTATGACTCTGAAGCCCAATGGTACACAGGAAGACACTAGAAATTCTATATTATACTCCTTTCAATTCATTTTGCAATTGATAGAAGTTCCCCAACTAGAGCCAGCTATTGTCCTCCAAAAATAGTAGTCATTTTTTGGACAACATTTGAACTATTTTGGTCTTATAGACCAAAATTGTCTCTTCCATTTCCAAAAATTTTCCTAGACATTCAAATACCTCATTTTCCAAGCTTCTCAGAGAATCTACAGACTCCACAAGTAGTTTCATTTATATAGGTTCAAAGGCTTCTGCAAGCAATTTCAATCAAAAGAATCAGTTTTCAACACTTAGTCATTCTCTAGAATTGGTTCAAAACTTTGGTTCAGTTGAAAATCTTCATTGACAAGCATCAGAGTGCAAAAAGAGACTTGAACCATTAAACTGTTGAACCATTGAACCACTTTGGTTCAAAGGTTCAATGGGTTCAAGGTTCAATAGTGGGTTCAACCAAAGGAATAGTTCAATGGCTCAATTCAACCAAGTGGTTCAATGCTTTATTTCACTCAGCATCTTTTGGTTTAACCAAATAGTTCACTTAGTTGGTTCGTTCTTTTAGTTCATCCTTTGGTTCAACGTCTCAAAGTTCAACAATAGGTTCAAAGACATTTTTCAAAGCTTTGTTTAAACTGTTGAACCAAAACTTGGTTCAACATCTTGGTTCAATGAATAGGTTCAACAGACAAGTTCAAAGGCAAGTTCAATGCTTAGTTCATTCATTGAACCATCAGCTTGAACCATTTTTGGTTCAACTGATTGGTTCAACTAATTGGCTTAATGACTTGGTTCAATAGAATGGTTCATCACCAAAGTTTAAAGGGGTGGTTCAATGTAAAAGGAAGCTTCCCAAAGGACAAGTGCCCTTGTGGAGGACACTTAATCAATAAAAACACCCTTTGGAAGGGTCATTTTTCAAAGAAGCTGAAAGGTAATTCTTTCAGATTTGTTTAAGGCATTTAAAAATTGTCTAAGACTTAATTCTTTCAGATTTTTATCTGAAGGAATTCCTTCGAACAAAAAGCCTAAAAGAATTCTCAGTGGCCGGAGGCGTGAAAAATCCAAGGACTAAGTCAAAGACTTGGCAGAACAAATTTCCGTGGACTTTTGTTCGTGAGAATTTTCCCTAGACTATTTGTCTGCAGGAATTTTCCCCAGGCAAATTGTCTGCAAGAATTTTCTACAGGACAAATGTGTGAAGAAATTACCTGCAGGATAAAATGCTTGGGATTTTCCCTGAAGGAAGCCTCAAATAGAAAGCCCAGGGATTTGTCTACAGGAAATGCCAAGGCAAAGGGCTGCCAAAGGACCCCAAAGGGTAGGTGCCCTTATAGGGGACTCTCAACAGCCAAAGTAAAGGGCTTTTTTGACTCGACATAGATCATTTATTAAGGCTTGAAAGGGCAAGTCCAATCCAAAAAAGTACCAAGTAGAAAGCCAAAAGTTGAAAGAGGACCAAGGGGTGATGCACCCGAAGACATTAAATTCAACACAACTAACTAGCTGTTGGAAACATAGTGACAGGTGCATGAACATCAAATTGAAGACAATGAAATAGTTGTTGATCCTTTGAATTCACATACCCAAATGCATTCCCAAAATTCAAGACTAAAACCAATATAAAGTGAGGAAAGGTAGAACAATGAATGAATCTAGGACCTGATTCAATTAACTAGAAAAGGAGGAATGATGAAGACAAGATCAGACCGCTAGGTGGACATTAAAAGTTGCAATATTTCAATTATGTGGCTTGTTTATCTACATTGAGAGAATCAAATGGGTAAAATACCCCAAAGTTCTAGCCTATTTTCTTAATAGTTCCCAATGCATCATGATGTATTACCGTTCTTGAATCCTTCTTGAAATGGCTATATAAGGGACTTTATTTCATTGTAAAAGGATCTCCTTTTTGACAATCTGAATGAAACTCTGCCCAAATTGAGAGGCATCATTGAGACTTTGTACTCATTCTGTTAATCATATTTTGTTACTGGAATAAAAAAGTAAGGAACTTCTTTAGACTTTGTGTTGTGATATCTTTATTGTTAAGGAAGATGTTCTTATGTCTTTTTCCTTGATATATATTTTTTGTTCCATTAATTTAACAAGTAGGATTAGTAAAATTGTTCAGGAAGGTGTCATGAGGAATTAACTGTGGAGAGACTTTGTGCCTCCACATGTGCCTTCAGTGTGTTTTCTTTTCATTACTATGTAAAGGACTTTCAAAAGACTTTGTACCCTCATTGTCCTTCATATGTTACTCTTGAGCATTTTCAGTGGAGACTTTGTGTTGTATCTTGATTTGTTGGTCACTACACCCTTAGTTACATTCTACTTTTATTTCTAGGAGTATTCTTGTGGCTGGGTGAATAGTTCTTTTGAAAGAAGAAGAGTGTTGTCTATCATTTCCCTTGAGTTTTTCCTTTGTTTTGCACACATCATCTCTAAAAAGAGAGATGGATGGTTTGTCCTACCCCTGAGTATTATTACATATATATATATATATATATATATATATAGCTTATCTATAGGGAACCTCCCCTTGATGAGAGGAGAGATCAATCCCCTTCTAATGTGGTAAACCTACACATTTGGATGACTAATCTTCCTACTTTGGCTGATCAGACCTATTTTGTTTATCAGTATGCTGATCAACAAAATACTCAATGAATAATTTTCACTCACATGCATATATTTATTTTAAGTACAATTAATTAAAGTTGAATCATGTGATTATTCATTATAGCCTTCATCTAATCTTGAACATGGGTAGGATGGCTCTACGCATGTCATGGTTCTCATGATACTTTTCATCCTTTTATAGGATGGATTCCTATGGTCATTGTCACTTAAACCTCTTTTACCCCTCATCAGCCTTCTTGTGCTTTAGTCTTGCCTTCATGAAGGTGAACTTTTAGAGCCTATATAAGTAAATTCATGTCAATAAAAAGAAACCAATCAAAAAATCATAAAAAATCAAAAACTCATATATTTTATGGATCATTCCAAACATTCACAGACTACTCCAATGAATGACAACTTCCAAAACTAATCAAAATTTCTCAATGTAAGGTAGACTCCTCCATTGAAGGATATCTCTCAAAATCCTTCAATAAATCTAACAAACTTAGACCACTTCATTGAAGTATGGTTGTGTAAAGCAATTATCAAAGCATAAAAATTTGTAAGAAACTTCTCATATTGGTCAGCTTCCTAATCAAATGACTCATCATCAAAATCATAAAAAAAGCAACAATAATTTTGGGAGCCACAACCGACTTTCATAGGTATAATTCTTTCATTGATCAGTCTACACCTAATATGGCATGGACTTGTTTATACTAGATCTTTGTTGATCTATAAAGAGGCATGATCATCTCATAAGAAGTTTCCATTTTCATCCATCTCCCTTTTATACCCTCTATTAACAAGGTATTTTTTGAGATCACTAGACATTGTGTGATCAAGAAATTATATAACTAACTAAGGAATACTAATGCAAAGCATTCAGAGGATTCATTTTCATAATCCAATCTATTTTTTTTGTTTTAGTCCTTGCCAAAGAAGAAACATCATACATTATTCCTATTATCTCATACTCACTTGTTGATGCAATTTATTACAAACATTTAACTACCAATTATGTGTTTTATTTAACGGTTGCCTTCTTAACTTCTTTCTTTAAGTTTTCTTAATCATAAGAATATTTTAATGAATTAACCATCTCATACATCAAACATCATCTAAATAACCCATCACATCAACAAATCATAAACCATCTATCATATCTACAACTATTTAATCATACACAAAAAATAAATGGGTCACCCACATATGCTACCCACCACATGTCTAATCTAGATAAGGAATAATGGACTCATTAATTTAAAACATGAGCATCATCATCAATACCCATATCCATAATAATATCAACATCATCACATCATCACATCATGAACATAACAACATCCATCAAATATCAAACATTGGCATGAGCATCAATTAAATAACCACATCCTCAGATGGCTAGCTAGGTGAGTAAACATAAAAAATATCATGCTAATCATAAGCAACATCATGATACAATAATAACATCCATGAAGATAAATAAAATAAATAACCCATCACATCAAATAATCATAAACCATCTATCATTACATTAAATCATCCATCATAAATCAATGAGTCATCACACATGCCTATCAAGATATCAAAGAACATAGATTCACTGATATAGAAATGTTAAATCATAGGCAAACATCATAAAAACATAAACATAAATTCAATAATCACATCCATAATCCATATCCATAACCATAACCACATCAAAATCATCACACACACACACACACACACACACACACACACACACACACACACACACACACACACACACACACACACACACACACACACACACATTAGTAATTATTACATATCTCAAACACATGTACATGTATATCTCAATAATAACCACCAAAAATCATTGTGTGGTGACTGTCAATGATACACCAAGCCCTAACACTTCCTTAAACTTCTCAAAAAATCAACCAATCTTCTTATATTTTACCTACACTTATAGTAACTATCACCTACACTAGTTCCCATCCAATAACTATCAACCCTATACCTAATTTCATACCCATTCCTCAAAAACCCTTAAAATCAAAATTCCTACCCCTACCCATCCATGATAAATTATACAAATAATAAATTCTTGAAAAAAACTATACATATAATTACACACCTACCTCATTCTATGATTACCATCATGATGGTACTCTTGCAACCATCATTGATCACACTCATACTCTATCATTGCCTCTTGACATCCTCACTAGCTTAACTATGCTCTAACCCATAAGATCACCCAATCACCTTTTGTCTACCTCCCCTAATCGCCACCTTCCTTAGCTCATACATGTATCTAAACCATTGATATTCTCTACTCAATTAAAGTTTAAATTCCATGAGTTGTAATTAACGAAGGAGGAAATATAATCCTCATTTGACTTTTAACCATCACCCTTTTAGGGCTGACATCTAACCATCAATGATCACTATGTGACCAATGAAGGTTGACCTTAACTATCAAGGGTTGAGCTATCTATATTTTTGGACTAACAAATTACACTTTTTTTTTACCATTAAACACACCTATTTAAGATCACCTTATCTACCAACCCACCAATAAACCAAACCATTTGGATTTGGTCATTTTGTCCCAAAATTTCATAGTTTTTGTGATAACATTACCTTGGTTATTTTGACCATAATGACTACATTGACATGCTAAATAACTATAACTTATACTACTTTTATGCATCAACCATTTTGGTACCTTGGAGCATGACCCTTTGTGATCTTGATAACTATGACCATTTTATGTCTTCCCAAGATCACTTCCTACTTTGGATACCTAAGAAACATTGAGCTTACCTAGGAGACTTGCATTTATGAGTGAAACCATCATAGTCATACCTAAATGTGTTCACTTGGTCCACTTGTCACTTATAAGTTTTGTACCACCCATGTTTTAATACTACCTAAACTATGGTATCCTAGTTTATGCATGATCTATGATATTGCACTTAGTCACATTTTGTGTGTTTGTTTTCACTTAATTACCAACCTCTCATCAGATTTATCACCCACATAATCACTTGTCAAACCCACAATCAAATTTGTTTCACCTCATCAATTATCATTTTGGGGAGCAACACCTCTTCCCATACTTGGGGCATCTAACCTTATACTACCCTTTCATTTTTTATTTTGTAGGTCAAAGATACAAATTTCATAACAAAAAGGGCAAAATGTAGACACTATAAAACCACATACTATTGTTATAGATGTCATGCTATCCTTTAGGTCACCCTTGGACCACATTAAGACCATTTCACAACATTTTAACTTCTAAACATAAGTCACAATGGCTAATTATTCCATTTTAACTTTGTCCTCTCAATCATTGATGGTCGACCCTTAACTACCAATATTTAACATGAACCATAGATGGTTTTCCCTAATCCTCCTCAAGGGTTAACTTCAACTAAAACTCTATCTTTATTTTCTATTAATATCTATTTTATCCACCATTTTTCATAATAAACACATGTTGAGATTAAAATTAAACAACGTTTTAGACACCTTGTTGAAACTTATTATTTCATCACTCCCTTCCCTCTATATTAAGAGAGGAAGAGGAGGTGAGAGATCATCAAAAGTCATTATCATATCTTACTATAAATGAGATCAGATCCTTCTTTTTAGGTATTATTCTAGTTTCCATAAGCCATGATAGAGATCAAAAGTGCTATTATAACTCATTAATAAATGGCCAAGGTATTATCACTTTACCAAAATTGATCCAAAGCTACAACAAAATTTCAGCAAACCTCAACATTCTTTATATATCAACAACAACAAAGCTAAGTATCTATTATTTATCAAGATTCAATAATTAGTTTTTGTGTGTCATTCCTTGTGTCATTTTTCTCTATCTCACAACCAAAAACCAACCCAATCTCACCTTCGATAAACCTATTAAAACCTTCCCAGCTAAACTTCTCTTCCAAAACTAGATCCCACAACAACCACTAATGGTTTCCTAACCACCGATGGTCTCACCTTAATTACTGATAGTTTACTACCACTAATGGTTACCCAACCATTGATGGTTTGACCCTAATTACTAATGGTATTTATTTGTCACTCTCAATAGTAAGCTTATTTAACCTATTAGACCATGAGAAAACCCCATTTTTTGATATTTTGTATTATCACATAGGTTCACTCAACTTTATGAACCATGTTTGACTTATTTAGCATTTATATCTAATGATTTATCACTATAATTAGTCAAAAATACTTATTTCTTCTCAAACACTTCTTGTATTTCATTTTAGTATCTTCTATTATTTATGCAACAAATTTATATTTTATTTTAAGAAGTTAATTGTCTAAAAGTGTGGATTGATATTCTCCAAAGAAGCTTGTGCTTCTTGGATCTAGCTCATGTTAGGAAATCCACCCTACTATGTAACTAATCAATAATTTCTTTGATGTTTTCTTATCTATAGTTCATTCTTCCCTAGACAAAGAAGAGTGTTTACAACCATTTAGATCACAGAGAACAAACCAAATCTAGGTTATACTAACCTCACCCTTATTTTAAATTTTACATCTTTCTAAGGAAAATAAGAAAAATTTACTTGAAATAACCATCTTCTCTCTCTTATTTGTATTAATCAAGAACATAACTAGTTATCCAAGATTGGCAAAGAGCTCAATGGAGAAATGGGGTTAGTTTTTGGCTTGTTTTACATATTTTGGATGTGAAAATTCTCTAAGATACTTGTCATCAACCTTCATTAAATGTCTAACCTCCATCTATATAGACATGACTATACAAATACATAGAAGCTTATGCAACAACTGAAACACACCTTGTTTTTTGTATTTTTGCATGTCTTATTTCCTTGAAATGCCATTTAAGGATGAGAGAAGAGGAAATAGAGGTCAAATATGATTTAAAATTAGATAGTATGGGTGGGGAATATGAAATTTCACATTTTTAAGCATGTGGGGCCCATTTGGTGAATGAAAGATGGATTTGGCTTCTAAAAGAAGACCTTTTATGCATATGAACACCTTGTCATAAAAATAGGATGGAAATGAAACCATTATAATACCTCCTAATACAATGTGACATATAAAATGTACCCTTCTATAAAGTTTTACAATGTAATTTAACTTATATGATATGTTTAAAGGGTCATTTGATGACTTGAAAGGCTAAGCAAGGCTTAAAATAGGTTTGAATGAGTATACCACATAGGGTAACCTTAGATACATTCTTAGAATTCAAAATATAAACCAAAAATGATTTAGACACCCTTCATATCTACTAAAAAGGTTTCTCTTACAAGGAATGGCTATGTTAGGACCTGGAAGCACCATTTATTACCAAGCAACTAAACATGCGAAATTAAACCAGAAGTAACAAGTAACTAGAATTCAAAAATAACACAAAATATGAGAGAGAATACCCAATTGTATTAATACTCTTCCAGAAGGAAATACAACAGCAAATATTGCCACAGTTCTTCTTCCTTACACACCTCTAGGGCACCCACACCTCTAGGGCATAAACAGTAAATCTCTTCAAGAGCTCACTCTCTATCTTACGGTCCCAACACACAACTCAAACATAGAGTTGGTGTTCACCTCCAACCAGTCAGTATCACTACTACCAATACCACCATTTAGTATCGCTACTGTCAGTATAAAAGTGCTCCATGCACTCCAATTTTGAGTACTACACGCACTCCAAGTACTCAACGTACTCCAAGTAGATCTCCCCTGATCTTGCTACCTATTGTGTTGCCCATCACCTTTGACCTTTCTATCTTGGAAATCCACCTTAGACCTTACACACACAAACACCTACAAATCAACTGATCTTACTTACACATGTAGATCTCTCTACACCCTGAAGAACCCTTGTCCTTGCCTCACCAAGTCCTTATGATTCTTCAACCAGTACCCCAGTGGATCTTCTACCAGAACTTGCACAACCTGTAACTCTACTTGATCATACACACTATCACCCCTTTGGAATTAGGAGGAACACACCTTGCTCTCTTCCCTCTGAAGGAGCTAACCTTGCTCAACTCAACTAGAACAAATTTCAATATAGCCCATGAGTCTATTATATAGATCCCATGCAAACAATAATTAGACATCTAATTACAATAATTAGATCCACAGCTCCAAGGCTAAAATTAGCCTTTAACATGCAAACAACAAGTTCATTAACAAACTATTCATGCAATTGATAGTTCTGAAACTGCACAGGTGATCGACGTCAGTCCTTTTCTGGCTGGAGATGACCGATGTCAGCTGATCCCTAACCGATGTCAATTTGCTCTACACTGTATATGACTGACGTCAGTTGATCAGACCAACGCCAGTTGCTCTATAACTCAACAACCTATCAACAACCTCCTCCATGTCTACATTAGTGAAGCTTTTAGCTCCATAACCTAACAAGCTAAAATAATCACAAATAGTATGAGATCCATAAACCTTAATCCCTTTAAATACCTTAATTTTTGCTAAGAAACTTTAACTTTATCAAATAAGGAAAAGACCATTCTCTAGACCTCAATAAGTACTTGACACCCTTAGACTCATGAAAATAACATGATGTAAACTTAGTACACCATCTAAAGACTCAAAATAAGTTATGACATGAGGATCTCTCAAGCAGTGTCTAGCTCATTCCATTATAGCATAATCAGTGCTAAAATGCTCAAAATGAGATCAAAAAAGGACATCATAAGGCATGTAGTACACCATGTACAAGCTTGAATGGGTGTCATGGGAATGTTTTTGGTTATAGGGGTTGAAATTTGGTCTATGAGGCTAAATTATCAACAACTAGACTTTTTATTTTACACTTATAATCACCATTGGTATACATATAATATTTTAAAATTATATTAATTACTCACTCTTTTAATCTTGTAGTAACTTGTTGATTCTCAATTTCTCTAAGTACATTCCCTAAGGGGTATACTAAGAAATGGGTGGGTAGACCATTGGTACATCACATGATTGTTTTCCCCTAATACTACTTGTTATCAATCAAAAAATCTCCTAATAACATTCCCCTAAGCTTTGCCTCCTATTTTTCATTTTCTACTTTCATTAGCCCTTCCCTAACCTAAAACCATTTTTTATAGTTTATGTTACATTGTTGGCTCCATCGACCTTTTACTCTAATTGATTTAACTTATTACAATTTAGGTTTGCCCCTAGCTAGCCTATACTATGACCTAATTTGTTTTTATCAATTATGATACTAGGTTGACTGTGTTGACCTTGTCAACCCAAACTTTTGAAAAGAACTAGTTTTAGATCCACCTATATAAACACATCCATTTCACTATTATTAGAGATATATGAAGAGTTAATTATTCATTTGTGCTTCTCTACAATTTTCTCTTTTGCCATTCTACCTAAGGAATCTTTGATTAAGATTTCTACTTGGAAAATAATTTTATCTTGTGGAAAAGTCTTGGATGCTTTGGACTTTGTTAGTGATCCTTAAAAACCATGAAAAATTCTTGTGAAGTACCTTTAATTAAGGTAGAGATTGAGGCTCGATGGGTTCATCTGCAAGGTAAGTATATCTAAATTTGATCCTCTCTTTAGTAGATAGAAATAAAATAAGAAATTGTTTTTGAATATATTTCTCTTTCCATGCATTAATGATTTTACCTATACATAAGTTAATTAGGATTCTCTTATGCATGTTTACTTATATGTTTACTAACCCTCATTTTATGCCACAAGATTTGGTGAGAACTAGATTAGAATTTTACTTTACTTGTTACCAGTTTAGCTAATATGAAAACATAGGACCTAGTTAGGGTTATTACATAGATTTGCTTGACATTAGGCTTTGGAACCCTCCCTAGTGATAATATTATGCTAAGAGATTCCTTATCTAGGTCTAGTAGATCCACCTTTGTCATGATGCTAAATATCTAATGCATCTATAATCAAAAGTATAAGTATGATTTATCTTCTCTGAGCTAGGATTGATTTATAGATCTTCTACATTTCCCATTGTATACATTATGGTGAACCTAACATGATTATAACCCTTACAGGTTTTCTTTCATGCCATAATTTTTTTATATTTTTTTTATATTTTTCTATATTTGTAATACTATACCAAACCAATTGATATATTTGTAACTATTTATGTATAGGTTTAACATAGTCACATCAAAATGACTTTTTAATTTCTATGTAGGTTTTCATCAAATAGAGGCTACTAGATCAAACATGTCAACATAATACTCCTTTTTAGTTTAAGAGAATCATATAGAGTTAAATAGGTCAAATTTATCATCTTATTCTATCTTCTAGCATATAGGTCAAAAAACACTATCAAATAGATCAACTTTTTCATCTTATTCTTCTTTAGTACACAAGGTTTTACAAAACTAGGACAAACTAGTTGACTTAGTTTTTATAATTTAAAATTAATAATTAAGGTTATTAGGATAGATTTTTTAATATTAACCATCTTCAAAGCCACCAAGGTTCCTATCATTCCCCTCTCTATCATTTCAATACTTTTTTCATGTTTGTTTTTCACAAGTTAGTAGTCTTTAAAACTACAACACTACAACCAAGTCAACCTGGTCGACTTAGTTTTTTAGTTTGTTTTCTATCTGAGAGACATAGTTGACTTGCTTGAATATATTCTTAAATACCTTCATTTTAAAAAATAGTATTAACCTAGCTGACTATATTTTATACTATTTTCATATAGTGTCACCTTAACCCACTCTTTACTATTATAAATGAAGTAATTAACAACTATTTACAAATAATTAATTCACATTTTCCTTTTTTAGTTGTTAGATTGCTTAGAGTAACTCGCATAGTGTAAATAGGTGTTTTTTTTCAAATTAACATTTAGTTACACTATTTTAATCTCTTTCACACACTACCAAATCACATAACATTCAAAATGCATTTAAACACTTGTCTTCCCAAGGCCTACCTACTTAGATTTCGTCACCAAGGGAGAAGCCAAATTATTTTTCTATAGAAGTATAAATATGTGATTAATGGTATATATTGGCAAAGCAACTGATACCCTTATCACTATGGGAATATGAAGTGAGGGGGTATGCCCCAATATCAAGTTAGTACCATTTACAACACATATAACTTTGAGCCCAAATACCCTAAACCATCCATCAATTGATTTTATAGTTTCCTACTTCAACCAACTCTCCTATCACACAAATATATACTTTTTAATAATCTAATAACACTTAGGATGACCACTTATTTAGAATTTATTTTTTAGTTGATTGATTGCTCTTTAATTATTACGTGGTGTATTATAAAATCTTGCATTAGCCAATGTTGGTGCAAGGTTTTGTGTTATGTTCCTCAATTGTATCACTTACATTGATCTAATTATTTGTATGTCTACTTTCATTATTGCTTCACTTATATTACTAAATATTTTCCCTATTTTATAACACTATCACTCTGGTCAATACCATCTATTAAAAATTATATTTTTCTTCCTTTAAATAGTACACAGTTAACCAACATGATTGCATATCTTATCTATCTATTGTGACTTTTTTCCTATAATACATAGATAATCCAGTTGACTATGTACTCTTCTAAGCCTTTGTCTAGTAGTAATCTATCAATCTAGTTGACCATATACCTAATTAACTAACCTTTCTCTTCAATTTTTCTAACTTGGTTCTCTATCTGGACAACTTAGTTCTTTGTCCCTAATATCTCCTTGATTAAAATCCTACTCCTTCCAAAAAGCATCATTAATTCCCCTATTAGAATTTTCTTTGACAACTTTAATCCATTTAGACACTATATGGGGTATTCTTTTCTTCTTTTCTTTATCTCTCAAGACAATCCTCAACCTTGGATAAATTCTTCCCCTCCTTCATCTATGGATTTTAATGTGGTTCAAATCATGCATCAAGATGAAGTAGGTGGATCTGATCCTATTTATACCTATCAAGACAATTCCCATCTTTAACATCTCAACACAATGTGGGAGCAATTGACACAAGTCTCTCCAACAACCCCACTAGTAATCCACCTCATAATAAACCTCCCCTTAAACCATGGATATAACCCCCATAAAAAACTGATCCACCAATGGATATAACCCAACTTCTTTCAAAAATCATGTAACAAATGAACATCATGAAAACATCTAACACTTCCCGAATGATGTAATTATAACACCATTTTATCACTATGGATAATCAACCTCTAGTCCTAATCCATCAAAATAATTAAAACTTTATTCTTTCACCTCTTAGATATGCCACGCAAAATATTATTCCCTAACCTATAATGAATAACAGGATGCTTCAAAACATTAAAAATGAGCCTTTAGCTCTTTTCATCATTTTTGTTGATATTGGTAATATATATCCAACTATCAAATATTATGGGACAAAAGAACCTACATATTTTATCAAATCTTTTGGAAATATTTACAAATATTGGATTGAAACTAATAATTTTGCCACAACTAAACTTCTAGTTAAAACATTTACTTGTGATGTATTGGAATGATATAACCAAATTCCCCAAAATCTTATCTAGAAACTATAATTTTTAGTCAATCCTCTAGTTAAATAATTTCAACATAATGACCTTCCACAAAATTTCCTTATCCATTTAATTAATGCTAATCAATATCCCACTAAATCAGCTCATGATTTTATTAAACGATGGAAATCTTTGGCCCACAAGGCTAACTAAAACATGACAGTGATAATCTATTTAAAATCTTTATAATTCATTTAACTTATTCTCTTCAATATAAGGTTCAAATCTTTTCCCTTTGAAATCTTAATGCATATATTGACCAATCCAAGCTTCAAGAGTTATTAATGAATACATTTACACCTAATACCAAATTCGTTAAGGGATATTTTCAAACTTTTACTAGCATAATCACTGGTAATACTCCTCAACCCAAACTAGGTATTGCCAAGGCTAACAATCACCCATTTTCTCACATAACATTAATTATGTAGCACATGAAATAATTCTTAGTGCCCTCTAAACCCTTTACTTATCCCATTAATAATCCTAAATGATATGACCCTAATTAATTTTATTGGTTCCATGTTGACATTGGTCATTCCCATGAAACCTACAGACGGCTTACCAAATTTGTTAGCTCCTTTATTCTTGGTGATTCTTTCAATCATAAAGTCATGATCCAACTCCATTTCCAAGATCATAACACTACTTCTCAAAATGACAATCTCCCAAATCTTCTTTTTCTAATAACAAAAAATCTTTTCTCACATCTACCACTCAACAAACTATGAAAGATTTTTGTGCCATTAATGCTAACTATGACCAAAATTACAAAAATTCGTTATATGCTAATACTACTAAGGTTAAATATCATCACAAATTAGATCACATAGATCATGCCACCAAACCTAAGAAACCCTCTTTATAAGAGAAAATCCTTAAAGATACTACAACCACTCATCTAGATTTAGAAACTAAAAAGGAACCATTTCCTCCTCCTAAACCATCAACCACTTCCATTACTTCCAAATATTCCTTACCTTCTAAACCTCATATTGGTTTTTCTTCCAAATCCTATTAGAATTTTTTACAACTCAACTTCATGCCTTGAAATATTCCCCTTATGGATTTAGTTTTCACCTCCCCCTATCATCATAAGACCCTCATGCAATAATTACAATAAATTAAATATCCATCATCTATAGAAGAAGAACCACCCTCTCTTGAGCCTCAACCCACAAACATGCATACCATTGAATCCATTTTTCCTTCTTGAAAACATTACATTTAATTCCTTGAAGAGGATATGATTAATACTGTGACTCCTTTTTGTTATAATGATTCACCCCTATTTATTAAAATATCCATTAATACCACCCTTATTTTTAAATTTTTAATTGACAAAGGGTCTAGTATTAATGTAACATCTTTGTGTCTCATCCAAAAAACTTGGCTATAATAAGGATAAACTAAAATAAACCCACCTAACATGTCATGGATTTGATAAAATTAATTGAAAGACACTTGGTTTTATTTGAATCCCCCTTATAATCAGACTTATGACTATTTGAATCAATGTTATAGTCTTTGATTTACCCTTATCTTACAACATACTCCTTATATGACCATAGACTCATCAAATGAGGGATATCACCTCTTTTGATAGCCAATTCATCAATTTTATGTATAATGACAAAGGGTATAAACATGAGGCCAATTCCAAACCTTGGAGTATTCAACCTTCCAATCCTAAATATCAATATAATATTCCTACCATTCCAAAAATTAATAGTTTTCCCTTACCCAAATTCATCAACACCAATTCGAACATACATGTCACTCTTGTTGATTCAGATGATGATGAACATAATTAATTGTAACATACTTGAAACTCTACTAATCTACCTCATTTCATATTAAAGTGGATTCTTCTTTATTTATTAGCTTATAATTGCTAAATTCCTCTCATTAATGATATCATTAATTTCCCTCCTATATGTAATGCTTAGGATGCCTCTTACATATAAGATACATTCACATGCAAAGGATATGAAGTGTCCAAATTATTCCAAAATATTTTAATCATGTCTCTACATAAATTTAGTGATCTAGGTGTTTCTTGTTATGAAACTACCACTAAATCTCAAACATGTGCAAATTATTCAACCTATGATGATAACTACATGATGGCTGAAGCTCAATCATGAGACTTGGATATTCAACATAATATAAAAAATTTAGCCTAAGTATATGATTTAAACCATAATGTTCATACCATTTCTATTACCTCTAACTTAACTCCTAAAGGTGAAGTACCTCTTGTTAGTTATTTGCTTGTTTGTACTCATTGGGTAGTAGAATAAGTCTTGCCTTCTAAACCTGTAGAAATTCATGTATATTCTATACCACCTACCAATTATTCCCCCATCAATGAAGTTAATGAAAAACCCACCAAATTTGATCAACTCTTTTCTCCGACTCCTCCTACTCTTGAGATTACATTATATGCTAAGGAAATAGATGTATATTAGAAACATTCTAAACATGACCGCCATGGTAATGAAATTCTTGATCTCAAAGTATATGCCAATTATTATGGTCATATTCCCACTTTGAATAAAGATGAATAAATTCTTGAATTTCTTCACGCTCGAGAACCTCAAATCCTTTAGAGATATCATAAACTCATAAATTTAAATTATAAATTACCTTGCTTCAAAAACATCATCTCTAGTATTGACCCTAGAGTAAATCCAATTTCCTATTTACCTAATGCACCATATCATTTCCAAGACAAAAATTATATGCTTATTAAAGAAACCACTTGCATCAAATATGGTACACCATCATTCCCTTAATCAATTATAGTCTACTTTGAACTCACACTAATTAAACATGATAACTTCATCTTTTTCTTTGATAAATATCATGATACTTTCATTTAGTCCTATGAGGATATGCCTAGTATTGACCCTAGCATCATGGTGCATAATATTATCACTTACCATAATTCCAAACCCATGTGGTAAAAGTAACATAAATTTCCACCCAAAGTTTCAAATTTATGCCATAAATAAATTATCACGCTTCTCGATGCTAAGTTTATCAAGCCCATGAACTATTTTAAATGGGTTTAAAATATTGTACCTATTCTAAATAAAGTCACCATGGTAATTCACATCTACACTGATTTATGTAATATTCATCTTAGTTCTCCCAATGATAATTTCCCTCTACCTTTTATTGATTCCATCATTAATTCCATTATTTTTTCTAAAATGTTGTCTATTATGGATGGTTTCTCAAGTTATAACCAAATTCATATTGGACCTAAAGACTAACATAAGACAAATTTCCTAGAGCTATAGGGTTGAATTTGAAAATGCCTCTTGTGCATGTGCCTCCAAAGAATTTGAAATCGGCTGTAGGGTTTCCGGTGGCTGGTGCGGCTGTGGTTACCATTAGGAGTGGGGTTCCTTCTGCTAGCAAGGGGAGGGAGCAGAATACCCTTAAAGATAATTCTTCTGTGGGGGCTGAAGATATAACATCCTTGCACTTGGTCTATGCACCTGGTTCAGGTTATGAACTAGGGGGGAGAACCTTCGTGGATGTGGTGGCTTTTGAAGTGGATTTACATGATGCTTCACCTCTTGAAACATCTGAGTCAACCTACGTAACTCCTGTAAGTGCTTTAAAACCTATGAGGGTAACTCTAGACCCTGAATTAGTGGAAAATATCAGCCAGTCAGAAGAACAGCTTTCATCTTGTGCTGCCATTTTTTGTTTCCATGGTTTCTGGCCCTCTCTTGTAGATCTACAGGATTGGATTTCCAAGAATTGGTTGCAAATTAAAGATGGTCAATTCAATCTTTGCACCAGAGGTTTTTTTATAGTAATATTTAAAAGCCCTGAAGATAGAAAGTCTATTTTGTGTCACAATAATTTTTCTTGGTAGGGCAGATTTCCTCTTATGGCCAAACCTTGGCATAAGGATTTTAATCCTCTCAAAAAATATTTTAACAAGCTCCCTATATGGGTTCAGCTCCCTTATCTTCCATTACACCTATGGCATGAGGTGGTTTTTAAAACCATTGGAAATGCTATAGGGGATTCTTTATATGAAGAAGATAGTCTGACTCTTCTCCATTCGACTTGTGCATGATTTTTGGTAGAGATGGATGTGTCTAAGGGCCTTTCAGAGGTGATTAGCCTTGAATCCCCTAGGGGAACCTAGACACAAATTTTTGATTATGAGGGGATCCCTTTTCAGTGCAGGAAGTGCCACCAGATGAGACATATTGCTGCTTGATGTGTTGCTGGGAAATCCTTTCCCAGATGTTCACCTTCTTGGTGGCCTAAGGGTTCCTCTGAACTTAATACTAAGAAACAAACTCTAGAAGCAACTTCAGATTCTAAAACTGAGAATGAGGAAAGTTCACAATCTGAATCGAAAGATGAAGAGGAATCATTGGTGAATCATTCTAACGAAGCCCCTGCGAAGGCTATGGTAAGTGAAACTATTGAGCCAGAGGAGGAGGTGGTAGTCTTTTCTCCTGTTATGGAGGATCTCTCAAAGTGCCAGACTAGGATTGACTCTCACAAGGATTTTTTGCCCACTAGAATCTAAAGATCAATGTCTTCTGAGGCATGGGTTTCTGAGGCAGCTAAGGTAGAGGACAGTTGGATAGCAGTTAGGAGAAAGAAGTCTAAGCCTATGATCCCTCCTCTTGATATGAATCTCCAGTCATGCAAAAAAAAATCTTAACTTAAAAGATTCATCTAAAGATCATCCTTGCTGACTAATTTTTTGGGGGTAGTAAAATGGTCGGGTTTACTGGTTACTGGTTTGAAAGGTTGATCAGCTTGCTGTTCCAGTTGGTTAACTTTCATTTCAGTGTTTTGTCCACTATTTTTTTAAGGTCTTATATGGTGGTAACAGGTCCCTATAAAACCTAGTTTTGGTTCTTATTTGTAATCAAGTTATTCTATTAACCTATGTGTGCTTTAAGGTTTATCTTTCTCCTTGTGTAGGGTTTTGGGTTCCCTTCAAAACCTATTTTTACCTTAATCTAAAACATAAGACAAATTTCAACACAAAATGGATCACTTATTAATACATTAAAATGCCCTTTGGCCTAAAAAATGTTGGAGCTACCTATTAATGGGTAATGAGTCACATCTTTCATGATATTATTCACACTATTTTAGAGACTTATATAGATGACCTCATTGTTAAATCCAAAAGTTTTAATACTCATCTCTATAATCTTATTATCATTTTGATAACCTCATTAAATGTAAAGTTAGGCTAAATCCCTAAAAATGTGTTTTTGGTGTCACATCTAATAAATTGTTAGGATTATTAGTCTCTCTTTAAGACATCACTATTGATACCTCTAAGATCAATTATATTGTCAACATGCCCATACCTTGATCCATTCTAGATATTCAAACATACATCAAGAAACTCAAGTTAATTAGATGGCTTGTCTCAAAAATGGCTTATCATATCTATTCTATAAATTCTCCTCTTAAGAGAGGTAGTACCCTAGAATATATAGATCCTTATCAAAAAGAATTTGACAATAAGAAATAATATTTTCTTTACCCACTTACTCTTCTTCCACCTTAAAATGATTGACTGTTAATATTATATACCTCTTCGACACCTATATCATTTGGGGTAATGTTTTCCCAACAAGATAATATTGGGAGGGAATATTGCATCTACTATATCAATTCAGGCCTCATTTATTATGATAAATATTATACAAAATTTAAACATGATTATTGTTGACCAAATTTCGTATACTTACTAAAATGTCTTAGTCCAAAAGTCTAAAAGCCAAGCAAGATCCTGATTAAAGAGTGACCCAATGTCATGAGGAGTAGATAGACCTCAATTTGAGATCATATATATTTTGAAAATATTTTGAAACACTTTAAGAAATCTTAAATTGTGATCTCATTGATCCTTAAGGGATAGGTCTATAATTATAGGTGAAGGGTCCAAGTAGGTTTCATGGTGTCCTAATCATTTTGGAGTATGAATTGGGTTGCACAAATAATAAGAATATATAATAACCTTGAACGAATGATCAAAGGATGAATTTTGAATTTTTTAAGGACCAAACTATCACCAAGACATCATGTAGAAATGAACAAACGTGTTTGAGCATTTTTTATATCTACTCAAGAAACCCCTACAATCTAAAGGATTACAATGCCATGAAGATATTTTTTCCTAGATCATATCCTAAAAATTTCATGCCAATACAACATTTATATCTCAAGTTATAAGTAGACAAAGATAGGCTTGTAGAGTGAGACATTTACATGAGTGTCAAATTCAAGCTCTAGAAAATAACCGTTTAGATTCAAATGATCAATGATAGGCATGTAGACATCATGAAAAAACACATAGCTAGGTCGCTTGAGAAAAAATTAAGCACTCATAGAAATATCTCAGAGCCAATGGACTAAGTGGGCATAATCCTTTTAGTATCAATAACATATCTTATAAATTTGGTGCCTTCATTATTTTATTGCTTCAAGTTATGGGTATTCAATGTTGGTCAAATAATGTGAGACATTCATGGAGACATCAAATTTAAGATCAAGCAAAAATCCATTTGAGATTAAATTGTGATGGGCACATGATCATCAATTAAATCCTCATAAATATATTTGATGATCACATGAACATCAAATTTAAGACATAATAAGAAAACCATTGGAGCCTAAATTTCATGGTCACATAGATGTCAAATACAATCACATAAGCATCAAATTACAAGAATGAATATGTAAAATTTGAGATCATGAAATATCCATTTGGTTTCAAATAGTGTTTCCTAGTGAGATCAGCGGCTCATGTTGATCATACATCAAGATCAAATGGAGTGAGGATATAGTTAATAAGTCAATGGAAAATCAATGACTCAGTCATTCATACCAAGAAAGATCAATGGTGTGAGCAATGTTAATAGGTTCAAAATATTTCAAGGATAGGTGAGACATTTCCAAGTGTCATTAGCTCATTAAGATCCCAAGAAAATTAATGGACTGTGTGCATCTCATAGAAAGCAAATTAATGAGCAAGATTCAAATTTGAAAGACTAAGGGATCTTGATGGGAGGTTGAACACATGACCAAGGTCTAACTAGGGCAAAATTTTTAAAGGGCACATGTTATCATTCAATCACAATTGAATACCATGAAATGGACACACTGATGTAGCCAAGGCGATCAACAACATACAGGGATGACATTAAATATAAATATGGGCATATGGTTTAACATTATATATTTTGCAAGGCTCATTCTAAAATTATGATCACCATTCTTAAAGGGATCCATGTATATGGTGAATTCTCATATTTTATAGGTTTGACATGCATAACATGTCTCTTATGACCTAATATAGAGATCACATATGGAATAGTGATTGTGAAGCAAGGTCAATTAATTTACAATTTCTTATGGATATTGTGACTATGTGAAAACCAATAATTAGATTAGTTATCATCTATGATGAAATTATGTTCAATATTGGAGAAATTACAGATGTAAATTTCATCATGGATTTCCAAGACATATTCCTCATCAATTCCAATTCATAGTCCTCATGGCATGATCAAGTAGATGTGGCAAAATTCTATCAATTCTAAGATATAATCCTCATCAGTAGATTAGATAGATAATGACATATATTTATAATAAGGACACTAGGTGGATAGATAAGGATAATGAGCATTCAACTATTTTACAAAAAAAATTCTCTATTGGTAAAGTCATGAGTCAACATCTCATACTTGTGCTGATACATCACAATTCCCACTCTCTTCCTTTTTTATATGTATTTTCCAAATTTTACCACATGTAGATCTCTCTAAAAAATTTAGACAAGAAATCTATAAAATTTTAGAGAATAGACTCTTATGTTTTTTATTTCTTAGGATATGATAAAATTTATACTTTAACACCTTTTGATGCTATAAAAATTGAATTCCATCATTTTACAAGCTATATTGAAGTGTGTCGTATTAATTCATGTACTATGGTTAAGTGGATGTATGTTACTTGTCTACATCTAAGTTTTGTCACCTTCATGAAGTGATTGGTAGCTCTCACAAGTCATTATAAGTGTAATTTATAGTTTTTTTCTTAGCTTGAAAGTGGATATCTACCCACTAATACTATTTTAATAACTCACCAATGCCTTATTCTAAAATACTCATGTGGGACTAGTTTTCTTTTGTCTTAAATATGTCTCTTAATGTATCTTGTGTAAAGTATAAGTGCTTCAATAATTAGTGCATCACCTCAGTTTATATGCTTTCATGTATTTTTATTATTTTCTCTATCTCTTTTATAAGGAAGTGTTATATTAGGTCTAGTTAATGTGATAGATTTAGAAGGAATCTGACCTTCTTGGGAAGTCCAATCCATGTTTAAGTGACCCACAACCTAGGATCAGTCCCATATTGGACTAGATTTGAGTAAGAGGAATCCCCTTCTCATCTACGGTGCAAATCTAGAAAACAAATAGTTTTGGCATGATTGATGGGACAAAGTTTGCTGGCATAATTGAATTTTTAGTAGAATAAAATTTTAAAAGGTGGAGATATATACCATCATCAAAAGTTGAAGATCTTTCAATTTGTAGAGCTCATAACATCTTTTAAATAGTGTTTTCATGCTAAAGGTTAAAATAAGGTCATCAAGTAAAGGTATTCATTTTTAATTCATTCATATATATTTTACTTAAAAAAATCAAGATTTAATAAGACCAAACCTTATCCTCAAAAGAAAGTTTCACCTCCTAGTCATCCTATTCTTTTGGTCCAAGATATTGTCCCCATAACCCAAATCTTTTTTTCCCAAATAGTGGTCAAGAATCAAGTGTTTTTTATTTAATAGGGGAAGTCCCATAAATTTCACCTAATATTATGAAATCCATGTGCCTTCCTTAAATAGCATCCCTTTCTTCTCAAGATAATGGGATAAAACTACTGCTATTGAGCATCATATCTAAGATGTTGCCAACCTATGTTCTATTCATAATGTGGTCCAAGGTAATGTGGCTATCAAAATACTTAATGATTAATTCAAGAGAAAAGTATTAAAATGGTATACTAATATTCCTTTGACCTTGATTGCAACTTTGGATGAGTTATGTGTAGCCTTACTTAGACAATTTGAAGACAAGTTTGATCATCTATCTTTGGTTAAATAATTGAATACCATACAAAGGTATCGTCATGAGTTTATATCTAATTTTAACCTTAGATTCCAAAAAATATGGATTATAATCCCTAAATTGGTTATACCATCCCTAGAGTATGCATTTTTGTATTATCTTAAGGCCCACGATTTTGATATTAGTGTCATGATATAGTCTATGGGTGGTAATACTTTGCCAAATGCCTATGAGCTTGCAATAAGAGAAGAAAATATCTTGATACTTGCTCCAAGGTCATTAATTCCCATATAACCAAAATTTCAACATGTTCTTCCTCCTCAATTTCCTTAGATTCCATCAATATCTCCTATTCTATCTCCAAAACCCCAAGTTGTATTCCCTTCTAATCAGCATAGTGAGATTGGAGATCTAAAATGTATGCTACAAGCTTCTAGGAATGATATTATTCAACTCAAGAGACAATAGTACCAAGTTAGGACTTATAAGTAATAAAAATAGAACACTTATTAGTCCTTCAATAGTCAAATACCTCCTTATCAAGTTTTTAAGGACAATAGGCAACCTTACCAAATTTAATGAGCAATAACCCAAACTAAGCCATATGCATCCCTTAATCCTAATGTACCTTCTCTTTAGAAATATATTATTATTCAAAACAACTTGATTAAAGATTCACGTTTGCAGCCATTAAATGTAAGTGACACCTAAAACCAAACCTTAATATCACATGATACTACTATGTCACAAATGACACAAGAAGAGTTTTATCTTCAAGCAGGTCGATGCCAAAACATAAACATGGCATTCCAAGGAGAGGCTCAACAAGTTAAAGTGTATCCTAATTCCATCAATGTAAATTGACAATTGTATGATCATATTACATTCAATCAAGTTGGTGAAACTAGTAACATAAATGGTCAAGTTGTATCTCTAACTACAACTAAAAGAAGAGTAGTTGAGGAAGCTCAATATGTGAACAATACTTCTAGTGTCCCTAAAATTATTCCTAAAAGTTTCAAGGATCACCCTGTTATCCCTATATTATAGAATAACTAGAATGAAAAGGTAGGTAAGGTTACCTAAAGGCCTCTAATTCAAGAACAACCAGTGGTTCAAAAGTTATAGCCAAAGGCTAGTGGATCTTCATTTAGCATAATAGATTAGATGAAGAAATAAAATGGTATAATTAACATGTTGGATTCCCTTGGCATTCCAAGGAAAAAATACATGCTCATTCAATAAATTTAAACTCTTAGAGTGTCTAAAGAACTAGTTTAGAAATAAGGACTTGTCTTGCCTACTTTATACTAGCTTACCAAGCAACCTGATCAATAGTTACATAGCATGACAAAGGTGAAAAAAATAATGTCAAATCAAACCAAATATATCCCTTTTGTCACTCTCTTACTATTTTTGACTACTTAGTCTATAATTGTATGGTAGATAGTGGAGCTAGTAACACTATCATACCCAAGTAAATTATAGACAAGCTTGGTCTTGTCTATGAACCAAATACCAAAGGAGTATTAAAACTGGATGGGTCACCAAAAAAGATTGTATACATAATAAAGGATATAAATTTGACATTAAATTCTTACTCCAATGTTACAATTGAACAAGATGTAGTAGTAGTGGACTTACCTCCCTATTTTTCCATGTGTCTATCAAGGGACTTTACTTCAAAGATTAGAGGATATTTGTTAGATGATTGGACACATTTATTGTTCAAGAGTAGGTATGGTACCAAGGTAAAAATATAGTATGAACCTATTGCAAGATTTAATTTAGATCCATAAATTCCAAGTATCATTAACACTAATTATATTATTTCAGATGAGGTACTAGAAAATAGTGGGGTAGAAACTGAGTCAATCCTAGATGGAGTTACATATATTTTTATTAATGGGTGGGCCTTTTATTTTCATGATCATGATCCCTAAAAGTTAATTAAATGATAAGGACTTTATGTGTATTTCCTTCATGAAAAATATACACCAATTCTAGCATTGATGAAAGATGATCATCCTAGTGATGGCCTATGGCAACTATACTTTGATGGATCTAGAAATAAAGATGACACTGGGGCTAGAATGATGTTAATTTATCTATAGAATCAAATTCATTTCTCTTCTCTCAATATTTAGTTTGGTTTTTCCATTAATGTTTTTAAATATGAAGCACTAGTGCATGGTTTTTAGTGGGCAAGAAAGATGAAGGTCAGTAACTTATAAGTCTTTGGTGATAGTGAAGTAGTAGTTCACCAAGTAAGAGGGCTTAATGTAAGAAAGAACCTACTGCTAAGGTCCTGTAAGCATAGATTATGGGACTTAGCTGAATAATTTCAAGATTTAAATATTTTTTCCATGTCAAGAAATAAGAACAAAAATGTAGACATGTTGGCTATTATTGTGTCACAATTCAATATCCTAGGTGACATAAAGAATGAAAATATTTAATCACACATTAAGGTGATTATAAGGCATTCTATCCCCAAAAACCTCAAAAATTGGAAATTATTTGAGGATGAGAGTCATATTTTTAGGTTACTACAAGAAGGATCTAAATTCTCCTCAATGAACCAAGACAAGCACTTGCAGTAGTATGGTGACCAAATTGTGTAACTAAAGACAAATACATTGCCTATAGGGTTGGTCACCCTTGAAAACATATTCAGTAGAGATGATGAATTAACAAAATAAATTTTTTATTTATTAAGCAAGAGAGAACTCTATATTAATGTGGATATTGTAATTGATAAGAGCTTAAAGTAAGGAAAAGTTTACACATCTTCAGAGAAGAAATTTTTTATTGAGTTATGTTCAAGTTTTACAGATGTCTTTGGATGGAAATATAGTGACCTTAAAGGATTTGATCCATGTCTAGATCAACATACCATTGAGTTAGAGGATGATAATAGGCCAATTAGATAAAGATAAAGGCCAATTAACCCAAAAATTAAATCTTTGATGAGAGTTGAGATACATAATCTCATTGAGTCATCCATAATATTTCTAATTAAGCACTCAACTTGGGTGGTAAACTTTATTCTAGTTGGAAAAAGAATGGTGAAATAAGACTATGTTGACTTCTATGACTTAAATAAGACCTCTCTTAAAGACCACTATCCATTTTCATTAATGGACCAATTTTTATAGTTAGTTATAGGTGTAGAAAAGTTCTCTTTGTTAGATGGCTATAGTGGTTATAATAAAATTTTGGTCAAAGAAGAGGACCAATTCAAGACAAATTTCACCACAAAGTTGGGCGGGGGGGGGGGGAAGGCGGGGCAGGGTGGGGATGGGGGGCGGGTGGGGGGTTGGTGCATTTGCATACATAAATATGCCTTTTGGTTTATCCAATGTTGGAAAAACTTTAAAGAAAGCTATATCCAATGCTCTTAAACTCTTGAACCCTAATTTCATAAAGGATTTAGTCTTATACACCTATGGTAACATTGACACAATTTTAGGTATTCTCATGTAACATAATAAAGAGACCTTATAACATTTAATAGCTCATTTAAGGCTTATAATAATATGAAACAATGTATTATTGTGTCGATAATCATGTACTTTCAGTTATAAGACATCTTAAGAAGTTTTGATACTTGTTGTCCATTAATAAGATACATTTGATGGTTACACATCCAAGTGTTAATGATTTCCTCTTAAACAAGGATATAAATTATAAAAGAGTTTGTTTGATAGCCAAGATCATGTAATATGATGTTGAGATAAAGGTTACGAAGCTGATTAGAGGCAAAGGACTTTGTGAACATCTAGCCTAAGGCTTGGAAGAGGCCAATGAGTTGGTTATGGTGTTAAATGAAGGAGAAATTATAAATGATCACACCTCACATTCTAGTTGGTTCCAATACATGGTAATATACTTAAAATATGGTGTTTTTCCTTCTCATGTAACCCCTTGAAAGATAAGATATTTTATATTTTAGTCAAATTATTTTATGCTTACGAATAATGTGTTTTTTCAAAAAGGATATCAATGACATGTTACTAAGGTGAATAAATTTAGCTAAAACATAGAGATTGCTTGAGAAATTCCATGATGGACATGGTATAGGTCATTATTTAGTAAATCACTTCCCAAAATATCATGAGAGGTGGGTAGTACTTGCTAACTCTATTTGGTTATTATCATGCATAGGTTAGGAAATGTAGATGGTGTGCCATGTTTATTGGGAAAGTGAAGCTTGTGGCCTTACCTATCTAACCAATTTTAGTGAATTAAACCTTTGCCTAATTGGGATAAGAATTTATTGGTCTCATTAACCCCCCTTCAAGCGTAGGACATAAATGTATCTTAATTACCACATATTATTTTACTAGATAGACATAAGTAGTGTATTGAAAGAAGCTAATGAAACCAATGTTCTAGACTTCTATGAAGGTTTGATTACTATATTTGGAGTCCCTTCAAACATTATTAATGACAATGATATGGATTTATAGGGTTTAATATTATCCAATGGGTAGTTTAACATAGTGTTTTCCTTAGTACCTTATCCAACTATTCTCCATAAGGGAATGGCTTTGTTGAATCCACTAATAAGAATTTGCTATAGATCGTTAGGAGACTATTGAATATAATAAAGGGTCATGACATATCAAATTTAATTAAGCTCTATAGGCTGATAAGATCACCTATCAGAGGTCAATAGCCAATTTTCCTTACAATCTAGTATATTGTAAGGAAGGAAAAATGCATATTTCTATTGAATTCCCTATTTTAAAACTAATTCATTGACTTCAAATTCTGGACAATGATCCAATGGAAATAAGATATACTAAGCTCATGGAGATAGAAGAAATAAGACAACAATCCATGTTGGTTATGAAGGATCATCAAGTAATGGTAAAGAGATATTTCGGTAGAAGAGCTTCTTCAAAAAGTTTTCAATAAGGATTTGGCCCTCAAAGGTGATGAGGACAGGGCTAATCTATGAAGGTACAAAAAAATTGACTCTCTTTGGAGTGGTCCGTACACAGTTTCCATCTACAAATCTCATAATGCCTTCAATCTTATAAATATGGATGGTGAAGAGCATCCTATCCCAATCAATGGGATATATCTAAAGCACTTCTATTGAGGAAGTTAAGTTCCCTATACATAGTTAGTTTATCTATATTTTCTCTAAGTGTTTTCTAACACATTAGTTTGTTTTTAGTTTGTCCTAAATAAGTGATTTGTTTTACATTTGTTTCATAGGTTAGTTTCCCTTTCAAGTTTGTTTATTTAACTATTTTTTGGAATTCTTTATTTTTTGTTAGTAAAAAGGATATCTTAAAGTTATGTAAATATTATATGTATCATTTAAATTATCTAAGAGTCATAAAAATGATCTAGGTTATCAAGCATAGCAAGAATTCTACCTAGCCAAATCACCAAAGATGTTGACCAAATTTGGCATACATTCTAAAATGTGCCTATTCTAAGAGTCCAAAAACTGAGTAGGATCCTAATTGAAGAGTGACCCAATGTGATGAGGATAAAATAGAACTCAAGTGGAGATCATTTAGCTTTTGAAAATCTTTTGAAATGTTTTAAGCAATCTTAAGTGTGATCTAATTGATCTTTAAGGGATAGGTCTATAATTACAGGTGAAGGTTCCAAGCAAGTTTCATGGTGCCTTAAGCATCTAGGAGCATAGACTAGGTTGCACAAATATTAATAATCCATCAAAACCTCTAAATAATGATCAAAGGATGAATTTGGAAAGTTTTAAGTATTGGACCATCACCAAGATGTCATATGGAAATGAGTAGACTAGCTTGTTTAACCATTTTTTATCTTGACTTAGGAAACCCTCATGAGTTGAAGGATTATAGTGCCATGGATCTATTTTTTCCTAGATCATATCCTAAAAAATTTCATGCCCATACAAGATTTCTAGCTCAAGTTATAAGCATACAAAAATATATTTGTTGAATGAAACATTCACGTGAGTGTCAAATTTAAGCTATGATAAATAGTCATTTAGATTCAAATGATAAATTAAGGTAATGTGAATGTCATGTATAAACACACAAGTAGATCACTTTAATTTTTTTTTAAAAACACTTAGAAAGCTTCTAGATCTAGTGGGCACAATATTTTTAGTATTAATAACATCTCCTACAAATTTGGTGCCTTCATTATTTTCTCACTTCAAGTTATGGGTCTTCAAAGTTGGTCAAATAATGGGAAACGTTCATGCAGATGTCAAATTTAATATTGAGAAAAAATTTGTTTTATTTTAAATTTTGATGGGTACATAAATGTCAATTATGTCTTCATAGACATATTTGACAATCGCTTAGACTTCAAATTTAAGAGATAGCAAGAAAACCATTAGAGCCTAAATTTGATGGTCATACAGATGTCAAATATGATCTCCTAGACATCAATTATGGGAGTGAGGACATCAAATTTAAGCTCATGAAATATCCATTTAGTTTCAAATAGTGTGTCCATTAAATATTAATGGTTCCTATTTGATCATACATCAAGATCGAATGGAGTGAGGATAGAGTTGACAAGTCTAGTGTAGATCAATGACTCATGGTTATTTGTATCGAGCAAGATAAATGGTGTGAGTGAGGTCAATATGGTAAGTTTATCTCAAGGACAGGTAAGACATTTCCAAATGTCATTACATTGATAAGCTCATGATAAAATTCATGGTTTGCATGTATCTCATATAAATAAAATCAATGAATGAGGTTCAAAGTTGAATGACTAAGGATCTTCGATGGGAGGTCAAATACATGACCAAGGTCAAACTAAGGAAATTTTTTCAAAGGGCATATGCTACCATTTATTCTTGATTGAACACCATGAAATGGACAAACTAATGGAACCAAGGTGATCAATGATATAAAGGGATGTCATTTAATCTAAACATAGGAATTTAGTTCAACATTTTATTGCTTGCAAGGTTCATTCTACATCTATGTTTGTCATTCTTAAAGGGATTTATGCATATGGTGAATTCATGGCTCTTACAAGGTTTAGAAGCATAATAGGTCTCTTATGGGCTAATACAGAGATTGAAGATAGACTAGTGATTGTGAAGCAAGGTCAAGTAGTTGGGAGGTTTCCATGGATATTGTGACTATGTGAAAACCAATAATTGGATTTGTTTTCATTTATAATGGACTTGCATTCAATATTGGAGTAAGTATAGATATAAACATGATCATGGAGTTCCAAGACATAGTCCTCGTGGAATGATCAAGTATATGTGGAATAATTTTATCAGTTTTAAGATACAATCCTCATTCACAGATAAAATAGATAATGACATGGAGTTCCAATAAGGACACTAGGTGGATGGATTAGGAAAATGAGCATTCAATTCTTTTTTAGAATTTGTTCCTTATTAATAATGTCATGAGTTAGCATTCTCAAACTTGTGTTAATACATCACAATTCCCTCTCTCTTCCTTTTTTATATATATGTTCCAACTTCTACCACATGTAAAACTCTCTAAAAGTTTTAGACAAGAAATATTTGATATTTTAGAGAATAAACTCTTATGTTTTGGCTTTCTTAGGCTATACCAAAATTTATACTGTAACACCTTTTATTGAAATAAAGACTAAATTCCATAATTTTTAAAGCTAGATTAAAGTATGCCCTATGAATTCATGTACTGTGGTTTTGAGTTCTCCCACCTTCATGAAGTGTTTGGTATCTCTAACATGTCATTATAAGTTTAATTTATAGTTTATTTCTTATCTTCAAAGTTAAAATTTTCCCTCTCATGCTAGTTTGATAACTGATCAGTTCCTTATTGTGAAATACTTATAAGGGAATAATTTTCTTTAGTCTTGAATGTGTATTATAGTATGTCTTATGAAAAGTATAAGTGTTCCAATCACTGGTACATCAACTCATTTTATATGATTTCATGTATTTTTATTACTTTATCTCTTTGCCAACCAAGTGTTAGATTAGGTCTAGTTTAGGTGATATATCTAGAAGGTAGTCAACCTTCTCTAGAGATCTGATCCAAGTTTAGGTGACCCACAACCAAGAATCAGTCCCATGTTAGACTAGATTTTATTAAGAGGACTTGAATAATCCCTTTCTCAGCTAGGGTGAAAATATACAACACGAACAATTTCCTTGACATATATTTTACCACTAAAAATATCTGACAATATATATTTTATCAAACCACTTACATTATCAATCATTATGATCCCCTTCATCACTTTTTATTGAAATCCTTTCTTCTTAGAGATAGAATTTTCAAATGGATGGTCCTCATGGAATTTGATCTCTATATTATTATCTAAAAAATATTTCAATGAATAAATCATTATTGATGAACTTACTACAACTCTAATCCCAGCTGCTAACTACCTTCAAGATAATCATCTCACTAAAAATGAGGTCTCAACCAAGACATATGAATTAAATATTATTTCTATAACTTCACTACTAATATTGAAAAAACTAATCTTGAAGATTACCTTTCTAGACACTACTAAACAAAAATTAATTATCAAGGAACTTCCTGATATTAATATCAATATACATGAAGATACTTGGACCCTTCATTTTGATGACACTAAATGACTTGAAGGAGCTAGGGCATGTTGTATCCTTACGATCTCTCTTGGAAAAACTATACCATTAGCATTTTTCATCACATTTGATGTCACTAATAACATGGTGGAGTATGAATCTATAATCCTATGCATGAGAGCAACCCTTGATCTAGATATCATATATCTACATACTTTAGGTGAGTCCCAACTCATTTGAAACTAAGTCAATGCTGATTATCAATGTAAAATTTAAAATATCACCCTTTATAATCAAATATCATCTAACTTCACCAAATATTTCACTTCTTTTACCATTGATCTTATCTTTCAAGATCAAAATTTTATTATCTATTTTCTCACTTCTTTAGTAACTCTTTTTGATCCACACCAAATTCTTACCAATCCCACTTTTCTTACCCAAATAAGAAAATTCCCATCTTCTTTTCAATCACATAATTCACTCATCTACCACATTGAGTCTTTTATCATTTGCCAAATCCCAAGGTACAAATATATTATTCAATTTCTTTAACACCAAACTTATCCTTTAAACCTTGATTCCCATGAAAAGACTCACATTCACAAAAAAAAAATTAAGTATGTATTTAAATATAAAATCCTATATTACTACAATGTTGAAGGTACCTATTTCCATTGGGTTTTGAAAGAACAAGTTCCTCCTCTTCTCAAACAAGCACATGGGGGAATTTTGTGGTGGCTATTGTAACAAACATACTACAACCTATAATTGCTCATGTATGGGATTTTTTTTCCTACTATTGAAAAGGGTGGCATTAAATTTGGTAAAAAGTGTAATTCTTACCATATTAATGATGATATAGTTCATGCACCTCTAGCCAAGCTTCAAATCATGGAATCTCCCTATTCATTCTTCATGTGGGGATTAGATCTCATAGGTAAGTTACCTGAATCTAAAGATGGACATGCCTTTATAATCATAGCCATAGAATATTTCACTAAATGGGTTGAGGCTATACCCCTCATCAATGTCACCAATACCACCATATACAAATTTATCCCCAATAAAACCATTTTTCATTCTAGTGTCCCTCATATTATCATTTAAAAAAATAGTTGTAAATTTGAAAATAAAGAAACCAAATAACTATGTGATAAATTTATAAACAAAGACAAATTTTCCACACTTTACCATCTATAATGTAATTTCCAAGCCAAGGCCACAAATAAAATTATACAAAATATAATTTTTGATGCCCACATGGATTGGCATCCTCATCTCTATCCTTCTCTTTGGGCCTAATGCACTAACATATGCACTACCACTAGGCAACAACATTTTTGCTTGTCTATGGTTCTAAATTAGTCTCCCATTAGAAGTTGAGCTTCCCTCCCCCCATATATGTCTTTATGGTCTCATACTTGATGAAGAATTATATGGAGCTCATCTTTATGCTCTTAATCTCCTTGATGAACACCATCTTTCTACTTTTTAACATAATCACCAATACATGGCCCATATTCATAAACAACATAAAAAAAGGAGTTAAATCTCACACTTTTAATGTTTATGATCTTGTCCTTATATTAGACTGCACTCATGACAAAGAAGGTAAATACAACCAATTATGGTGGGTCCCTTATTTATCTAAAGACATTTTTGGTCTAAGTACCAATCATCTTCAAAGCAATGAATGCCACATTTTCAAAGATCCCACCAATGCTCAATTCCTCAAAAAGTATTTTGCATAAATACTTCCCTTATTTTCATACTTTCTATATAATATAATTCTAACACTTTTTACAAGATAATTACATGGGTTTCACCCTCTACAGTAGTTCTCTCTTTTTACAAACTTTAGTACTTCCTTTTCTCCTTTGGTTTTATATTTTATCACGAGTTGCATTATAAAACCATGGAGAGGACCTAGTCTTTGCCATGACTTCCTCATCTTTGTTTTCATAATTTTTGCACACTTTTTAGTACCCCTCAGGTTAATATTTTGTGAGCTATAGTGTAAGACCATGGATAGGACCTAGACTTCATCACAATATACCATATTTATCCCATTTACTTTTCACATGATTTGTGTACCCTCATGGGTTTCTCTTTAATGAGTTATAGTGTAATACCATGGATAAGACCTAGCCTTCCTCATAAAATCATCATCTTTCCATTCCTTGTTTAGATTGTGTTTTGTAATGGTTACGAGTTTTTAATCCTTATTCTATTTTTTTTTTTTCTTTTATAGATTAAATTTTCATAGCAAACGTTTTTTTATCATGTTTTCCTAAATTTACCTCATTCTTGTGATAAGGAATCACACTTCAATGTCATTGTATCCCTTTCTCACCCTTTTCACTTTTTTATAATTTAAAATAATTCAAATTTTTTCATGATATAACTCCTCTTGATTTCCATTCCGTTTCACTCCACATTGGATAAAACAAGTTCCAAGTCAATATAACACTTTTATTTCACCTACATTAATGAGACTCTTAGATACCATGCTCTGTAAGTACTCTTTCTTAGTAACCAAGTTCCAAGTATTCAAATGAAAGTCATATTTAGTGCCCATGTTTGGTTTTCCAAATCCATATGTAGGAGGAATAGAAAACATCATCAATAAAATTAAAATCCAAATCATATGAAAAAAAGGCATTGGTATACAAAAGCCAACATACAATATTTCAAAAGTTAAAATCACACCAAAATACATGATTACAATCACATCTCCTATTTCTAATCAAAGATACAACTCTATATTTGGATTCATGATAGAGTTGAGGTTTGTTAGGGTGTGGTAATCCAATATACTAAAATAGGAGAATTCAACAAAATTTATGGTGCTACCTATTTTCTCACACAATTAATGAATATTTTTAATACACTGATGTCTTTATAAAGGGTCCTAAATAATAGGGAACACGTTGTGGGAAGGTAGTTCAATTTTATTTTTCATGTATATATCATTAGTGGGATAATACAAATATTAAATTTGTTGACCTAAGACTTGTGTGGCTAAGATAAGTTATTCAGAGTCCTTAAGGGTGAAAGTCCTCTTATTTTTTATAAACCTAATTTAAGTGTCTTATCTTCAATAAATATTTCCTCTACCTTAGTTTTTCCTTCTTTCTCCCTTCAACCCATTTAATTTCCCCCCTTGATAATCAAAGTATGATTATAAATATATTTTCCCATTTCTATATTCTCTTTTCTTCACATCTTAAAAACATGCTAGCATTAAATTTTTTTAGTTTTATCTATCCTTAAAACAAAAAAATATTCTTGAGAAACTATAGATTATCTTCTTTATACCATGGTTTTACTTTTATAGATGTGATTTTCTTTATTTTACCATTTTATATTATTGTATTAACCCTTTTTACAAACACTTGTGTCTGTTACTACTTTCATGTAATTTTTCCATTCTTGCATGAGGTTGGCTTGGTACTTATCACCCAATGTTGTTTCCCCTGTTAGACAATTTTTCCATTGATGATCAAGGATTAATACTACTTATTCATCAATGTTATTTTACAATTCTTGCTTTCCCATATTTATTTAAGGATTGTTAATTATTTCACCTTGATGTTTGATTACCATGCTTTTTGACACGTATCCTTTGTTTGACTTGGTGAGTTTGTATTTCTTTCTTCAAGTTTACTTGTTTGATTTTTTTGGTTTTTAATAGCCTTGGATTTTTGGTTACTTGATTAAATATAAAATTTGACATGGTCATTTGGTCTAGCATATCACTTGTCACCATAGCTTGCCAAATTTCCAAGTATGTCATATCCATATAGCATTAGTTATCTTAACTATATTATGTCTATTTTTTTGTTCTTTAGTTTTATATCTTTGGGTTTGTTGAAAGTAGTCTCTATACCCTCCACAATAAAAACTAAAAACATAATAGACAACCATCCAATGATAAAGGTAAGTCAAGGTATGAATAATTTTTTTCTAGTTATTTCCCTTTCATTCATTTAAATTTTATTTATTTTTTATTTAAAATAATTCAATTAATTTTTAGCTTCAACATCATGTGATGATATGTTCTTGCTCAAAGTACCATCCTCTATTGTACTTGATTAACACATGATGATATTTGAGTGGGGTATATGTATACACATAATATTTTTAAACTAATTTAATAAATAATAATTTATATCTTCTATGAATCCATTGAATCCTAATCTCTTTAAGTACATGACTTAATGGGTGCACTAGGAAATGGGTGGGTAGACCATTTATGCTTCATAGGATTGTTGTCCCTTACTACCACTTTTTATCAATCTAACCATCTATTAAAAACATTTCCCTAATATTTTCCTCCTATTTTCACCCTCCTCTAGTCATTTTCCTCATTCATTAGCCCTTTCTTAACATAACACCCTTTTTGATAGTTCACATTACATTATCAGCCCCATCGACCTTATACTCTAATTCATAAAACTTATTAGGGTTTAGGTCAGCCCCTAGATAACCTAAACCATGACCTAATTTAATTTTGTCAATAATGATAATAGATCAACTAGGTTGACCTTGTTAGCCAAAATTTTCATAAAGAACTAGGGTTAAATATACCAATATAAAAACATCTATTTTTCCATTCCTAGAGTGACAACAAGAATTAATTATTCATTTGAGCTTATTTACAATCTTCTCTTTTACCATTATACTTGAGGATTCTTAGATTAGGGTTTCTACTTGGATAATAAATTTGTCTTATGGAAAAGCATTGGATACTTTAGCCTTTCTTAGTGATCTTTATAAACCACAAAAACCTTTTGTGAAGCACCTTTGTCTAAGGGAGATATTATGTCTCGACGGGTTCATCTTTAAGTTAACTATCTTTAATTTTTTTCCTCTCTTTAGTAGATATAATTAACATAAGTAATGGATTTTGAATATAATTATCTCTCCATGCATTAAGGGTTTTACCTATACATAGCTTAATTACGATTATCTTATGCAATCTTACTTATAAGTTTACTAACCCTCATTTTGTGCCACAAGATTTTGTGAGCACTAGATTAGACTTTTACTTTACTTATTATTAGTATAGTGAATATAAAAACATAAGACCTAGTTATGATTATTACATATTTTTACTTGAATGGAGGCTTTGTAACCCTCCTTAATGATATTATAATGGAAATATATCCCTTGGCTAGGTATAATAGATCCCTTGATCATGACCCTAAATTTCCAATGTATCCACAAAAAAAATTTTAAGTAATATTTATCCTCTTCTAGATAGGATTAATTTATAGATCTTTTATATTTCCCATTGCTTACACCATTAACCTAGCAGTGGATAAATTGTGAATCACCCAAAGCATGTACATATGGGATATCCAAGTCAATTTCTTATTTAATTCATAATATTAGAGATTCATATTCATCCATGCTATTAATAACATTAAAATTTAACCCAAATGCCAAAGGGATGATCATACTATGTGGGTTTGTTAGAATACAACATAACCCAACTCTTTCAATCCATTTGCTGCCATAAAAGTGCAGAGTATAGGAGTGTTCATGTGAATAAATGGTAGCATTCATGTGAATAAATGGTAACTTCATGGATATCTTTGATAACTAATTTTGATTTATTAGTATTGAGAATAATAGTGTTATTGATTATTTTCATCTAAGTCCATAGTGAAATTATGAAGATAATCTTTAAGGGAGATATATTGCTTAATACATTCAATATAAAACATGTTATTTTCAAGGAGATTATCTTGAAGGTGATTTATATCTAGTGTAGGAGGTGTTGCATGTTTCTCAGCAATAACTTACCCTTTGATAAATTTTTATGTGATAATTTACAGGTTAAATTCCATCAAGAGGACAATCCATTTACCAGTTCTATCTCCAAGTAATAATGTTTTAGAGAAGAAACGATGAATTGGATCAAATTGGAAAATGACATAAGTGGTTTGATATATCATATTGTGATGGAGATTTTCAATTTCAAAGGATATGACAAAGCACTCACATTGTACTTTAGTATAAAAAATTTCATAGTCAATGTTCCCTCATCTAATATAGTAAATAGTATATTCTCCACCAGTATCATCATATTTCACAAGCATTAACCCAATTGATATGGGGGTAGAAGAGGTGTATAATATTAAAGTATAGTAATTATAAGCCATTCAAAGGGTGGGAGGATGGAAAGAATATTATTTCATTTTATCAAAAGATTTCTAGAATGAATCTATCTATTCTAGAGCATTACCTTTTTTTAGAAGGGAATTAACAGAGTGGCTATGGTAAGCCATTATGGGATGAACCATTGGATTGTTCTAAGATTTTAAAGGTAAGTGTGAATTCCTATAATAGAACTAAGAATGGGCATGTTGATTTTGATGGGACTGACAACAATGCTATGAAGAGAGACTAGTAACCCTATAAGTTTACTAGATGTGATGCCAAAGACAAACTTGTACGGCTTATGCCTAACTTTTTATTTTATTATTAGATAAAAATGATAGTTATAGCAATTAGATGTGTTTTTATACTCTTTTAATCAACAAAAATTTCCATAATATTGTATAAAAGATCATGGAAAATTTGAGTCATGGCATGTTGATAAGTGGCTCTATCATTTTTGAGAACAAAAGTCATTTTGATGTAGCAATAGGTGAACCAATTTTTTACTAAATTTTATTATATGTTGGTCTTTTATGGCTATGTGATTTTTATGATAGCCTAAAAACATCTATATGTGACAACATTTCATATTAAATAGTGGAATATATGATGGCATATAATGAGGGTAATGGTAAATTGCCTTTTGGACATACACGGTTAAGATTGTGGAAATTAATACATATAAAAATAACCATTGTCACTTTTTAATGAATGGGAATTTTTTTGATACCCATTCAGAATAGTCAATAGGTTTAATAATATTGGCATCAAATAATTTCTTTATGGCATAAGGTGGAAATTATGGGTAGAACATTTTATTGTTTTTTCAAACAGGTTCAACATCTAGATAAGTGATGATGTTATGTACAAGGATACTAGGGTCAATACCTAGAATATATAGATATTAAAAATAAAAGGTTTTACAATACTTATCAAATAGTGAGCTAAAGTTATCATTCTCTATTGGCATGTGTTCTTCAGAGATAGTGATAGGTCTAGGATCTGATGGTGTACCATATTGTATTATTTTTATTTCTTAAATGAGCATGGAATTTATATCTTAGAAATGATATGGAGAATTAGGAAAATAATAAATATGATTTTTTTTAGGATCCACACTAGCAATGAAGTTTTAAAAACAAGGAGTTTTTCTTTTAAAATTTCTAATTTTATGATGACATGGAAGTTGAGGTTCTCAAGGATGGAGTAACTAAAGTATGGATTCATCACTAGGGATTTTGGATAAGGATCCATATTATTACATTTATAATTTCAGATAAATAATTTTATTAACATGGTTATCATATTTAGAATTCATTTGTTATATATTTATGGCTTTAGCATCAAGGGTAATTTTAGGTGTAGGTGGAATTGTTGGTTGAGGTTGATTGGAGTCAACTAGATTGGTAATGTGTGTTAGGTTGTGTTATAAATGGTGGTTTATTTTAATTTAGGTGGATAGCCTCAGTTTTATTTATAGTATCATGGGAAGTAATGAGACTACGTATATTGGTTGGTGATATAGAATGTATAGATGGTTCCAAAATTTATGAATTTTCTAGAGGTAAAATTTATTAAACTACCCAAGGGGAATAGATAAGTGGAGGATAAATGGGAGATGCACAACCTTAAATTTATGATTCACTACAATTTAATATATGAATGACATGGAAATTATGGTTAAAATCATGTATTTTGGCTAAGGTTTGTTGATAGTGTTCTACATCTAAGTCTCATGATTGAACTTGAGACATGATATAGATATAATCATAGGAGTGATAAATACTACATGAATTTTAAAAACACAAAATATTTTTATTAAATTTATCACTTAATAAAAAAAATTCTATTAGAGAAACCTATCGAGTTTCAATCTTTCTAAATGTATGCCTTAAAGGGTGAACTAGGAAAGGGGTGGGTAGACCATTAGTGCTTCATAATATTATTGTGGATTTGAATAATTCATACCATTATTACAAATTATTTATAATGTCTATATATTTACCTCTTATGATGCATCCACAAAATCCTATAATCCTAAAATATGTATAAGTCTAAAATCTTAGAACCCTAAAATATGGTTAAGTTTAAAATATAATATGGTCCTCTAAAATCTATAATTTTCATTATAGCTCATAGAGGTACAAAACCAATATCAAACATCCCAAAAGTAAAAATATAAAATATAATTAAATTTTAAGTTGGCATTTAGATATGAACATATAGACTTAGACATGGACATATAGTTTCTTAGACTTGAATGCTTATTTTATATTTATACTATGTGTTTTTATCCCTTGCCTAAGCCAAACCCTTATTTCACCATCCACAAAAATAGTTCATTGGGATGAATCTATTTTAAGAGTTGACAAAATTATAGGACTAAGTCATCCTAGGATAAATTATTCTTGACCAAATTGCCTTTACTTTTAATAGGGTCAAATGAGATGGTTGTGGTTGCTAAAACTTTGGAAATAATTTATTTTTTCATCCAAAATATAGTTCATGAAATACACATGAATTTGGTATTCTAAAAGAGGAAGATGGGAATAATGATGAAATTTCATCCTCCATGTTAGGATTGATATGGGATCAGCCTAGGGTATCACTGTGATTATTTTAATTTACTATGGAGTCTATGTGAGATAGTCTCCAAGAAATGCAACACCACTTCTAAAAGTTCAATATGAGATTATTGAATAAAGGCTTAATTTTTTAAAGTTATTATTGATTGATATACATTATTCTCATATGATTTATAAACACAAGGGGAAAAGGGGTAGTACAATTTTTGAAAATAAACATGAAAAGAGAGGGGAGAGTAAGGCAAGAAAGTGTGCAGTCAGATTTATATTGAAATTAGTGTATCAACCATCCAAATTACTGCCTTTTCCATAATTATACCACTATGGACTAAATTTCACCAAAATTTATACCTCTAGGAACACATGATGGGAAAATTATAAGAAAATATGGGATCATGCCTCATATATGAAACCTCACTAATTATTAATATTATAAGTTTGTATCAAATGACACATAAACATCCAAGATAATTTATAGATTAGTAGATAAATTAATAGTACTATGAGAAGAGAAATGAAATATTTTATAAAGGGATTATTATAGACAAACACATTATAACCATAGCATACATTTAATATCAAGGTATTAGTTTGATTAGTCTTACATTAATAATCACTCAAAATGGAGATGAAATATTTTGAAACACAAAAAAAATATTTTTTTTATGAAAATTGAAACTGTATTCATTCTAGAAAATAAGTGTTGCTAAAATAATATTGATCATGGATAAATTTTACAATTCAAAAGGATGAAGTAGAAAGTAGGTGAAATATTGTCTTCAATATGACAACACTTTCAAGAAGAATTTAGTCAACCCTTAAATTACAATACAACATTGCATTTTATATATAATGATGGGATTCACCTTAAAATAGCATGAGATTCCCATCTTAGGCCATGATGACTACTCATGATAGTTATAACCATAATTCATAATTTAAAAAAAAAAATCCCCCCAAGTTAACAAAAATATCTACAACAAACCACTCAATTGATATGTGGTGATGATGGTAAAGATATGGCTCCCAACTACTTTGATCTCACATCCTTAGCTTCTAGCATGGCTACCATGAGGTCAAACTCTTCATACCACTTATCAAGCTTCATAAAGGGTCCCTTTAATATCATCTAAACCTTCATCACCAATCTCTAGTACACCTATAAGGGAGAATCTGTAGACACATAGACCTCAAACACCTAGTTAATGCTTGTCATGGATTGTATAAAAATATCAAGAACTGCTTCATCCCCTTATTTATTTGAATTGGTGACTTCATTCCTCATGACTTGGTCAAAGTTACCTAGGTAGAACATAAATTCTAACTTGTCTAATAGGGTGCCATCTAGGTCAAAGAACGCATAAATATTAACCTCCCTAAAGTAGGCCAATATCTTTTTCTTGACCTCTTCCAAGGGTAATGTTATTGTTTGAGCCAATGCTAACTATTCTTCCATATCTATTTTCATGTTCTGAGTGTATATGTTATATAACCCCAAATATGAGGTGGGAATTAATTTCAATTATAATAACATGCTTTTATTGATTATCACCAATTGATTCTTACATTTCCCATCAATCTCTGTGATCCTCTCCATCTAAGCCTGATTTGACTATGTGAACACATTGGTCTCTACCATTGTCTCAACCACATTCCCAAAAATTGAGAAGAGTAGTAAGATGGTGTCCTTCATCTTCCCAATTAGCCTAGTGATGAAAGAGATATTTACTTGGGCTTCTAGTTTCCAAACTTGATGTTGCATATCCTTGGGGAGCTTCTTCAACATATCATGGGTTGCCCAAATAATGGAGAATGGATCATAAAAAACCTTTTCATCCTTTGTGGAGGTCTTTACTTTGTTGAGGGAGAACAAATCCTACTGTGTTTTCTAGATCAATGGGTTACCTTCCTAATTAAATTTATATGTTAGGGTCCTTTTCATGATTCCCATGGATTAGTCAAAACTTCATTACATGTTTGTGTCAACTTTAATTTTCATCTCTATTTTTACAACCTCAGAACCATCCCCTATTTTTTGGGAGGAATTGGATGGGTACAAAAAATGATGGTGAAGGGTGAAGGATGAGTCAAAGGGGAGATGGAGGAAGTGGAAGGTATAAAAGAGGAAAGTGGTGAAGGAGGATGGGGAATGGGAGTGATGGTAATAAGGATTAATGGGCAGGTCCATAAGAACATATATGACTACCACTACTCTCGGATCATGCACACCTGATGGGCAATGACTCTTGAGGGATGGGTGTTCATTAGAATGGAAGATATTGGATGGTTGAATCCAAATCACCTTTAGGGTAATGGAAAAAGGGAGCTAGGGACAAATGTGTGGAGATACTATTACTAATTATAGAGGAACCATATAGGTTGGTGGAGGAGGATGGAGTAGACTGTAAGGTTTATAAAGTAAATTATAAAGGTGATTCCCTTTTCTATTCTTCTTGGGTTTCTTTCCTAGGCTAGCTCTAGATGTTATGGTAGAAGGACTAAGAAAGATATTATGAACCATATAGGTTGACTTTGGAGGTTGGTGGATAACCAAGGGTGGTTATAGGATGATCAAAGAGGGTGTTGGGATGGTTTTAACCACTCTAGATTCACACATAAAGATTATAGCCATGTTCACTAACATAGGTGTGCCTACAGGTACTTGGATTTGAGGCATGTCCAATGGTGGTATCAGAGAGGTTATAGGCTAGGAAATGGATGGGGAAAGGGGGAAAAATGAAGTGAGGATACTCAAGAGGACCAAAGCCAAGGGTACTATAGATAACAATTTAGGGGATGAAATAGGGAAGAGGGGAAGCACCACATGGGGATTTTTTAGAAGGGGAGTTAAAGTAAGGGTTTTCATGAGAGGGATATATAATGTGGTGGGAGCGAGGAGAGGAACATGAAAATTAGTGGGAACATGAGGTGGAACCTATACCAAGTGTTTAATAGGAACCCTACTCTAGTATTTCATCTTATATATTGTTGGCATCAAACCTCAAGGTCTATACATCCTAGGATTGAGGTGTTGATGGTGGCGTTACTTTTGCTTAGGCTACTTAACACCAAGTAACATGGGTGTATCTTAGTTATGGTTAGGATAATAGAGATGTTGGATCAGGTAGAGGTAGAACAAGGGCATAACAAGAAGGTTATATTGGATGAGGAGGATCCAGAGCTAGAGAATTGAGAGAAAGCACTGTTAGAATAGGAGGATAAACTAGATGACAAGGAACAAGTGATCATAGAGTATAAGGTGGCCAAATATCCTAAAAATTACTCATAAAAATTATGGGAAGAATTAGGGTGACATCTGTAGACATCCAAAACTAACCACTAATGGATTTATACCTAATTTTAGATGAATTATTACCAACCATTGACCATCTAGCCTAAGAATTTTTGAATGTCTCAAATTTGTCTTCATAACCGTTCAAATAAATCAATTTGGATGTAAATGCACATTGAATTAAATAAAAATCAAATAAATGTTTAAAATTCCTAACAAGGATTAATTAACATTAAATACTAAAATAAATCAAAGTCTTAATTGAATTCATCCATGAACTACTAAATCAATTATAAAAAAGGTAAATTCAAATATCAATGAATATCCTAAAAACTAATCATTACTTATTTTGAGTTATCATTTTGGTAAGTATCTATAAATATTTCACCCATGCCTATTTAATATTAAACCATGACCATTCGACACATTTTACTCCGCTAAGGTTAGTTAACTCATACACATTAATTTTGAACCCATTCTAAGCTCCACCTACCCCCTAACTCAACTTGGGTTGGGGTTAGTTACTAAATATATAAATAAAAGACTAGAGCTATTCATTTATAGATCTTGGACATAATAGTGTTACTATGCAAGAATATGAGAATGAAGCAAAAAATAGAGTTAGAATGTCAAAATTAATCTCAGCCATTGAATCATCAAGCCAAATAAAATCCAAGCCAAGAATGAATAAGGTGAAAATAGGGGATAGAGATAGCCAAGCTCCATTTATGAATACCTATTGAGTACAAATTTGAGTAAGTAAATGAAGAAGCTATTTTGGAGCAATCAAGGATTTGGGTAAGAAATTTATATTTGTGTTTAAGTTGTCATTTCTTTCCATTTTTATTTGTGTTTTAAATTAGTTCATTCATCATGATCCCTCCCATGATATAGGCCTAGAGATGTTAGCTTATTTAGTGAGTTTATTTCATTATTTTTGGAGCTAACTCTATACTAACCTCCTTTCTTGAGTCAAATTCCTCGATCATAGATGACAAACCTAGTGGGACCCAATGTATCCCACATAGACAAGAAATAATTATGTTACCTATAAATATTCATTTGGAAGTTTAAAGCTCTATAAAATGTATTTTCTAACCTTATTTTTGTTTAATTCATGAGTTTACACAGTGATCATCAACAATCAGGTGAAACCACTAATGATTTTTATGGCCACTGATGATCATTATGGCAAACTAAATCCAAAACCCAAGAGATATTTTTGAAATTTTATTTTCTAAAAATTGAAAGTGATTTAAATTTGGGGATTAATATCTTATTTTTTTAGGGTCCAAGGATTTATTTTAACATAATTTGTTTATTTTTTACTAATCACACATTTCATTTTGGGATTTCATAAGAATTAATAAAATTTCAAACATTTCAATTTGGGTCTAAAATGAACATGTATAATGTTCACACATTTGAATGTTGGTACTTAAAAAGAACCTAGGATTTTAATAAGTATTATAAAAATTTCATTTCAATTCTCAAAATAATATTTATATCCTAAACATTTTCTAATTAGTGTTTTAATCATGAACCTTGGATAAATCTTGAACACTTCAATCTTTTCACTAAAAATTAACTTAGAGGTTTTTAATTCATTTGGTTTTATGCAATCCTTTTTCATTTTCTCACTTAAGCCAAGGGACCTAGTAATGAACAAGGATCAGATTCAAATTTGGTGCTTAAAATCAACCCCATTCACATTTGTTAAAAAATTGTGTGTTGTTTGTAATTTTAGTAAAAAGGAATTTGTGCATGTATTCTCTCCCCACTTCCTCTGTAGGAAAATTATTGATTAAAATTACCATTTTAATTTATAATTATTCCTTAGTCCAAAGGCATAAAAAGGATGTTTTCAAGGCTATCCCCAGGACCCACATGGCTTGGGTGATCTAGAAATGACCATAAAGCCTTTTTACTTAGGTTTTTATTTGAAGCATTTTAGCTTGTGATGGGGACTTCATTACCTCCCATGGGTTATATATGGAATATTTGGCATGGGTATTCATCTCCTAGAATTATTTTGAGCCCTTCTTCATGGGGGTATACAAATTGGGATCACCCCACTTAGATGGTTGTTTGAGTGGTTAAACCATCTTCATTAGTGGTAGGTTAAACCTAGGATGTATAATGGATATGGACATTGAACTAAACTATGAAAGTGATGGATGTAGTGGTTGTGAAAAGGAATATATATTTTCACAACAAGTGAATTAGAATAGAATAAATTGATGTGTTACTTCTCTTGTGTGCATATGTGAAAGTGTGTATAAATAGGATCAATCTAGATGATCAAAAATAAATTAATTTTAGTTAACCCCACTTTTCCATACCTTGATAGGATTTAAGACAATTATAATAAGTTGTATTTATGTTATTTATCATTTTATTTTTTGGTGTATTATAACTAAAACTTGTTGTTTAGACCATGTCATGAACTAGTCTTATATCCAATATTTCTCCATTATTTGAGGAGTCATTATACCATCCATTTTATACCTTGAATTAAGTTATCAAACATTTGGGTCAAAATATTATGTGAGGAATTTGATTAAAATGGGTAACATTACACTACCCAAATCATTACATGTTTGTTCCTTATAAGTCTTTTGAAACATTAACCATTATTACATATTTTGGGAATAATAAACATCATTATGCTACCCAGCTTATTTCAAAAGACATGTCATATCTTGTGTCCCAATTACCATTGATTAAACTAATCATTCGAGCCTTATTGGATCTTTGACTAAAATAGTCATGTTGTTAAAATTCACCTAGCTTGTTGTCATCAAAGACTAGTTTACCTTAGTTGAGTCTTTGATTAACATTTACAAATTTACATCCAAACATTGATTGATTTTAGTTTAGGCTTCAACACATAGGCTCTGATACATAGATATTTCTCTTTTGGGTTTCACAACTTAGTTTGATTCATTATTCATGTTTGGAAACTTTATTATTTATGTCTTTGTTTGATATAATCAATCCATCTTAAAAGTACATTTTGTTTAGTGTTTTGCATCAAATAGATCACATTTATGTCTAGAATCAAATGCCTAGTATTTGCCAAACTATTCCAAGTTTTTTTATATTAAATCATTATCATCATCCTTTATTTCAATCCTATATTTTGAAAGCATTTGGGCAAAATTCATAGCACAAAATGTTTGATCCTAGATTTTCACTCCACATTTGGACAAAAGATCTAGTAAAATTTCTCTTTCCTATTTAAACCTATTTGGAACATGTTTGGACATTAGAGTTGGTATCTTCTTATTAAGTCATTTTACATGACCTTATTTGTGTAAAAAATTCAACTTTAGACATTTGATGTTATATTATTTTTAACAAATCTTTGCATCAAACTTTTTAGAGATTCAACTCCACCCTTGAATAAGCTAGATCATGTTTGAACCCTTTGTATTTTTAGATATAGTATTTGTGAGTTCACATAACTCTAATCCAATCTTGTCAAAAAAATTACCATTTTATTTAACCATGGCTCACTATACACATGGTAGAACTATGTAAAATCCATAATATGGGATTGTTATTATATAGCAATACTTTATTCAATACCCTTATGGAGACAAGGTTGTTTGAAACATGTATTCCTATCCACCATACAACACTCAATTAGGGGAACATAGTCAAGATATTTTAGCCAACTATTTGGTTTGCACACCTCCATACATGGAATAAGGCCAATAGTAGATAGATCAATATTTTTGCTAGTGTACCCTTGATTGTAAAAAACATTTAATAAAAACTCTATTATCGTACAATGCCATCAAACTATAAATTAGGTCATGAAAATTTGTAAAATCTATCAAGAGGGCCTTATAACATGTCTAATCAAAAAAATGATCAGGCCTCTTTTAGCAACCCTACTTCCATATTACTAATACCATATCAAGATACATGTATGTTTGTCATGAAAAGAGGCCTTATAGAGGGCCATTTTTTTCAAATACATATAGCATACTAGACATATCATGACCTAAAATGATAGTTTAATTAGATGACCATGTTAAAAATGCCTCTTATTGATTTATCTACTTTAATAGGAGTTTTAATGGAATTAAATGGTTAATAAAATTAAGGTTTAGACCCATTTACCCAAAACACTTTGGTAGAAAACATGTTCAACACCACAACTATTAAATAATTATCTTCTAATTTTATACAAAATAGTGAGCAAAATGTAGTGGACAATATGCTAGTAATATCTAATCCAAACCAAAGTAGTGTTAGCACATAAACACATATTCAACAATAAAATGTGCATTTAACTAACATTATTAGTGGTTTACAAACTCGGGGAGTAGGAGTGTCTACTTCCCAATGTCAACCAATTACCTCTTATCTTCAACCAACTACTTCTATCACCCAACAACAAGGATTAGGTATCCATCCAATGCCCAGTGTCATGTCACAATAGAATGTGACAAATATTACTCATTCCCAATAGGTGATGGGTAATTTTTTAAAAAATTAGGCACCATCCAATCAATCAATGTAGTAGAAGTAAAACATAATGCCACCTCAATAAGGAGTAAGCAATGTTCTACCTTTCCAAGTAGCAGTGAACATACCTCTTTCATCACAGACTAACATGCCAATCCAAAACTAAATGATGTTTAACTAATAATGTATAAACATTGGTCAGAAATAGATGCCTAATTTTTTATATACATCCACTTCCCAACTAGGATTCACATAATAAATAGTTTTTTAATGATCCTCAAGTACCTACTAGGCAATAGTTACCTTTCATGCCAAATGTGCCAAACATTAGTGATAGGGTCTTGGTACACATAAAAAACAAAGTTTGATTAGTTAGAAATATGTACCTATTCAACATTAATAGGCATAGTACAAACATATTCCTCCATCCCAACCTCAATATTCCCAAATTTAGACCTACATACCCAATCCCAACTAGAATATTGTACAACTACAAGTGTAATTTCAATAATTGCACCCCAACCCATGAATAAGTATTCTTGTTCCATTCCCCAACTAATCCAACATTACAAAAAAAATAACTCCATCATATCTTGGTCAAATTAATCCACTTGTGACTACTCAACCATCTCCTCAGGCCAATGTTCCTACAATTTTCCTTAAACAAGAGCTAAAATAAATGAAGGATGTAATTACCACCATCTAAGATAGGAAATAATATAAAAGGTTCCAGTTAGATGATGTGTGTTCTTACACTTTAAACATGGAGTAATTTTAAATACCATTTCCTCTAGAGTATGAGACATAATAGTTTCACAAATGCAAAGGGAAAGGTGACCCCAAGGCCCATCTAATAGAATTTTTTTTTGTGTGATAACCAATGGCATATAATAACATATACTTATTGTTGTTTTTTCCATGAAGCCTAACATGGAAATCATTATAATAGTTGTTAAAGTTACTAAATAAATCAGTTTCTAGTTTTGATGATCTTTTAAATAAGTTTGTGAAACACTTATCTTACATTCTCAAACATGAGATTTTATTGGTAGACTTAAGCTGACCAAACAAAAACTTGGTGAAATCTTCACAAGTTGTCTTCAGTGATGGAGAGCCCTTTCAATCTGATTTACCCATAATCTACCAGGAAAACAATTAGCCACTATGTGTCCGTAATTAAAAATGCATCATGTCCATAAATTAATCTTGTATCAGATGAGATAGAACCTACCTACACTTTTGATTGGGGGCATATAATTATTAAGAAAGATGATGACCAATGTGAGTATTTGATATACCTAATTAGGGGATCACTTATCACAACACACCATGTGAGGTAGGATTCCAAATCCCATAGTCTAACACAATCACAGAACAACCCTAAAAGAGTCCTATGATTTAATATTTCATTAATCTAATAAAAAGAAAAGTAATTTAATCTAGTTCACACCAAAGATTGGGGCATAAAGTGGGGGTTAGTAAAGAAAAGCAATTAGAACATCTATAGGGAAATTCAAATAAATTATGAGTAACACCATAATACATATAATATGAAGATTAATATTATTTGAGTCGACACATATGCTACTTTTATCTACTAAAAAATAGGAGAACAAAGTTAGAATATACTTACCTGAATATGAACCCATCGAGACAATATATCCCTTGGTAAAAGGGGCTTTTCAAGAGTTTGTTATGGTTCATAAGGATCACTTTGTTAGGCCAAAGAATTCAAGACTTATCCATAAGACTATATTCTCCAAAATAAGAAACCTAAGATAAGTTTTCTCAAGTAGAATAGTGGAAGAGAAGATTGTGAATAAGTGTGAGTAAATAATAAATCTTGATCATATATATCAATAATGATTGAAATGAACTCATATTTATAGGAAGATCTTACCCTAAAATCATTTAGATATGTCAGCTATGCTAGGTTGACCTAGCACAATTTTGGGCTAACTCACTAGACTTGTACTAAGTCAGCTGGGAGGCTAACAAATTGAAAGAGAGAATAGGGTCACTAAACTATACTAGGCTGACCAAGTCAACCTAGTATGTTGAATAGGTCAAAAAGGTGTCAATCAAGGCAATGAAAAAATAAAGAGGAAAAAGACTAGAAGACAATGTAAAGTAGGAAAAATAGCTTAGGGAAAGGTTTTAAAAACTAGTTGGATTATTAATAACGTGGAAAAAAGGGACAATAATCCTTTAAAGTACCAAATGTCTACCCACCCATTTCCTAGTGCACCCCTTAGGGCATGCACTCAAATATATTATGTCTTGATGGATTCTTGTAATATGTAAAGCATTAGTATTTGATAAAATTTAAAAATAGTATGTGTATACATATGCCCAAATCAAAGCTCATCACATGTCACTAAGGTGTAATAGGGGATGGTTCTTTGAGAAATAACATAAGAACACACATAATCCTGAAGTTAAAAAAAGTTAGAGTATTTTAAAAGCATAAAATAACTAAAAGTAAACAACTAAAAGGGAAACTAATCTAAAAAATTAAATAAATAAAAAAGTAAATACAATGTGTACCTTGACTTACCTTTTATCATAAGATGGTTTTCTATTATGTTGTTAGTTTTGATTGTGTAGGGAATAGAAACTACTTTCAACAAACCCAAGAATGAAAAACTAAATAGAAAAACAAACAAACACAAGAAAAACCAAGATAGTTGGTGTAATGAGGATGAGATGTACTTGGGAAATTTAGCAATTTAGGGTCACAGGTGCTATGTTAGACCAAATGACCAAGTCAAACAAACAAGAGTAAATTAGGTAACTAAAAAGCCAAGGCTACTAAAGATTTAAAAACTCAAACAAGCTACCCTTAAGTAAGAAAGGAAAACTTACCAAATCAAACCAAGGATACTTGTCAAATAGGATGGTAAAATAAAAACAAAATAAATGGTAATTAAGCTAACTAAAAATACAAAATGGTAAAAAAACATTGATGAATGTGCAGTAACAATCCACATCTCACTCAACAATGGAAAAAGAGTATGAACTCAAGTGTATGTAATAATAAGACAACAAAATCATTATAAATTGTAAAAGGAAATAAAGGTAAGTCTAGTAAATGTAAAATGATATAAATAAAATGATCCAAAGTTACTCAAACATGTTATTTTGCTCTAAGAATAGATAAAATTGAAACAAAGTAATGTTAGCATGTTTTTAAGAGGTGAAGAAGAAGGAATTAAAGAAGGAAAATATATTTGGAATCACAATTTATCTCTCGAGGGGGAAATGAAATGGGTGGAGGGGAGAATGAAGGAAATACCAGGGTAGAGATAATTCTTTATTAGAATTAAGATACTCAAATTAGGTTTGTCAAAACAATAAAACTTTTGAACTTAAGAACTAAAAATAATTCTCTTAGTGACACATGTCTTGGATAAAAAAATGGAGTATATAGATCATCCCATGAATACTATATGCATGAAAAGTAAAATGGACCTACATCCCCATGATGTGCTCCCCATTCTTCAGGACTCCTTACAAAGCTATCAATTTATTATAAGATTGGGTACTTATGTGAGAAAGTAGATACAACCATAAAGTTTTTTTAAATCCCCTATTCCAATCTACTAGCCTACAACACCCCAAAGGACTTAGGCTCTATTTGAAGCTGATTTTGGAGTTTGAGCTTTGATTAGAGATATGAGTTGTGTTTGTAGTCATATCTTTTAGTGTGAGTTTAAATCTTGAGATTTGTATGTTTCCTTTTAAATATCGTTATCTTTTATTTTAAATGATTTGTATTTTAACTTTCTTGATGGATTTTTTAGATTCCTCCTCCATATAGATTTGGAAAACTAAACATGGGTGCTAAAGATGACTTTAATTTGAAAACTTGGGACAAGGTTGTTAAGAGAGAGAACTTCAAATAGCATGGGGTCTACATGTCTCATAATTAGAGGTGACATAAAAGTGATATCTTGACTTCAACCTTGTTTCATCCAATGTAAAGATAAAATAAAGGTGAAATCAAGAGGATTGACACATGGAATAACTTAAACTATTTCAAATTGTAAAAAATGTGACAAAGGGAAAAAATAAGGGATAAAATTATAGTAATGTGTGATTCCTTATCATAAGAAAGAAGTGGATGAAAACATGCTAACATAGATTATTGTGAAGATTTTATCTACCAAAAAAAGCTAAAGCTAAAGTTGAGAACAAGGATAAATAACATGAAAATATGGTAATTTTATGAGGAGGGTAGGATCCTATCCACAATCTTACAAAGAAAATAATAAAATAGAAACCCATGATAGTGCTGATAATCAAGAGAAAAGTAAAGTGAGTGAGCTTTCTTACAAAACAATTCACAAATAAAAACTTGAAGGATGCCAAAACAACATTGGCAAGTCATAACAAGAGAAATAAATGATTAAAATATGGTGGTTTTGTGAGAGATGTTGGGTCTTATCTACGTTCTTACAAAGTAACTTACAAAAGGAAGACCGAATGGGTGCAAAAAATGAGAGAAAATATAAGAAGATAAAGAATACTATGATACATCAAGAAATTAAAAGACCAAAAGGGAGGACTAAATGTTTGTGAAAAGAGGCAACTGCTACAAAGGGAGAGACATGTTCTTTAGTTACCCAAAAAAAAAATTTAGAAAGATATAGATAGAAAACATGACAAGAAGGAAATGATTAGGCAAAGTAATTTTTAAGGAATTAAGAATTGTTGGGCTCTTTACAAACATGGCCTTCATTGGTTTGAATGTTGTAAGTGCTTGGACCAAGAATGTCTTTAAATAAATATGGGCCCCACCATTTTTGGGAATATTTGCCTTATTTGTCATGGGTGTAGTCTAGTTTAAGGATAAGATCACAAATATTAAAGTGTGAATTTTAACATGTTTGTTATGTTATCGAGCGATGTGAGAATTGTATTCATGGTTATGTTATAATGTATAAAGATGATGTTCATCAAGAAGATCAAGGGAATGAAGGTGAGCTTCTCATAATTATTCATTAGGAATAATGCCATGAAGAGACATACTTAGAGAGATAAGCTCAACTTCTAATGTAAGGACCAACTCAGAACCATAGACTCACAAAAATGGAGTCACCCCAGTGGTAGTGCATATGTTATTCTGATAATCCCAAAGTATAGGGTAAGGATGAATATGCAAATCTATGCAGGTATCATGAATTATCTTTTGAAGAATTTTGTTGAGAATTTTATTGGTGGCCTCAAAGTGACCATTACATTATGGATGGTAAGCCAAGGAAAACTTTTGATTGATCTTCAATTTGTTACAAAGTTATTTAACATGTTTATTTTTAAAATTACCACCATTTCTAAAATGATGGTATGAATAATGCTAAAGAGGCAAATAATTTGGTTAATAATGAGCTTGGATATGGTAGGAATAGTAACATTAACAAGGGGTATGGATTATACCCACTTTGTAATGTACTAAGTAGTGATGATAAAGATGTGCCCATATTGGGAGCAAGGAATTTTATCAATGAGATCAAATCCAAATATGGAAAATGGCCAAGGAGATTTGATAGTTTGAAGCTTGATAGGAGGTGAATAGATAAGATCATTGTGAAGCTAATAAGTAGTACACATTTTTAAGAGTAGGCCAAAAGTAACCCATACATAGACATTTACATATTATAACATGTCCATTATAGTGACCACTTCAAAGTCCCCAATGTGCTTGTTTAAAAAGAGGAGGGACGTAATATATCATAACATAATGGAGTAGGGCACCTTACACATTGAGATAGTAAAGGATGTTATGTGAAAATACATACTTGAAAGCTTGTTTATGATTTCATGTCTTTTCATAAGAATCTAGGTCAGGAGGATAAGTTTGATTTTATAAGAATTGAATGATATCTTTATACCAAGGGCTTTGTCAAATTATCATAGCCTTAATGTGACATATGAATTAATCAAGTGGTTGAGTAGATGATGGACATTTTTTAATTTAAATAACAAAGGAATGATTAGAGAGAACTTGATGAGGATGAAAGAGAAAAGTTGAAATGGCAAGAGAATCAACAATAGAATTTTGGTTTCGAGGAATAGGCTTGATAGTGAAAGAGATAAAGTCCTTAGCAAGAGTGGTTGTAATTTGATGATAGTTAATGAGGTTCTTAATTTTAAATTGATGATCACCATTAACTTGAAGATAAATGAGCTAAGAATCTCCTAAAGTGAAAATTTAAAAGAACAATCCTACCAAGAGGACTAGTGAGAATACAACCTGCTCCATCTCCTTTAAGGAATTTATCACCATAAAAATGGAGGGTCCAATTATCCTTATGAAAGTCAACATTATTTTTAAGGAGATCCTTAATATCTATTTTTGGTTTAGTAGTACCAAAGGGAGAAGAATATTCTTCAAGATTATTGGCTTCAAAATCAATAGTAAAGCTATGAAAATAGTCTTTAATGGATATAGCTTGATTAAGACCTTCAATGTAAAGGATATTGTCATCAATAAGATCATCTTGAAGTGAATATGTGGTTATAATGGGAGTTATGAAAAGATGGTCGGCTATGACATTCCCTTTAATAGATTTTTATGTGACGATGCAGAGATCAAATTCCATAAGTATGACCATCCATTTGCCAATTCTATCTCTAAGAAGAAAGGCTTTGGAGAATAAATAATGAAGGGGGTCAGAGTGAATGATGATATAAGTATTTTTTTATAATATATAATGATGAATATTTTCAATTGTAAAATAGAAAGTGAGGAAATTACTCTCATGTTTGGTATAACATGTGTCATAATCAATTAAGCCTTGGCTAAGGTAGTAAATAACATACTCTCTTCCTATATCATCTTGTTGGGAAAGCATTGCCCCAATTGAAATAGTGTGGAAGAAGTATAAAGAATTAATGGCTTATCATTGAAAGGTGGATGAGGTGTAGGTGGATGAAGTAATGACTATTTCATATTATTGAAGGATTTTTGACATGGATCCATTCTTGAGAAGGGAATTAATGGAATAAATGTGATAATATATTTTAGGGACAAATCATCTAATTACCCCCATGTTTGCCTAAGTAAGTATGAATATCAATAATAGATCGAGTAATGGTCATGTTAAAAATAACACTAATTTTGGTTGGGTCAATATCGATGCTATAGAGAGAGACTAAGAATCCTAAAAAATTCCTAGATGTGACTCCAAAAACACATATGAAAGGATTAAATGTAACTTTTTATTTAAGCAGGGGTCAAAGATGATAACAATATTAGAAAGATGGTTCTTGTGATTTTTAGTAATAGGATCTTTGTGAGCTGATTTAGGATGATAATTAACCTTGTTAGTGTAGACATACTGATATTTTTTATAATATATGTAATAATTGACATTAATGGCACAAACATCCTTGACATTTTTTTTGATTATTATTTGAATAATTTATTTAATTATTCAATGTAGAAGCTTTAAATGTTTATCATTTTTGAGATGCAACATCATATTCTTGATGATGAAGTTTGATCATAGCCTCATGGTTGAGTAAATCACCAAGCATATAAGAAATGGCACACTTAGTGAGCCCTATATAATATTCATGGGAATGCCCAATGTCAGCATGGAACCATCATAATAGATTGGGATCATACCACTAAAGAGGAGCATTGGGATGAATGAAAGGTTTTGAGGGTAGTAAAAATTATTCTATTTGATGAACTGAAAGAGGTGTGTGAGGTGGTAAATGAACATGATATTTAAAAACTCCAAGTTTGGTTTACGGAATATTACTAGTGATGGGATTATATGTTTGAAAATATCCTTTAATAAGTTTATGATTGGGTTTGAATTGCTTCATAAGAAAGTCTTGAATCTTAGCTTGGTTAAGAAATTTATTAAGAGTTTGAGGAGCAAAGGTTTGAACCTTGTATTTAAGAGTGGGATTCAAAGTAGTTATAAGGAGTTTGAATAAATTCTTGCTAGGCATATTATGATCAGATTTTTGAGTTAAATATTTCGATCTTTTGATAAAGTCATGATATAATTCATTAGGAGATTGTTTAGAATTTTTGAAGTGACTAACACAAGTTTTAGGAAGATCATTGTGTTGGAATTCTTTAACAAAAGGATTGACCAAATCTTCAAGTTGCCAAATATAATGTTGAGAAAGTTGATTATACCATTATAATACATCACCAGTGAATGTTTTGACTAATAGTTTAGTTTTGAAAAATGTATTAGTTTGGATACACTCTTTGTAAAGGTTATTAAAGACTTAGAGGAATGAAGTGGGGTCTTTAGTCCCATCATATTTGATAGTTGGAGTTATGTTACCAATATAAATGGATATAATGAATGGATATAAAGGTTCATTTTTAATGGTTTAAAACATCTTTTTATTTATTATGGGTTGAGGAATAACATAACCTGAGGCATTCCTAAGAGGTGGAGGAATATAATTAGGATTAGCTTGAGGATGAATAGTTAGAGGTTGATTAGTTACATTAATTAAATGTTGCTGAAGTTGCATCATTTATTTGGTATTAGATTTTTCTTTGATATTAATTTGTTTAATGAATTGAGATAAGAGTTGGGTGGTATCATGAGATGAGTTAGTGCTAGTTAGAGCACTCCATAGATTAGTGTTATGGGGAGGATTATTAGAAGGGTTATTAGTGGGATTGTTAAAGAGATTTGTGTCATTTACTCCCACATTGCTTTGGAGAGTTTAAGAAGTGTCTTGATAAGTATGGAAAGGATTTTATCCATTAAATTCATCTTGAGATGTTATTTTCACCATGTTATAGTTCATAGATGAAGGAGGAGAAGAGGTGCCCCAAGAGTGATGGTTCTCTTGGGAGGGGAAAAGATGAAAGAATGAACATCCCATATAGTATCTAAATGGATTTAGGTTATCTAAAAATATTCTAATAGGAAACCTCATTCTAGCTGAAGAGAGATGAACAAGATATAAAATTGGAAAAATGGGAAACTATATTGATAAACAAGAAAAGTAAGAAATATTACTAGGTCAATCAAATCAACCTAGTGTAAGAGACATGGCTTCTAGACTATATATGGTCGACCAAGTTGATCTAGTCTAGTGTAAAAAATCTATAAAAAGTACAGGCTCAACTAGGTCAACCTCATATAGTGAATAAGGAAGAGGAAAAGGTTGATAAGAATCTTGTAAATGAAACAAGACAATTTGTAGCTAATCTAAGAAAGTAAGTGCAGAAAGGAAACACATAATCAACTGAATTGTCACTGGCCAATCTAATTGATGAACACAAAGAAAAATCTTGCACTAACACTAACTAATGCAAGTTTTTAAACACATAATTGATCAAAGATAAATCAAATAAATTGAAAGTAAAACTATCTACTTGGTCAACCTATAATGTTGATTAAATTATTAGGAATTATTTTAAATGTAAAGGGAGCTTATATTTAAGTAAGGTACTAAATAATAATCTATGGATAGTTTTAGGTAATTTTAGGATGAAAGGGACTATAGTGGTAATGATATAGGGTTGGTATTGGGGCTTACACCCTCAATTAAAAAATTATGGAAATAAGGGTAAAAATTTCTTAGCCAAAATATACCATTAAACATATTTTATACTTGACTAGAGTATCAAGTTAGCTCCCCCCTGGTGATGAAATCTAAGTAGGTAGACCTAGGTAGTCAAAATTTTAAATATTTGTTGATGTTTATGTGGTTTAGACATGTGTGTAAAAGAATAGAGATAGTGAAACTAAGTGATTAATTAAAAATCCCCTAATTATACTATGTGAACTATTCTAATCATGCAAACAACTTAAAAGAAAGATGTGATTAATATATATGGTTCATTACATCTTTGAAAAAGGGTATAGTTAAGAAACTATATGGACAATAATATAGAATAGGGTTGATGGGGTTAAACATGTACTATGGAAGAAAAGTTTGAAAGTGAACTAGATCAGTCAAGTTGACATAGTTATTTTAGAAAACATAAAACATAGAACTAGGTCCATAGGGGTGACCTACTTGACTATGTAGAGTCAATTTTAAAGATTGCAAATTATGAAAAGAAAGTATAGAAAAAGGAAAGATATAGGGAAATAAAAAATATAATAAATGGCTTAGAGATGAAAAGGATAAGATTTTCTATTTGAGACCTTGGAGAAAAAAGAGAAAAACCTATAAATTGGGTTGAACTGGTTGATCAAGCTATACAGGAACCTACTAAAAAAGTGTTAAAAATGCACTAAGTTGACCTAGTTGACCTAGTAGGCTAAACAAGAAGTCTAAAAACTTGAGGAACTTGTACTAGGTCAATATGGTTGATCAATTTGTCTTAACAAAATTATACAAGTATAAAAACCTATAATAGATTGATTTGGTTGAGCCAGTTACATGTTCTTGCAAACCTGTGCACAAAGAATAATAACTAGGTTAATAGGGTCAATCCAACACAGTAAAGATATGATAAAAATAATGAAAAATATAAGTGAAATAAATACTAAATTTTTTTTATTTACATTAGGTTCACCATAATGTATGCAATTAAAAATTCATCACGTCTATAAATCAGTCCTAGATTGGATGGGATAGAGCACACCTACACTTTTGATTATGGAGCATATAATTATTAAGAAAGAACATGACCAATGTGAAGATATAATAGACCAGATTAGGAGATCACTTTTCACAACACAACATGTGTGGTAGGGTTCTAAATCCTATAGTCTAACACAATTGCACAAAAACCCTAAAAGAGTCTTATGATTTAATATTTCACTAATCTAATAACAATAAAATTAAATCTAATCTAGTGCACACTAAATCTTATGGCACAAATTAGGGATTAGAAAATAAAATCAATCAAAACATGTATATGGAACTTCAAATAAAGTAAATGTGAACAACATCCTAATATGTAGAATATGAAGAGTAATATTATTTGAGCCAACACCTATGATACTTCTATCTACTAAAATAAAGGAGATCAAAGTTAGAATATACTTACCTAAATTTGAACCAATCAAAACTCAATCTCTCCCTTAGAAAAAGGGGCTTTCAAAGAGGTTTTTGTGGTTTATAAGGATCACTTTGTTAGTCTAAACCATCCATGACCTATCCAAAAAACTAGATTATCCACAATAAGAAACCTAAGCTAAGTCTCCTCAAGTAGAATGGTGGAAGAGTAGATTGTGAAGAATCACAAGTGAATAATTTCTCATGATTGCATATATCAATAATGACTGAAATGAAATTGTATTTATAGATAGAAATTATCCAAAAATCATTTAGATATGTTAGTTATTCTAGGTTGACCTATTTGACCTAGCATGTTTTCAAGTTAACTCTTTAGGTTTGTGATAGGTCGATCGGTAGGATAACAAACCAAAAGAGATAAAAGGGTCCCTAAACTATATTAGGTCAAATAAGTTGGCATAGTATGATGAATAGGTTAAAAGGGTGCCAATCAAGGAAATAAAAGATATAAAGAAGGAAAATACTAGAAAACTATATAAGGGAGGAGAAATAGCTTAGGAAAAGGTTTTAGGAACTAGTTGGATTGGTAATAATGTGGAAAAAGGGACAACAATCCTACAAAGCACCAAAGGTCTACCCACCTCTTTCCTAGTGCACCTCTTAGGGTGTGCACATAGATATATTGGGTCTTGATAGGTTCTTTTAATATGTAAAACATCAGTATTTGATAGAATTTAAAAATATTATGTGTATACACTATATTTAGCAAAAATATACACATTGAGATATCTTATAATTTGGAGTTCTAGTGTGCACACACATTCAAAGACATCATTGACAAAATTTTGATGATCAAAATATCCCTTATTAATAAATGGATTATTAAACTAGCCTCACCAAATTAAAGCTTAAATAAAAATTAGAACAATGGCCAAAACTAACATCCAGTCTAAGTGTAAGCATCACAACCAACACAGTCTAATAAAAATGAAAAACCCAAACAATTCAACCAAAATAAGAATATTATAGGTAATGGAGTAATAGAGTCATGAAATGTCCAAAAGTTACAAAAACCATCTATTTATCTTACTCTACCTTTCCAACTTACTCCTAGCCAATAATCCTTTTAGAAGCTACATCATGCGCAACATGTGAAATAACATAGACCAACATGGTAAATGAAACAAATATAAAAATGTATGCCTTTGTAAAATCCTCCCCTTCTAAGGATAAATGTGCCCACTCATCGTGTTTTTCACTGACCTTAGAGAGCCCATCCAATAAGTCTTTTGCAAGCTCACAACAACTAACTTGATTAGATATTTTGTTCCAAAAGAGCAATATCATTATGGTACTTACATTCTAGACTAGTATAGGATATAATAATTCTATGATTTTCATAGGTTCAATGGCCATAATTTGTAGCAATGCATGAAAATTAGACATGTAATTAAGAATATGTTGTAAAATAGAGAAATCACATTGGATTGTGGAGTTTCCACAACCAATCAAAATCTTAGCATTTATCAGAATAATTTTCCTCAACATAAAAATCCACAATAAAAATAAAAACAATGGTTAGTAAAAATCAACAACAATAGTATCAACAACTAAATCCAAACCAACAAACTCAATAGAATCAACACAACCAACAACATCAAAGCAATGGACAAAACAAAGGTCAAAATGGTAACAACCAATACACCTACCATGAAGCTTCGCATGAATACAATGAAATTAACACCATTTCCATTAATCCTATACCAAGTACTAATTAGATAAGATCATTTCTAATCATACCCAATCAACCAAACCATTTTAGTAATCCTTCTTGTTGACCAAATTTGACCTTACAGGTCAAATTTGGACCCCTATAGGTAAAAAATTGATATTTATGTGTTTATAGGGATTTATTATTATGTCATAGGGTGTATTATATGTCTTCTAATGTCATTTCATGTCATATTAGCCTTGGCCTTAGTTATTTTAATCCTTTTGTATTTTTTAGCAATTTAAAGGTCATAAAAAGAGCATTTAATGAATTATATGGCCTCCTTGGGTAAAGTGAAGTTGTAAAAAGTTGATGTCAAGTTCCATGTCTCCTATTATGCCTTAGTAAACTATTTATTAGTAAAATTTGGTAGGTTATTTGGAATAAAGAGCAATTTTCTTTTAAAAATGGGAGTTTTCTTGAGGTGTATGGACTTGTATGACCTCCTAAGATGATGACACTTCAAGATTTACCTTTTATATTCCAAAAAAATTTTCATATGATCATTTTTATTATAATCTCTAAGAAATTAAGAAAACTATTTCTATCTTCTTCCACTAGGTTTGGAAAGCAAGAATGGCCCTTAGGTTTTTAGATGGTACAACCAGCAAGAGAGGCTTCAGGAAAAGTGATCTTGGGGGTGTCTTATATACTCAATAAAATTACATTTTATGTTTTTATATAGAATAATGGTGGCCTATTCTTTATGAACCATTCATAATAAGTTGACCTACATTGTTTTCTTTTCAATCTGTGAACCATTCTTGTAGTTTTTTCTCTTATTTAGATGATTTTATATAATTATAACTACTAAAATTGACTTTAGAGGACATGAAAATATTAAATTGATGATAATAATGTTTTTTTTAGTGTTTAAAAACGTTTTTATAAGAAAATCATCTCAAGTTTTCAAATTGGTCTCATTTGAAGATAACATCCAGGTTTTACCATTTGTAGAATCTTCATGCTTTGGTAGTGACTTTAAAGGGTTGTGATAGGTTCATTCCCATGTTTATAATGTTTTATTGGTCCCATAAGCTTTAAATATCTTTCCAAAAATCAATCTTCATGGAATTTCAGCCACAAACACCATACAATCAATTTTCTATGTGATTGACATACACAATCAGTTAGCTGAGTTGTGTAGGGCTCTGAGATACATCATGGAGTTGTGAGGGAGGTCATAAAATGTTTAACACACTCTAATATCAGGGAAAATCAATTAAAATTACTTCAATTGGAAAATTAAGGGACTCTGATGTCACTCACATAGTCATATAATAGATAAATACACCTATAAATGCCTACAGAAGGGTCCAAACATTGAAATGGAGTGTCAGAGATTGTTTAAAGTTTTGTAACATCTTGAAGTTTCATTTGAACACCATGAGGGGATATAAATTGATTATTTAGGACTATAAAAATAAGATAAAATGCATACCAATGAAAACAAGGATCTTGAAAAGAGGTTCATATGCAAATTATTGAGCACATACACACCTACATGTGTCTACTTTTGGAAATTATTCGCTTACGTCCAGGGATTGTCTTCTACATCATCTATAATAAGGGATTAAGCCTAAAAAAATAAATAATGGTTTTTGGAATATGATTCAAAATAGATCAAGAGGTCTGAAAGTAATATCTCACATGTCCCAAGATGAGTTCTCACCTACAAGTTTATATTTGTCTTAATACAATCAACTATGGTTGGTTATAGGTAACAGTGGGATAAAGATGCCCAAGTGTTAGTATTTATTAAATATGAGACAAATGGGTCTAAAAAAATATAAAATGACCCTGAGGGACTCTAAGGATTTTTTTAGACATTTCCTTCAAGCTAAATTATGTAAGGATCATCTATAGGAAAGAGAAGACACAATCAAGAAGTTAACCTTAGTATAGGTTAATTATAATAAGGCATGAGCAAATCATAGTTTGGAAAAGGTATGGTAGTTTACATGATTGAAAGAGACCCCAAGATAGGTAATAATGTGTCATGGATATCTCAAGGTGGATATACAATAGATAAGTGGCTCTAAACATACAATACAAGGTCCACATCAAAAATCTTGCACACAGTCTACCTTTTAAGAGTCTATTTTGGGTTTTACAAGAGTTGATTGGTCAAATGATATTACCAAAGGCCCAAAACATGTATATAGTATATTTAAAACTTGGATAATCCTCTCCAATATTCACTTTTTCTGAGGAAATAGGAGAAGTTCCATGTGCTTTATCTCAGACATATGGCACTTCATTTATGCACAAACTGGCATGTGTTGAGGAATGAAGGTGATAAGAGTGAACTAAGAGCTGATCATATCTTGAAATGAGGTGTGATAAGTTAAATGAAACATATAAAAAAATGATGAAAATCTCATATAAGTAGTAATATTAAAAGGGTGGCCTATACCCTTTACCTTTTAGATAGGCATGTTTGGTAGGGTTTAGGCCTAAAGCTAAATGCGGGGTCCAACTTCACTTCCTTATCTTAGTGAGATTTTCAACCTATTGGATCCTATTTCTAGGATGAAATAAGATATTTTTGAGCTATTGAGATGAAATGGAAGCTATGAGAATCCATTTTTTGGCTTTAAGACAATACAGACTATTCAAAGTGGAGAAACAAACTCAATAAGAGAGGTTTGGTTGCTCATATCTTCATGGACACCTAACATGGAGACTCAAGGAGATAAAAAAATCTATATATGGTCCTAGAAAAACACTTTGTGGAATTTAGATGAGAGTTTAATTTACAATCTTTATGAACTATGGATAAGAGGGTAAAACATGCCTAAACTCACCAAAACCCTTACTAGTGAGCAATTTGAGAAGATGGTGAAGTTAGTAAATCTAAATGGAATATATTTCCAAGAATGATGATTCTATGTTCTATTGGACTCTCTCAATATCCTCCCCATCCTTTTGGACTATATGAAATTGTATGGATGGAGTATAAAAAAGGGATTTTTTTATAGTTTTATGTGTTTTGTAGGTTCTAGAAGGAGTCTAAAGATGGCAATCACATGGAATGGAATCTTGAGACTTAAGATAACTCACCATGTCCATTTAATGATTTATAATAACTCATAAATACCATAATAAGTGATCCCATCTCAGCCAGTCAAAATCAGCATAGTGAACATGAAAGTGAAAATGATGAAAACTTGAAGTAAGTTGATTTTAAGGTGTGATTGATGCCTATAAGTACATGGATGGACTTAAAACATGTAATTAACCCCATTTTGAAAGGTGTGTGGAAAAAATGATTTCTTTTATTACATGTAGTGATGGATCATTCTCAGAGGAATATAGATGATTAGGAATGCATACAATGCATCGAGAAGCATGTATGAAACCTTTACCTCCTAGTCCAAACATGATACATTTCCTTATTCAGTTTTGGGATGTTCCAAAAGAGGTGAATTATGAAGGTAGCTTTTTAGACTATTAAAAGAAACATAATTCCACATTTCAAGAGTTTCATGACTTGGGGTGCCACTTATCTCTTCTAAATTTGGATGATCAATTTCACATTCTCTTCTCATGCACATGTAACTCATTTTATTAGCTTGATGTTTTTCCTAGTGAACTTTAGACTTATTTCTTCTCTTCTCTCTCTCAAGTTGTATTATAGCTAGCCATTTTGGTTATTTTAAGGATGTTTCACCTGATTATGGATAAGCCCTACTCATTTTCATACCATGGATCAATAAATAATACTAATTTTACCTCTTATATGACTATTTATTGTATGTTCACATGAATAATTAATCTTGCTAAGTGATGATTGTTGTTTCTTTAGCATTATTGTCTCATTCTCTCACCTATTTACATCTTCAAAGCTTCTTCCTATAGGACATGTGAAGTGTTATATGAAGCACCAATGTTGAGTCAGTTAGTATATTCAATAGTGTCATTCTAGGCCCCTTGTCTAGTCTTCCTAGCTTAAACATTCATCACAACCTCATAATGAAATACTAATGTGAGAAGATTCATATTAGAGAAGTGTATGCCTAGTTAGTTTCTTGGTCTTATGTGTGACATGTAACTGGTTGGTTGTTATCAATTAATTTGGTGTATCACCAACTTTAGGGTAGTTTACTTTAATCTTTCTCTCCCTTTTCCTTATAATCATAGGTGTAGTAGTGACCTAAAAGTGATACATCAAGGGAGCTAGCCCTATATAGAGATTCACCTCATTCTTAGTCTACCCACAACCTAGAGGTGTTTTGATTGTGTCACTTTAGTGAGGAGAGATGAGACATCTCCTCAATAGGTACAAATCCAAGTGATAATAGTTTTTGGCATGCCCAGTGGGACTCATTGTCAAAGAAGTTGAAATATTTTTAGTGCTATCTTTCAACACATCAATCTTTAGAGGCATATATCCAGGTATCAATGGTGACTCAAAAATTACATCATCTAGTCAAGTATCATAGGTTTTACTTTTGAACATCGTTGATAATTTTTTTATGTTCTTACTTCCTAATGAAGTTTCATGGCTGGTTTTGGTGTTTGGTTTCATTTTCCACAAGTTGATGAGATATTTTAAGCTTATGAAATTCCATATCATCCTTTATATGATTATTATTATACATTTCATGATACTTCCTAGATAAAATATGACCCTTATCAAATTTATCATGAATTTTATTAGTCATATAACCGTCTTTCTTAATATCTTACTCTTCTTAGTCAACCTAGTCACTTCTCAAATCAGTCCATTTCAACTTTCAAGAAAACTCTCTTGGGATATTAAAGGTACATGATGGATTTTGACACATAAAGGGGAAATTTTCAAGATGTTCCCATTCATATCATTCATAATGTGAGAGATGCATTAGATTTGTTTAAAAGAGAGTGGGCACCTATTGAGAGAGAAAATTGGCAAAGGCTCACAAGTGAGATGCTAGATATGAGTGGCCTACATTCATCCTTAGAAGATAATATAAGAATTCATGAGGAAAAAACTCATAAAATGTATTATCCCTCATATCCACCTCCCCAAGATTTCTATCATTTTTACTTGACGCCTACTCATGAATCCAATTAAGGTTATCAAAGTCATCTTTTTCTCAATCAATTAAAAGAGAGAATTAGAAAGACAAACTTCATTTTTGAAGCAAGCCTTGATAATCATATTGAGTTAGCTGATAATTAGATGAATCATTCCATATTATCAAAAAAGGAAATGGAATATAATCCCTCATTTCCCTCTCCCATTACATCCCCAACTCAAAAAGAGACTTCTAGATATGAATTCCCAAGTTAGAGATAAGGTAGAGAATCCAATCCTAATGAGATCCTAAGTTATTGAAAAATTAATCCACTCCTCAAATTACATCACTACCTTAATAAGAGACTCCTAATAATTGGCATAGCTCCTTGACAGCCTCATTGGGCTAGGTCACTTATTTACAAAATGCCTATCATTGACATCACCAAGAAGGAAAATTTAAATTGAGGATCTTGTAGTCCTTAAGAAACAAATTTAGGTTATAATGGTTGAGATACAATTTTATATCCCTTAATAGGTTATAAATTCTAAATAAGAGGTTATTTCTTATGTCTAATCTTCAAATAATGTTGAGACTAAAGAATGTATTCCTTTTGTCAAAGAAGAAGAAATCATCATTTGTTCTTCAATCACTATCCAAGATATCATAGATGGGTGAGATAAAGTCTCAAATAAACATTGGGATTAATTATTTACAACAATTGGAGTGGTTTATAATCCTCTTCAAGGGGGATATGATCTAGTTAAAAATGGAGAAGGAAAGCTTGACATTTAAGTGGGTATGTAAAGAAGAAGTAACTTTTCAAATTTGTCCTATCAAGAGAAATATTCATCCCATGATGATATGTTTGAAATAATCAAAATGGTTTATCATCCTCTCAACTAGTTGGGAGAAACACATCATATATTTAAGGATATAAAAATATTCTATTGGCCTCAATCTTCCAAAGAACAAGAAACTACTCTTATTGAAGCCATGCTTACCAAGAACATATAAGTTGATCATGAGATGAAGAGTATGTAGTAGTATGAGGTATGTGTATAAATTCAAGAGGAATAAATTTAAATTGGAGACCTATTTAAGGATTATCTAATTGAGATTAGATCAATTGAAGTGCCAAGGAATATGTTTGATCTGCCAAACCTCTAATCCAAGGAGTAACATGCTTGGCACTATGATTCATCTCATGTAGATGAAGATTCAAGGAATTTTTATTTTTATCCTAGAAAGGAAGTATTTTTAATTTATAGTTGTGCATATTTGTTCATTTTTTTGTTTTCCCAAAGTGCTTTGAGCACACGTGTGTGTCTTCTTAGTGTGTTTACTTTGTTTTGTGTCTGTCTTTTATTTTACGTGGTTGAAGTAATTAGTTTTCTTGTCTTTGTCAAATCCTTTTTGTCAAATGTTAGGTATTATTATCTTGTTTTAGAATTTATATGACTCCCTAATCCCATAGATAAGATAAGGATATTAATCTTTAGTATAGTAAGCATACTACCCCTATGAGTCACCATTTTATTGACCAAATTTGACCTTGTAGGTCAAATTAGGACTACTATACATAAAAACGTGATATTTAGGTGTTTTTAGGGGTCTATTATTATGACATAGGGTGTATTATAAGGATTTTTATGTCATTTAAAGTCATATTAGCCTTGTCCTTAGTCATTTTAATCATTGTGTATTTTTGAGCCATTTAAAGGTCATAAAAAGAGCATTTAATGACTTATACAACCTCGTTAGGTAAAGTGAAGGTTTCCAAAGGTGATTTCATGTTATATGTGCCCTATTATGCCTTAATCAACCATTTATATCTAAAAAGTGGTAGGGTCTTCAGAATAAAGAGAAGTTTTATTGGAAAAAGGGGAGTTTTCTTGAGGTGTATGGACTTATATAGCCTCCTACAACTAATTATGCTTTAGGAGTGTCATATTATCTTATAAATAATTGTTTCAATGATCATTTTTATTATAATATCCAAGAAAATAAGAAAATTGCTTCTATATTCTTCTATTAGGCTTAACAAGCAAGAATGACCCTTAGGTTTTTATATGGTAAGGATAGTAGGAGAGTTTTCAAGAAAAAATATCTTGGGGGTGTCTTATACACTCAATTATATTCAATTTTATGTTTGGTTAAAGAATAATGGTGTCTTGTGCTTTATGAACCATTCCTAAGAAATTGACCTACCTAGTTTAGTTGCCAATTTATTAACCCTATAGGTTTTTCTATGGTTTAGATAATTCCATACAATCCAGATACTATAATTGAATCCAAAATACATGAAAATATTCATCTCATTATATAAATTTTTGGTTTAGGCAAATAATTTTATGTTTGCAGATTGGTCTCATTTGAAGATAATAGGTAGGTTTCACCATTTTTAAAATATTCATGCTTATGTAGTGACTTTAGAGGGTTTTTATAGGTTAATTTCCATGTTACCAATATAATATTAGTATCCTCACCTTTAAATATCTTTCTGCAAAGAAATCTTCATGGAATTACGGTCATAAGCACCATATAGTTAGTTCGCTATATGATTGCCATACACAGTCAACTAGATGACCTATGTAAGGTTATAATATATATCCATGGAGTTGTGATGGGGGTTATAAGATGTTAAAAACACTCTTATATCATGTAAAATAAATTAAAATTCCTTCACTTAGAAAAAAAGGTACTACGAGTCACTCACATAGTCATATAGTAGAGAAATGCACCTACAAATGCCTATGGAAGGGTACAAATGTTAGAATGGAGTGTGAGATATAATTTCATGTTTTTAAACATATTTATGTTTCATTTGAACACCATTAGGGTATATAAATTGGTTATAAAGGCATATCCTTTGAGTATATGGATCATCTCATGCTTACTACCTGCATACAACTCAAAATGCACTTACAGGTGCTCTCATGGAGGAAGTCATATTGAAAAGGAATCATTGAAACTTGTTTTAGATCTTTTAAAGTGTGAAGATTGAATTTTTAGGTATTTATATATGCCTATAACCCATTAAATGTCAAATTTAATGCACATTTTTCATCCTTATATTGAATGCCTACACATGAAAGTGATTATACGCAGAGTTTGGGAACATAATCATAGAAAAGCATGCATATTTTAAGGCTCCCATAATAATGAAAAAGGATGTTGATTCCTTTAAAGTCATGAGAAAATTTTAAATAGTCTAGAAATCTTAAAATTCATGTTCAAATATTTAATGATAGCACTTGGCCTTTTCATAGAGATCATATAGTAGGGTTTCCAAGATTTTGGGTGTTACTAAATTTGCATTAATTATATCCCTGTCATAGGATAAAAAATTTAAAAATAAAGAGAGTGTTTTATTCATTTGGTTTTCATTCTATAGGATCCCAAAGATGAACTTTTATGCACTAAATTATAATAGTGCCATCTACAGGACTTGAAATTCCAAGGTGATTCTAGCATCTCAAAGTGGAAATAGAGTATGTATTCATGATTGAACTATATAATTAAGAGTAAATGCATATGAATGAATATAATTATCTTAAAAATAGGTTCATCTATAGATTTTTGAACTGATACACACCTACATGTGTCTACTTCTTGAAACTATTCACCTACAACCAAGTAATATCTTCTACATCATCCATAGTAAGGGATTAAGCATGGAAAAATCAGCATTGGTTTATTTAAGATAATAAAAAATGGATCATGAGGTATAAAATTGATATGTCACATGTCCCAAGATTATTTCTCACATATGGGCTTATATTTGTCCCAATATAGTCAACTATGGTTGATTGTAGGTAACAATGGGCTATGGAGTAATACGTATGTGTTGGCAATGCATAAAGATGATAAAAATGGGTCAAACAATATATAAAATGACCATAATGGAATATAATGAGGTTTTTATACATTAAATTCAAGCTAAATTATGTAGGGATCATCTATAAGAAAGAGAAGACACAATCAAGAAGTTGACCATAGTCTAGGTTAATCATAGTAAGGCATGAACAAAGAAGAGTTTTGAAAATGTATGATGGTTTACATGATTGAAATATACCCAAATATAGGAAAGAGTGTCTCATGTATATATCATGGTGGATATAGAATAGATAAGTGTATCTAAACAAACAATACATAGTCCACATCATAAATCTTGTACATAGTTTGCCTTCTAGGAGTCCATTTTAGCTTTTGCAAGAGTTGGGAGGTCAAATTATATGAACAAAGGGAAAAAAATTATATAGGGTGTATTTAAATATTTTAAAATACTCTCCAAAATTAACTTGGTCTAAATAAATAGTGGAAGTTCCCTCCATTTTGTCTCAAATAGAGGGCACTTCCATTATGCAAAAACTAACAAATGTTGAGGAATGAAGGTGATAAGAGTGAACTAGTAGCTGAAAAAATATTTTAATGAGTTATAATAAGTTGGATGAAACATATAAAAACATGTGAAAAATATCATATAAGGATTAATCTCAATAGGGTGGTCTAAACCTTCAAAGTTGCAAATAGGCCTTGTAGGCAGGGTTTAGGCCTAAAGCCAAATGGGGGGTCTGGCTTCACTTCCATCTCTTAGTGAAATTTTTAACCTATTGTATCATGTTTATATGATGACATGAAATATTTATGATATATTGGGATGTAAGGGAAGGCATGATAATCCATTTTTGGGCTTTAAAATAACGTAAACCTATGCAAAGTGGAGAAACATACTCGATAAGAGAGGTTTAATTACTCATATATTCTTAGAGACCTATCATGGAGACTCAAAGAGATATGAAAATTTAGATAGGGTAATAAAAAACCATTTTGTGTCATTGAGGTGAGATTTGAATGTCAAATATTTATGAACTATGGCTAAGAGGGTAAAATAGGCCTAAACTCACCAAAACCCTTACTAGTGAATAGTTTTAGAAGATGAAGTAGTTAGTACATATAAATCATATAGTTTTCCTATAATTATGATTGGATATTGAAGGTAAATATATAAATATCTTCCCCACCCTCTTAGACTACACATAATAGTATAGATGGAATATAAAATAGGGTATTTTTATAGTTTCATGTGTTTTGGAGGTTATAATAAGAGTCTAAAGATGCCAATCACATGGGAGGGACTATTGAGACATAAGATAACTATCCATGTCCATTTAATTATTTATAACAAATATTATGTACCCAAATAATAGCTCCCATCTCAACCTGTTAAAACTGGCATAGTGAACATGATAGTAAAAAGGGTAAAAACTTCAAGTAAGTTACTTTTAAGGTGTGATTGATACCTATAAAGCCATGTATGGCATATAAATATGTAATTCACCCAATTTTATGTATTTTTATGAGAAAATAAATCCATTTTGGAAGACAAGTGTGAAAGGTGTGTGGAAAAAGGAGTTTCTTTGACTATAGGAACTGATGGCTCATTCTCAAACAAATATAGCTGATTAATAATGGATCTAATGCATGTAAAATCATGTATAAAACACTTACCTCTCAATACAATAATTATACCTATCCCTAGTTAGTTTTTGGACGTTCCAAAATAGGTGAATGACGAAAGTAGTTTCCTAGACTAGCCAAAACAGACTTCATACCACATTTCAAGAGTTTCATTACATGGGGTGCCACTTGTCTCTTATGACTTTACATGATCAGTTTAAAATTATCTATTCATGCACATATAACTCATTTTATTATCTTGAAACTTGTATTGGTAACCATTGGACTTCTTTATTCTCTTCTCTCTATCAAGTTCTATAAGAACTAGTCATTTTGGATATTGTAAGGATGTTCCACCAGAGTATGGAAAATCCCTATCATTTGCATACCATGGTTCAATAAAGAATACTTATTTAACCTCTTATATGACTATTCATAGTGTTTTCACTTTAATTAATGATCTTTCTTAGTGATGACTATTGTTTCCTTAGTGTTGTTGTCTCATTCTCTCACCTATTTAGAGATTAAAAGCTTCTTATTATAGGTCATGTGAAGTATTCTATGAAGTGCCAAGGTTGAGTGAGTAAGTATATTCAATATTGATATTATAGGACCCTTTTATATTATTTGTAGCCTAAACATTCATCACAACTTCGTAATTAAATACTGATGTGAGAAGATTTAGATCAGAGAAGTGCATACCTAGTTAGTCTCTTGGCCTCATGTGTGACATGCAACTAGTTGGTAGTTATAATTTAATTTTGTGTATCACCACCTATACGGTAGTTTAATTTTAGTTTTATCTTCATTTTCCTTGAAATAATTGCTGTAGTAGTGATCTAAAAGTGTTACATCAAGGGAGCTAGCCCTATCTAGAGAATTACCTCATTCTTAGACTACCACAACCTAGAGGTGTTTCAATTATTCCACTTAGATGACGAGAGATGATATATATCCTCAATGGGTGAAAATATAAGTAACAACACTTCCTTATCCTAGTACCACACATAGGTGAACCAATAAGTAGGTATTCCTATGTTAGGACCTTATACTGATAACTCATCATTTTCCCATGACCACTCTTAAGTGCATCAACAACCATGACTTGTCCTACCTAGTTTCCCTCCACCTTCATTTGTAGTAATAGTGGTCCCATACCTAATCCTAATTTTTTTAATCACAAATCAGTGGTAAAATATTACCATACCATGCCCACAACCATCTGCCACTTTACCCATCATCCAATCAACCATTTTGCCTCAAAACAAACCATTTACCACTATCCCAGGAAAAGTTTCTTGACATTAAGAAACAATAAAAAAAATGCTAGCACTAGTCTCCATTTTAGATTTCTTACATACGTCTACTATCCATTAAAACATCTTAACAAAGTTCCTTCATCAATCCATAGTTCCAAATGACATATCCCCTAATAATTTTCAAACTTTGGTTGGATAGTTAGATCCAGCTCAACAAGTAACTTTTAACCAAAGTGATATGTCATCCCTTATCCTATTTCATAATAATCTATTATACATCAAAGTTTACATAAAGAGGCAAAAAATTGAAAATTTTCATCATAAATAACTGATTAGGTTTTAATATAGTGTCTATAAAGCTTATCAAGCTTCTCAGGTACACCTCAACAAATCTCTAAGTGGAAAAAATCACCATCAAAACTTAAGTTAATAAAGAGAAAGAATCACAAGGCACCATTAACTTTCTAGTTATCACTGGACCCTTTAATCATGATACATTTTTCCATGTGTTATATATTAATTTTTCATACAATATGCTTTTGGTTAGACTTTGATTACATGAGATTCATGCAGTCCCATCGACACTACACCAGTGTATCAAATTATCCCATTCAAGGATAGAGGTTAATATCTCAGGAGATTTGCATCTATATGAGCATTGTAAACATCTTGAGGATGAGTTCGATAGTTAAAATTACTATTTGGCATGAATATAATTTTTAAGTAGGACAAGGGGAAATAAATACTTGTTGATTTACTAGAGGATAACTATATTGAACCTAAAACACTTGATTCACTTTCCCACGTGCCACATCTTGAAATGTCCAATCATTATACTATCTCAAAAAATGGCCCAAGATAGTATTTTACACATGACACATTAAACATTACAAAAATTCCACATAACCCCAATTCCTTGGGAAGACTAAAATCCCAAACACTAATGTGACATAAAATAAAGGGTAAAGGCTTCTACTATATTCCAATACCTATTACTTTCATACCGGTTTCTAGCCAAGAATAGGATCCTCTTAGAATAGATGAATCATGGTTGTACAATTATAAATTGGTTGATTATTACAAGCATTTTAAATATCCTATTCCTAATCAAATTATGGAAAACCAAGACTCTAAATGATTGGCCTTAATCCAAATCAACAGAGAAAAATTGTGCCAATTTATATGAATAAATATAAAGGAACCTATGGACTTGGATTTAAACCATCTAGGGGTTACCACACGTATATTATTCAAGTTCCATCACCAAGAATTAGTGATGATGATGTTGATAGTGAAGTAGAGTCTCATCATAGACAATTTGATGACTTATCCCAAACCAACCTATTTGACCATAACACCATTTGTACCATTCAACTAGTCATTAATAATATTTGACTACCATTATATTATCCCTAACTAATACACTAGGGCCAACAAGAATCTAATGTCTTGGTTGATGAGTTCTATAATAATGAGGCCTTCCACAATTTTCTATGCCTGAGGGACAATTTTCCATTGGTAGATCATAAATCAAGATTCTCAATCAAGTTGTATCATGAATCCTATTTTTGAGAGTGGGTGAACACCCTTAGCCAAAATTAAATAAATAAAACATTGAGGTCCCAAAGTGAAAACCTCTTTGAGGTACTTTTTGACTAGGGAAAAAGTAAAGATAAAAGCCAGTCTAGTGGTTAAAACATGTTTCGGGCGCTATTATATGGGGATGTTCAACCTTATTAAAATATACATTATGATACCACCAATGATGAACTTGTCTACAAGACTAAGATTAGTCTTGAATAAGAATAATATTTTGATTAAATCATCTAAGATAACATCAATGACAAGCCTACCACTGATTTTGAATTCAATCTTGAAGACCAACAAGCCTTTGAATAAATATTCCAAGAGTTTCCAACTAGTTTTTTTACATGGCCATATCTCCCATTGGGGTATTTTGATTCATCATGTCTAAGAAAACTTGAAGAGACAGTCCTAACAGAGGACTCTTACATAGACAAATAGTTTAAATCTTTGCCCACTTTTCTTGAAATTGGTTTGACCCTTCTAGTGAAATATATAATAGAGGTAAACATAGGGTCCCCAAATGACCCAAAGTGGATTAAATTAAGTGTGTCTCTCAATAAGGAGGAGAAAAAAGTATTAACATCCCCATTGACGTAATTTTTTGATATATTTACATGGGCATATTCTGATATGCCTAGTTTAGACCTCACCTTAGTTTTTTATCACCTTATGGTACATCTTGATGCCAAAATAATGAAGTAAAAATTATGCAAAATGCATCATCACATTTTTTTATTGATAGAGAAAGAGTTGGAAAAGATCTTAAAAGTTAAATGTATCAAGCAAATTAACTCTTCTAAATGGATTTTGAATGTTTTACCCATTAGTAAAAAGTTAGAAGGAATCAAAATTTGCATTGATTTCTAGGACATCAACAAATCTTGCCCTAAGGATGACTTTCCATTTCAAAACATTGACATGATTATTGAATCCAAAATGGGTTATGATATGCTCTCACTAATGGATAGTTTTTCAAGATATAAATAGATCATAATAGCACCAAAATACCAACACAAGACAAATTTCACCACTTTGTGGGGAACATTCTATTATCAAGTTATGTTGTTTGGTCTTAAAATCATATGGGCCACTTATCAAAGAGCCATGACTATCATATTTCATGATAATATGCATGACATTATCTAAGACTATGTCAATGACATACTAGGCAAAACAAAGACCAAGTTCAATCATCCAATAATGATGAGGAGGATATTTGAGTGACTACATGAATACAATGTTATACATGACCCAAATAAATGTGTTTTTGGCATTGATTTTGGTAATTTAATCAGTTTTATTATGTCTCTTAGGGGCATAAAAGTTTATCTAGCTAAAGTATGATCTATAACAGATATGACACCACTAACCATTATGAAGTATGTCCATAGTATATAGGGCAAGATCCAATCCATTATATGTTTAATTTATCAATTGGTTAACAAGTGTCATCCTTTTACACATCTTTTGAAGAAAGGTGTAACATTTCCTTGGGATGATGATTATCAAAAAGCTTTTCAATAAATAAAAGACTATCTTGGTAATCCACCAATTCTATTACCTCTTATGTTAGGGAAACCAATCCTTTTATATCTATCAATAATAGATCAAGTCCTAGGGGTGAATCTATCTTAACATGATGACAATGGAAAAGAGCATGAATTACATTGTCTAAGTCATATACTAGTCGCATATGAACAGAATTATACACCCATTCAAAAAAGATGATTTATCTATGGTCTTTGTAGCTTAGAAATTATGACACTACATGTTGAATAATAAGAACATGGTAATTTCAAAATTAAATCTACTCAAGTATCTACTATTTAAAATATCTTTATAAGGTTGAATGTCCAAATGGATAATGCTTCTTAGTGAGTTTGAGATAGAGTATGTGAATTAGAAAGCTATCAAGGGACAAGTTCTTGTAGATTAGCTTGCTAAAACACCCCTTGTAGACATAGATCCATTGACATTCCAATATCTTGATGACTATATCATGACCATCATTGAAACAGCTCTTGAGGAGTATCACTAGAAGATTTATTTTGATGGATTGTTCATAGCACATGGATCAGTATCAAGCCTTTTGTTTATCACTCCATAAGGGGATCTAATCCCTAAGTCATTTAGAATCAGCTTTCCTTATACCAATAACATGTTTGAATATGAAACACTTGTGATATGTATTTTATAGGAATTACAATGGAATATACATCATCTAAAGGTTTATGGTGATTCATAATTAATCATCAACTAGGTTATGGACCACTTTTAGACCAAAGATGGCAAGTTGGTTCTATATAAGGCCATGGTCAACACTCTCAAGAAATATATTGTTAACATCCAATTTGAACATATATCATGGGAAAGAAACAAAATTATAGATGTAATGGATACCATTGGGTAACTCATTCAACATACAAACATGACAAAGGACTACTAGTTTCTCATTGAAAATATAATAGTATCATCTCATGAACCATCAACTATCACATTGATCTATGATATTATTGGTCCCATATCTACTTTCTATTCCAACATATATGCCTATTTACATGACCAAATTATGCCACTGGACTTATCCCACAAACAAACCAAAGCCTTCATCTATAATTCCTAATTTTATATCTTACTCAGACCAACCTTATACCACCTTAGTTTTTATGGATCTTTGTTTAATTATTTACCTTTGATAGAATATATATTAGTGTTATGAGAAGTTCCTGCAGGGGTATGTGGAGCCCACACTATTGAGATAGTCCTATCCAAAAATCTTATAGGTACTAGTTATTATTGGTCAATAATGGATGTAGATGTGGTAGCATATGTCAAGAGATGACATAAACATTGATGGCATGCCAATTTGATTCATGCCCCAGCCAAGACTTTGAAACCATTGATGACACCATGGCCATTTTCTACATGGGACCTCAACCACATTGGGAAGATAAACCCCACCTCATCTAATGGCCATAAACACATCCTCACTACCATAGAATATTTCACTAAGTGGGTTGAAGCTATATCCCTCACTCACATGACTAGAAATAAATTTTTTAAATTCATTTTTAATCACCTAATTAGTCATTATGGTGTCCCTTCCAACATTAAATTTGATAATGGAGGATCATTCAAGAATAAGGATGTCAAAAATCTATGTGCTAAATATAACATCACACAACACTTTTCCATAACATATTACCCTCAAGGTAATGGTTAGGATAAAGCATCTAAAAAAATTGTTGTCAACATCCTAAAAAATATTGTCAATGATGCTACTCACAATTAGCACCTTTGGATATTCTATGCCCTGTAGGCACACTATACCAATCACTGCACCCTAATAAGATCCACTCAATACTCACTTTTTTATGGAATTGAAGCCATTCTTCCCATTCAGGTTGAGTTACCATTACTATGCATATATTTTAAATATATTTTGGATGATAATGACTATCGAGTAGCTCACCAACAAAATCTAGAGTTTCATGATGAGAAATACATGGACATATTAAATAATATTTAGGCATATCAAATCCACTTCCATGGCCAACAAAATTGGCATGTGAAACAAAAAAACTTTGAATGTGGTGATCTTGTACTCAAATAGAACCGAAAAAATACCATATCTAAAAAGAAGCATAAAGGCAAGTTCAAACCCAACTGGGTAGGTACATTAATCATTGTTGAAGACTATAGTGTAATAGCATACAAAATAGCCATAATATATAGGGATTATCTTGATGAGCCTATTAACATTATACACCTTAAGTGGTACTATGCTTGAGTGATATGATATATTATCTATAAGGACCATTTCACATTGTACCATATTATCAATATTCTTCTTTGTATCATACCATTATTATTTCCTATCATTCTATCATTCTACCATCCTATCGTTATCCTATCACTTGGAAATTCTACCATATAATTATATCAACCAAAACATGTTTTGATCCATCCTATCCTATCCCATTTAACCTTCATTCATCCATTGGATTTACATTTATCATAAAGAATCAGATCTATTTCAAAAATTCTAGATAGAGGTAGTATGTTGGATCAATAAGACAAAAATTTGGTAGTTTTATCCTTCATTTCTTGTATCTTTAATATCATGTTTGTTTATATGATCTTGATTATATCTGCCTACATGGGTAAATTAGTGTTTCATTAGTATTATTACTAATTATAACCACCGATGGGTAAATTAGTATCATTTATCTGATCAGTTGTATCCTAGTTATAAATTCCTATGGAAAAATTAGGGGAAACATTTGTTTATTGTACCTTTGAATACAAATTATCCAATCCTATGTTGTACTCTACCATCATACCAAGTGTGACTTTTTTTTGAATTGGCTACTACATTAGTCAAATTCCTCCACTAAAGGGTAGAGATACTATGACCTAAGTCCATTTTGGGACTATGTGGGTCATTTTTAATTCATGCTGAGTTTAGCTCAATCCCCATTTTGATCACACTCTCACCATTTTATGAGCAAAATTCAAGTTTCACACATTCTCAGTATTTTATAAGCTTATACCATTTACTATGTCATTCTCAATCAAGTTGAGACACTAAGAAAATTCCAAAAAAATTTGAAAATCATTTAGAAAAATCAATAAACATTAACCATTTCATTACCTTAAGGATACTAGGAGCCCTTATTAAGTTACAAACAAATTACTTGTCCCTTAGTTTCCCCATCCTTTTAGCCCCTTTTTATCCCACACAAATGCCATTTTAAAATCTTATTCCTATTCTTAGATTACATCCATCAAGTTTGATTTTAATCACTTATCATTTTCTTCCCATTTCTTGGGAGAACTCATTCATCTTGATGTTTTCTTTTTGATATATCATCCAAAATTATGTAGGTAGCATCTAATTGCCTAGTGCACATGGAGATAACTCAGCTACCTCCATCTTCTTATTCTATTCCCCCATCATGTTTTTTTTATAAGTTGTTTCATATTTTATATAGGAAATGTTTATCACATTATTTATACTAACATTGGAACTTACTATTGTTTGTTTCTTTATTTGTTTCTATGTTGTTTAGTTTGTTTGTGTGCCATTTTATTAGATTTTTTCACTATTACCTTAATTCAATTCTATGTGCATTCATTGGGTGATTCCTTACACACTTATTCTTGAATCCATCCATATTCATACATCTACTTTTTCATCATGTTTTTTATCATTATTTCAATGTTTTCTCTTGAGTATTGGATCATAGGAATTAGTCATTATGTATATTTAAGCCAAGTCCTCATGTTTTTATATGATGATGCTTACCATTAAGTGTTACAAAAAAAATTATCTTCAAGAGGTATAAACCATCAATAATAGTATCAACATCTCCTTAGTACTAACACTAGTAATCTTGAGCCAATCCAAATCATATCCCAAATAGATTAATTAAATAACAAAAGAATTTCAACCTTTGTTAGTTCATACAAGAATCTCCCTGCTTATAGTTTATCCCAATTCATCTTTATACTCTATATCAAGTTATGATCATCATATTTTCAATCGTCAACAATCAATCATGTTTTCCATAATTAGGGTGTAATGATTATAACCGCCTATGCACAAATCATTACACACCATCCCACTTGCATTATCAATAGTTTTGACCATATTTTGGAAAATCCTTATGTTATCACCAATTGTTATCATTTAATTTATTTTTCCCACTTAGTACATGTTTTTATACTATTTATTTATCCTAACTGGGATACCTCCATATTCTTAATGATTATAACCACCTTTTGGTAAATCATTGTGTTATCATACCATGTTGCCACTATCAGGGTATAATGATTTTAACCACCTTTGGGAAAACCATTGCAACCATCCCATTTACATTCTAAATTATCTTTGCCAACTTTGGCTAACTCATTGTGTTGTCACCCCTTTATTTTCATTTGTTTAGTCCCCTCATTTCCTTCTTTCGAGGAACCATTTACCTCCCCTTTTTCTAACTGCTCCCTTAAGGGGGTACCCTATAGTTCATCCATTGTCATTGAATTTTTAAACACACAAAACATTTTTATTCTTTGAGAAGACATTATTGTGATTAAAAATTGTAATGCCTTCCCAAACATAGGCAAACTGTAGACATCCAAAATTGGTGACCAATGGATTTATACCTGACTTAAGACCAATTCTTGCTAACCATCAACCATATATCATAAAAATTTATAAATGTCTAAAATTTAGCTTCATAACCATGCAAATAAATCAATTTGGCTCATAAATTAATTAAATCATGCAAATGCACATTGAATTATATCAAAATCAAATAAATGTTCAAAATACCTAACAAGGATTAATTAACATCAAATCCCAAAACAAATCAGATTATCAATTAAATTCATCCATGAGATAATAAATAAATAATCAAAAAGGAAAATTCAAATATCAATAAAAATCCTAGAACCTAATCATAACCTTTTATTAGTTATCATTTTGGAAAATATCTTGAAATATCCCACCCATGCCTATTTAATGTTAAATCATGACCATCTGACACCTTTTGACTCCACTAAGGTTACTTAACTCACAAAAGGTTAAGTTTTAATTGATTCCAAGTTCTAACTACCCTCTAACTCATCTTGGGTTGGGGTTAGTTGTTAAATCAATAAATACAATCCTAGAGCTCTTCACTTATAGAGCTTGGACATAGTAGTGTTATTATGTAGGAATTTGGGAATGAAGCAAGAGCATAGAGTTACAATGCCAAAATTCATGCCATATAAAATCCAATCCAAGCATGAACATGGTGCAAAGAGGGGATGGAGATAGCCAAGATCTATTGAGGAGGACCTATTAAGCATAAATCCAAGCAAGCAAATGAAGAAGATATTTTGGAGCAATCAAGGATTTGGGTAAGAAATTTGTATTTGTGTTTAACTTGTCATTTCTTTCAATTTTTAGTTGTGTTTTCAATTAGTTTGTTCATCATGCTCCCTAACATAATCTATACCTCCTCTCTTGAGTCAAATTCCTTGATCAAAATATCCTCTATGGAATGATTATTTGTTAGAGAAGGTGCATATGGGCCTTCTTTAACCTTATTTCTTTTCTTATTTTGAGCTATGATTTGGGCCATCACCTCCTAGTCAATTTTAGAATTCAAGTACATGTCATCATCATCCTCTAACTAATGGATGTAATTAATATTGATGCAAATTGAGTACCTCTCTAGATGAACCTTGATCATTCCCTTAGGTTCACAATGTTGGAGTTTAAATCTCCCTAGGGTGAAGGAATCCTTATCAATTTCCATTTTATAAAGAGGAGGGAAGGCCTTTTAAATATAGTGTTTAATGTAAATTAGAAGTGGTGGGCATGCCTTCTATTGGTAACCTATTCAAAAGTTTAACATATCTTCCACTAACTCATATATGATCTCTTATTATACCTGGTGATTTAGGATGAATTATTGTAAGTGGATGGGATGTTTGAGAATATTCATGACACGAATCATGATGTCCTATCAGTAGTACTAATAGTCATTTATGGATACAATAGATTCCATAATTTCCTATGATAAATGAGGCATTGAAACCTCATTGATCATGTTGTACACCATAAGGTAAAAGTGCTCATAGATATACTATATATGGATCCTATATTGGTGGCCATATAGCTTATAAATAACCATATATACTATCAATCCCCATTGAATACAAATAGGAAAAGTGGATGGATTGAAGGTGAACATCTCAGAGACCACATCTATGAGATAGCACATAATAAATAAATTTCCCCTCACTCAAAAATATTTTATGGTATTGACTAACATGAAGTTGATCAACCCTTACATATATAGAACTTCATATCCAATGAGGATCATATGGAGCAAGGAATTGTGTAATTCATTAAAAGGTAGGTAGTCTAGGGCCCTAAAAATTTGGTTTAACATAATCATACCCACTTAGATATCTTCTAAAAAATTTCTTACTGTGTATGTGTTGATGTCCTCATTAGTTATCCACTTGGCATTCACATTCTCAGCATAATCATATCAAACCTCATAAATTTAAAATATGCTATTCCAATTTTTAACCACTACAACATCATATGAGAAGGTGAAATTTGGGAGTGACTAATGTCTTATAGGCATTCTCGAAGATGTTAACAATTTTGTGCTGAGAGTTGGCTAAGAAAAACTAGTCATGGACTCCATCTTACACTCATTTGGAAAGAATTAGTAGGTTAGCAAAGAATTTCATGTAGGGTAATATATTGTTTATTTTTTGGTCCTATTAAGACCAAATTTATTGAAATCTCAAAGGGAATCTTGAAACTCATCCCATTCATCATTGTCAGAGCTTGAGTCCTAAAAGGCTTTTCCATGATGACATTAGGATATGTGGCATGCATCAAGTGGGTTAAGCTCCCCCAAGCTCCAACATCTCTCACAAGGTTGGGATACCATCTAATATAACATCAAGATACATAGTGTGTGTTGAGTGGGTTGGGATCCCTCAAAATCTGACATCTCTGACAAGACCTAGAGATTGACTATTATAACATCATGATACATGATGCATGCTGAGTGATTTAGGATCCATTAGGTTCTAACATATTTTATAGCATCAATATAATAGCCAATTTGACATTGGGATATCTATCATGCACTAAGTGGACTAGGATCCCCTAGGATTTGACATCTTTGATAGGGTCAGGAGATGGACTAATCTAACACCTTTTTATGTGGCATCATTTGAATGGTTCAGGAACCCCTAAGATCTTACATCTATGATAGGGATAGGATATTGGTGGATCTAACACCAAAATGTGGATTTTCTCCATTGGTCTAGTTATTTTTTTGAAACCCATGAAAAAAATGCAAAGTAAAAATGAAAAGATGTTTAACCCATTACTAAATTTCTTGACCACCATTTAGATTTTGATTTTTAATGTAGGAAATTCAGTTTGTTTTTTTGGGAAAGACATAAGACTCTGATACTTATTTGAAATCTAAAATACAAGGTTAGTGATTTAAATCCTTAAATAATAAGACCTACTTATTCATAAAGTAAACAAAGTTTTCTATTATTCAAGGAAACTAGCGCAACATAAGATTTTGATGACCTAATTCAGGTTAAGCCATTTAGAAAGAAAGAATGGATCTAATAGATCTAGTTTTTATATTTTAAATGAGGGGACCTACATTTCTATGAAAATGGGGTGTGTTGGAAATAACACATGGGGACTTCTATAGGGAAATTGATGATTATCACTTAGAACCCAACTAGTTAATTTTTTGCCCATGCATAAAACATAAATTATAAGAGAGATATTCATACATATTATAAAATAAGGATATAAAGTAACATAATAACACTTATCATACTAATATTTCATCCTATGGATGGGCACTAGTATGTGTAATAAGTGATTCTTAAATTTTATTTAATTTTGGATTGATTTGAATACAATGTTTGGATTGGGTACCAGGCTCCTTCAAGGGTGTTAATGTCATGATGGATTGGAGGGGGATATCCTAAGCATTTATCTATTTATAGATAGGTTTATATATCCTTGATAGAGATACTTATGGTCTTATTCAATTCTTTGCTCGATAACCAACTTGGTGATAAAGCCTATGATGGATGTTTTTGATATGGTCCATTTGAGGAAGACTCAAAATTTAGATTCTACATGTTTTTCTTGTTATTTTCCAACATTCCTTGTGATAATATTTAGTTATTAGTATTATCCATTAAGGTTTTGATACCAATCCAAGGGTAAAAAGATGATTATTTATCTTTGAATAACTAGTCAGTCCTTGATTAGCTTGAATAGTCTTATATTTTCCCAAGATGTTACTTTAAGTGAAACTTGGTGTCTATATTAGGATGTGGGTTTTTCTAAAGTCCACTTGTTTCTCTTAGAATATTTTTCCTCCCATATCTAAAATTTAAAAATATTCAATTACTATCCATAACTTATGTGGATCAAAGATGCAACTTGGGTCTTCCTACTTCTCAACAATTCTTCCCAGGGCCTTCTCCATCATATGGTGTGGCTACCAATAGGGATCCACATCATAGGAACACCATAAAAATAAGGTGTAAATTTAAGGAAAAAAACCAAAATAAAACACATAAAACAATAAAACACACAACAAAATCAAACATATCTAATATATACATTGCCAACCCTTTCCCAAATTATTCCAAAATTACACTAGATGGTACAATTGACAAATAGTGTTTTAGGAATTGTCTATTTACTAATAGTGGTAGGTCATTTACCTCCATATATTTAAGGTAAAATAAATTATGAAATAGGATTTTGAATATTTGGTGAGGGCCAATCTAGAGGGGATAAAGTTTTAAATGTTGTCCTTTCTTATCTCAAATCATGTCCTACATTATAACTCAGTTAGATATTCAAAAGGTCATGATATTATCTCTTTATATCAAACCATCTTTTAACTATATCTTGATGTTTGTTAAATATTAGTAGAGCTTCATCCCAAGATTCTTCTAACTGGATTATGTCCAAGAGTAATGAATTTACCTTATCATCTTATTCCATGAACTATTACATGAATTTATAATTTGGTTGCTTGATTTTGACTGCATGATTGACTCTAGTCCATTAACAAAAATAAAATGGTCTTGTTTATACCTAGTGCATTAACCCATAAAGTGAACTTAAGAAATGAGTGTCATTCTTGGGGCTTCTCTCTATTTGACTTATTGATGGCATAAATTAAATTATGCGAGTAATGATTAGATGAGAACCTCAGTGTGATTCCATTGTCATAGGCCCATTTTGTGAATTATGTATATTAGAAGTTAGGTCTGTTATCACATAACAAATATATGGTGACCCCAAAATGGGTAGTTATGATTTTCTCTAGGAACTTGATAACTTTAACAATAGTGCTTTTTTTAGTTTTAACTGTGTTAGACCACTTCATGAAATAGTCCATGCCCATGAGGATAATATTATAACCATATGATGAATTGGGATTAATGACTTCAATGAAATTTAATACCTATTGGAAAAAATTTGTTGACTCCAATTGGGTTTCCCTTTAAGAAAAACATTAGCACTAATGTCAAAACTGAGCATGGGTATGAAAATCTTTGAATAGTCTGGGCTAGTTTTAGCCTTCCAAAGAACTTTATGTGCCATGGTGTTTGTTTTATGATAACCAAGTCCTAATTTTTCATTAAAAAATCACATTATTTCTTTGTGATTTTATTGTGACAAAAAACAAAGGTAAATTCCTTCATGGTTCTTTATGAAGAGAACTCCCTTCTTCAGTATGTATTGTGTAGCATTCAACTAGAGGGGCCTCTTCTATGTATGGTTAAGTACCATAGGTTAATTTTTATAGAGAAGGAAATTTATGACCAAGGCATACCATTATTATTATATCACTCTCCCTTGGTCTACTTGGTGCGCTATTATTCTTGGATCTATCTCATCTATTACCTAGGTGAGGCCCTATCCTCTAACCAGTTTGGCCAATTTGATTTCTAGGTTGTATTCTTATAATTTTTCGTATATCATCCTTTTAATTTTTCTAAATATTTATATCTTATCATATAATTTATTGGTGGGTATAAGACAATTTCATGCACTTTATTCTTGAGGATATTGTGTCTAAATTTATTCACTATGTTGACTAAGGCATAGGCATGTTTGTATAAGGTAAAATATCTCATATTGACATTCTTAATATTAGTGATCATAAAATTAATGGGTTCTCTTCTCATTCTAATCTCCGGGTTAGTAAATCAATAATGGTCTATTCAAAATCAAAGGGATAGATATAAAAATCTTGCATATAGTCTAGGATGATGAGAATTGGGGTTTACATAATGACATCTTTGATATCCTAAGAAAAATTGATTTAACATGCCATTATACTTTCACATCCTATTTGAACATAGCATCCAAGGGTTTTAAAATTTTAGGAAACCCAACAATAAACTTATGCTCAAATTTAATTTTGTCAAATAAGTATTTTGGTTCTTTCTTACAAATAAGTAAGGGTAGTTTAAAAATTACATCTACTATTTTGGGACTGATAACAATAACTTCTTTTGTGAAAATGTGATTGAGAAGCTTACCTTCAGTGACAACAAACATTCTCTTCTTTGGGTTTATGTAAATTCTATACCTTTTACATAATTCAAAAACTTTATCCAAATTACACAATCTGATCTATATTTCAAAAACATAGTTAGGTTATCCATGTAGATTATTATGAATTTACCTATAGGTCCTTCAAAATAAAAGTCAATCACTCTTTGGAAAGTTATAGTAGTGTTGATCAACCATAAGTCATTCATTTATAATAAATTTTTTCCACTTTTTGGTGAATGTGGTTATAGACATGTCTTCATAATTTACCAAGACCTAGTTGTATCATGAAAAACCATCCAAAAAGGACATAATATAATACCCACTCACTATTTTGATTACTTTTTCAAAGGGAATAAAATGGGTAATTATATTTGACTGAGACTTGGTTTAAGTTTTGAAAGTCTACACATGTGGATTTATCTATTTATATTTTGTATGGGAAATAGGTTGTCTACCTAGGTGGAGTGGCAAACTAGGAAAATTATCCATTTAGAAAGTAAATTATGGACTTCTTTATGTATTTATGGCTCGATGATTGGATTTACCTACCTTTGTCTTTGCCTATATTATTCTTGACTAGATTTGAGGGTAATAGTGTGAGTGATTACTCTGAGGTCAAATACCTTGAGATATCCATAGGCCCAGAAAATTACATATTTATATCTCAAAAGTAATCTTAGTAACTCTTACAATTCATAGTAATTCTAGTCAAGACCCACATTGATTGTCTAGGGAATTTATGTAGGGTGGAGGTTGATGAATCAACACTTTTGGTCATTGAATTTGTATTTTTTCAATTGGAATGTGGGGTATAAATTATCAAGCACTCTTTATAATGAAATCATTCCCTTTGGGATATGATTCCCATGAATATTAAGGATCCCATATTTATCCAACTCATTCTCGGGGTTATTTATATCTTTTTTATTTATAAATTGGGTCTCAAATATTCCATCATTACTGATAAATTGGATGATCTATTGGTCATCCTTAAAGAACTAAAAAAAATTCACATTATTAGGGATAGAAGGACATGGGATAAGTTCTATAGATAACTCTTGTAACTTGGTGTAATATAGGGGGTTAGGCTAGCTATCATAAATTTGAGTTAGTGAGTTGGTTTTCCTCTCGAGGGATATGGATGATATCAAATGCACTAAATATTTCTATTAGGTCCCAATACATGTGCTTATACCTTCTAAGGTATAAAATCTTGCATTTATATTTAGTCGTGATCGAGTTGATCACCAGTTTAGAGTCACTAAATAATCTTAGTTTATTTATCTCATACTTCAAAGCAAAATTTAATCTTAGGATTAATGATTCATAATCCAACAAATTATTTATGCAAGGAAACAAAAACCTATATGATGATAAATGTTTCCTCCCTATGGGGTCTATAATAAAAACACCTTCCTCACTACCTTGTTTGGAATGAGTTCCAACTATATAGCCAGAATATAGGCTGAGCAAGTCTGGGTGATGGCTAGCTTAGTCTTTGGGTGGTTTTTTGTTCAACATGTATATGCTTAGATCTGAGGATACCAAGTTTAATTTCTATTTAATGGCATTTTAATCTATCATCATCTATTTAATGAGAGGTTATATATATACCTATAGTGGGTGGCCACTCCTTTCCATGGTAGCCACATATGGGAGAAATATGTGGCCATATACTTGTTTGTGTCTAGATTTGAACCCTAACTAAGGGGATTTTTTATATCTTCCTAATAAAATTAGTCCAACATGGTAATGGACCTAGGATATAGGTCACCTAAACATATGTTATAACTCTAGAGAAGGTTGGATTCCTTCTAGACCTATCAATACTAAACTAGACCTAATCTAATAATTGCTTGCAAAAAAGGAGAGAAAGTAACAATAATACATTAAAGCATATAAAATGAGGTTATTGAATAGTAATTGGAACATTTATAATTTTCACAAGACATGCTATGAGACACATTCAAGACCAAAAAAAATCAGTCCCAAAAAAGTATTTCATAAGAAAACATTGATTAGTTATCAAACTAGCATGAGAGGGTGAAAATCCATTTTCACGCTAAACAATAAACTATAGATTGCACTTATAATGACTTGTGGGAACTATTAATAACTTCATGAAGGTGATAAAACTTAGACATAGACAAGGAAAATTCATTCACTTAACCACAATCCATGAGTTCATATAACACACTTCAATATAGATTGCAAAATGATAGAATTCAATCTTTATTGCATCAAAAGGTGTTACAGTGCAAATTTTAGCATAGCCTAAGAAAACCAAAACATAATAATTTTTTATCTAAAATTTAGAGATTTCTTTCTAAAACTTTCATAAAGTTCTACATATGGTATAGTTTGGAAAAAATATGGAATAAATGAAGAGAGAGGGAATTGTGATGTATTAGCATAAGTTTGAGGATGCTGACTCATGACCTTATCAATAAAGAAAAAAAATTGTAAAATAATTGAATGCTCATTATCCTTATTCATCCACCAAGTTTCCTTCTTAAAACTCCATGCCATTATCTATCTAATCTACTAACGAGGACTATGTCTTGGAACTGACATAATTAGGGTAGATACAACTACTTGTCAAAAATATGAATGTGTTGAAGGATGAGATCATTTCCATAATATTTAATTTATGTTTGTATCTACTCTAATATAAATATTTTATCATATGTACTTTTTATATATTGAAAAATAATCTAATATCAATTTTCCTATAGTCAATATACTAATGACACTTTGCTTGATGCCTAGTTCCTATTTTGTTGATAGGATATCAACCCTTGATCTCCATTAGGTATAAAAATCCTATTTTTCCTCTATGGATATCCATTGGCATGATTGGTACCATTTTTGTTTAATTTTTTTCCATTCTCAAGCTATGTTCCCTAAATTATCTTTGTTGATATAGAACTTTTAGTTCAACTTACACTTTTGCCTATACTTGCTTGTAAACTTGCCAATCTTTCTTTAGCAACACTAGGCCTAATTTTTCAAAATGGACCAAAACACAAAATATTGATTTATCAAAGTAAAAAAACACATAAAACATTATAAAAAATTATTTCAACCCATCTCAATCCACCTTTATTATTCATCACTATGCATGTAACTAAATAATCAACTTCTTATCTTATAAGCCTACTAGCCCTATTTAGGGATAAATCTATTGTTTTTTTCCATACAAAATATAATAAAGGAAAGGTAAATAATTTTTTGAGTACTCTTTTCCATTCCATTTCTTTACACAAAAACTCAGGTTATGTTCCTTTACAAAGTCTTGTACTTGTAGGCTTACCTGACACTCCAATTAGCCCTCTGAATGGATGAACCTCGTTAGTCTAAGTAATGTATGGTCAAGTAGGGAAAAATATTGACATTTTTGGATAATTTTTTCCTCCTTCAACTTAATCATCCCTTTTTGAACCTACTCCTTTGGACAAATTTGTCTTACCTTCACTAACCTCACTAATGTAGGCCTATTTATCCCTCTTTACTTATCACATTGGTCAGAGTCCATAATAAATAGTATATAAAATTCTAAAACCAAATTATTCCCTTATGGGACCTTTAATTTTATCAAACTACAAAGTTTCATCACTCTTTGATGGTTACAACTAAAGCTATTGTCTAAACCCTAGATTAGGGCTTTTGGGGCTCTCTCATAGCCCATGAGCACTTAAGATATCATTGTGGGAATTTTTTTGAGTTTTAAAGATCTAAAATATGTTTTTATTAACTATTATCATGTTTCCAAACTATTGGTTGATCCTTATTAGTCTAATTTTATAGTGTTTCTCATCAAGATACACTTGACTATGTAAGGAATTTGGTGTCTACCAATTTGTATCCTTGTCAAGGTTGAACAAAGCATATTGAAAGGTAGAAAAGATTTCAAGAAATAAATTAAAGAGATTCCAATATCTTTCCTAAATATCATTTTACACTTGATCACCAATTTAAAGGCCACTTCTTTCCAAGGAACACACACAATACACACAATCCAATCAAACACATACTACTACAGGAATAGGGTTTAGTATCTTTCTTAAAAACTATAAAAGGTCTACTTAACCTTAATCTAAATGTTTATAAATATGGAATTTTATTAGTCATTTTTTATTCACATTCAAACCATGAAATTTACAATACTCTTCCTAAACAATCTTCACTAAGAATAGAATAAACTAGGGCATAATTATCTGTTGGACTAACCTCAAGGTACTGAAGCAATACATAGACTTTATCTCACTGCTTTGGTCATTCTACACCTTGTTCATACATTAATTATCCATTCCACACTTGGGATCTACTATTGCATTAATTACTTAAATGTATTTTGTTTCACAATTAACTATTACTCAATCTTTACCACATACATGAATAGTGTTCTTTAACACAAAAATAATATAAAAATTAGGGTGCAAAAAAATCTAATTCATCTTTTAAATCAACAAAAAAAAAAATAAAAATTCAATCTATTAAAGTACTTAATAAAACCAACATTCAAATGTCTTTACTTATTATATAATAAACTTGGTTGATCCATGTATACAACTAAAACTATGAGGTAGAGTTATGCTCTTAGACTAACCAAAACCTCTCTGCCTTTCTCCCATTCATCTCTCTTATATCTCAACCATAAACTATATATATCCTTTCCACATACAATATGGACTCTTAAAACATAACTATAATTATTTCTTGATTCAAGAAACCCTTAACAAATCCTACACCTACGTAGGGTGTTGGACACCCTAGATACTACCTCATACTTTCAACTTGACATATGCATTAAAAACCATCTTTGAAACTTTTATAAGACATTAAAGATTTATTACAAAATTTTTACCATTATATATCTTTTCTACTCACGTAGACCACCTAACCATCTTTCAAGTTTAAAATAACTTTTTTTTGGAAAACTAAATTTGAATTCAAATTCAAATTTTGACTCACAAACATGACTCTTATGAACTTGACATAACACATGAAACACTTAACCATAATTATGCATTAAAAGTGGGATAATTTGAGGATGCCCCTACATCACTTGTTTGGGTCAAAAACTCACCCCATTGACCTTCATATAAAATGTCCCATGCTTGATCCTACTCATTGGTCATCAAATGTTGATTCTGCCTGTTGACCCTTTAACACATCTCATTCCATTGATATACCAAGTATTAATGACTGCTAGTCATTAGATCTACTTAGAGGGACCCTTTTGACTCTTTGACCTCCCTCATGTTATAGATATTTGATGTATATCTAATGCTAACCATTAAATTTTATGGGACCCATTATTTAAAATAAATGGCTACTTCATGAGCTCAAATTTGACATCTGTGCTACCATCATTTGACATATGCACAATCATATTTGAAATATATATGATTGTAAAATTTAAACCACAATGTATTATTTCTACATCTTAAGTTTGATGTCTGCAAGATTATCAAATACTCTATCAGAGAGTCATTGATGTTCACATGACCATCAAATTTAAGATCCTAATAATTTTTTTGTAGCTTAAAGTCAGCATCTACGTGACCATCTCCCAATTTTTGACCAATTTTGAAGGCTTGGATATGGAAGTAAAAAGGTCATGCAGGAACCAAATTTGTCAGATATATTTTTGATACTAAAAATATTATGCCCACTTGATCCACTAGTTCTAAGAGCTTTCTAAGTGTGTTTATAAAATTTTCAAGTGAGCTAACCTATGTGTTTTGCATGATGTTCATTCACTTGTCACTAATCATTTGAATATAAATGTATATTTTCCAAGGCTTGAATTTCATGCTTGTGTAAATGTCATGCTCTATGTGTCTAATTTTAAGGACTTAGAGCTTTAGATAATAAGTTCATCAAGACATGAAACTAGTAGATCAAGTTCAAGGTATGAATATATTTCATTGCACCTATTCCTTTGGTCATGTATGGCTTTTTGATAATTTTTATAAATTTCATAATTAAGTTTTCTAGTTTGGTTCTTCATGACATCTTGATGATGATCTGGCTTCACAAATCTTGTCCCTAAACTTGAATTGCATTGATCACAATGAAGACCTATTTGGATCCTTTTGTTTCCCCTGTAGATTATTAAGAATGAACTTTAATCCAAATTAAATTGTTTCAAAATCTTTTTGATTAGTGTGAGACCATTGGACCACTCATTCCATCTAGAATTTTGTCTAAGTCATTTTTTCATTTGATAAATCAAGATCTCTATTTCTTTCTCTTCATCACAACCTCTTTGAGACTACAATGCATTTAGGAAAATTCTCTATGTAGGCCAAAGAATATCTCACATCTTTGGTGACTCAGCTGGGTATCATGTTTCTTTGTTTGAGAACTCATACCATTTACAGGACTCTTGACTCATAATAGATAATACATTTATTTCATGACTACAACAAACCTTTTGACTAAAAAGACAAAATAATCCCCCCGGAATAGGTAAATAATAACATGAAATAGGGAAACTAACCTAATAAATCAAATGGAACTAACCTATTAAACAACTATGCAAACAAAACACTTATTTAGGACAAAATAAAAGAAAACTATTATAACTAACCAAGACAAAACATGATCCACCTAGATCAAAAGGGAAATTTATGAACTCACTCATTCTAAGAGATGATATAAGTTATAATGTAGGGTTTTTATTGAACTTTACCTTTTAGGAGTGACTCTTCTTACTTACCAACTCTCTTAGAATCTCCTTAAATAAGTCATCACTAGTAAACCAATCACCAAAAAAAATGAACTCATCTTACACATTGAGATCTTTTTCATACTACTTCTCAACTATAACCTTGTCCAATGATATCACATATATTCATTATCCTTGAGTGACATCATATTTATTATCATGCGTTACAAGTTCATCAAGCTCTTTTAGGAGCTTTGCATAGTTAACCCAATCTACATCATATTCCTGAATAGGTGCCTCTTGATCAAACTTCTCAATAAAATGCTCTCTAATGGGAAATATATATTTACAAATCTCTTCAATATCTTGTAGATATTAAAGGTACAACTACCAATCATCCTTTTGTTCTTCATTTTGATCAATTTGAATAAAATTATATTGAATGGTATCTTCATCTTTATCAAGTGGAGACATCTCAAATTCGGTCATGATTTAAACTACTAACAATTCTTCATGGAGTTCTTCCATATCAAAATAAACTTTCTCATTTTCAACTATGACCTCATTCTCAACTAAAAACTCATGTGAAGCATCAATAAAAAACTATTTATCATACACACTTGAATCATCTTATTCACATTCTCTATGAACTTGACTTGTAGATGTAACCTCTTTCTCTATCTCCCATAAAATAGGCTCCTCCTAAATAAAGGATATGATGGGAGGGTATTGAAATTCATTTATTTGAGAAGGAGTATGAATCATGGAAGGTTGATCATGATCATAATTTAAGATATTGAGGGTAATGGAATAATTTATGGAATTTTAGAGAGGAGGGAAATATAAGCTTTTGAAAATTTATACATTCTACTCCTTCCACTTGGTCATCACCTTACAAAGATTGAAATATCCTTATTTTCATGGACAACTTGAACTTGTTGAAGAAGGGAAACTATGAGAATCTTTAGTCTCTTAACTAGGCATATGAATAGCTTCTTAAATAGGCTCTTGACTCCAACTAGGAATCTCCATTGGCTCACACTAAACATGGTTAAGAACTTCATGAGAATAAGGAAAACAAAAAGATGAGTAAGGAATACGAGATGGTTCTTGAGACAACTGATCAAACTTAGTTTGATACTTATCTAAAGCTACCATCTTCTCTAATATAAAGGTAAAGAACTCATGCCACTTCTCTAGATCATTATACACATTTAGAAACAACCCATTTACTTCCTCATACTAGGAGTTTGAACATATTTTTCATACATATGATAAAATTTTGAGCTCTATTTAATCCATTATTTCTTAGAGACAAGGTTTCTCACGTGCAACATCATAGACATATGGGGAAGGTGAAATATAGTCTTGAGATTGATATGGTTCACAAGGGGTATAAGGGTCATACTCATGACAATAAAGATCATGGATAACTTGAAAGGGCTCATCATAGAATTGATAGAACTCTTGGTAAGACTAATTAGGACTATAACAAGGCTCATATGGATCATGATAAGGCTGGTATGAAACATGATAAGGATGATAATGAGGTATTACATAAGGATTTTCTTCGTACATAGCCATGAAAATAACATCAAAATAGTGAAATAAAAATAGACTTACTTGGAAACTACCTAGGCTTTCAAAAATAATTTTTTGATCTTAGGATAACCAAATTCTTCATGAAGAACACTACTAAAATTGTAATTTCACCAAGACCAACTCAAACGTGTCCTAATGGGCATGCTAAAACTATCAGTGTCCTAGATTTTCACCCTAGATGAGTAAGGGGATTGTTTAGATCTTCCTACTCAAATCTCATCCAACATGGGAATGACCATAGGTTGTGGGTCACCTAAAATTGGGACAAACCTTTGGAGAAGGCCAGCTTCTTCATGGATCTATTGTCTAAACTAGACCTAATCTAAAAATTGTTTAGAAAAAGGGATATAAAGTAACAAATATACATGAAAGCATATAAAATGATGCGATGCACCAATAATTGGAACACTTATAATTTACACAAGACACATTTAAGACCAAATAAAATAATTCCCACATAATTATTTCATAATAAGGCATTGATTATTTATCAAACTAGCATGAGAGGGTAGATATCCACTTTCAAAATAAATAATAAACTATATATTGCGCTTATAATGACCAATGATAACTATTAATCACTTCATGAAGGTGAGAAAATGTATACTTAGACAAGGAAAATACATTGACTTAACCACAATACATGAGTTCATAGAACACACTTCAATCTAGCTTAAAAAATGATTGAATTCAGTCTTTATTACATCAAAATGTGTTATAATACATATTTTGGCATATCCTAAGCAAGCCAAAGCATAAGAGTCTAATCTCTAAAATGTCATAGATTTCTTTCTAAAAATTTTAGAGAGTTATACATGTGGTAGAAGTTGGAACATATATTAAAAAAAGAAAGAGAGGGAACTATGACGTATTATCAAAATTTTAGGGATGCTAAATCATGACCTTATCAATAAGGAAAAAATTATATAAAAGAATTTAATGATGATTATCCTTTTCCATCCACGTAATCTCCTTCTTGGAACTCTATGCCATTATCATCTGATCTGCTAATGAGGACTATGTCTTGGAAATGAAAAAATTATGCCACATCTATTTTTGATAACTACTTGTTGAAGATATGACTATGTCAAAGGATGATATCATTTTCATAATATATAATTCATGTGTGTATCAACCCCAATCTAAATATCTGAGCATAGGTCTTTTTTTATAGATTAAAAACCAATATCATATTGGTTTTCCTATGGTCAATATATTAATGACACTTTACTTGATGCCTAATTACTATTTTAATGATAGGATATTGACCCTTGATCTCTATTAGGTATAAAGGTTCTATTTTGCCTCCATGGAGATTTGATGGCAATGCTTGGTCCTATTTTAGTTTAATTTCGGTCCATGCTCAAGTTCTCATCCTTGTATTATCCTTGTTTAGGTCAAAAACCCACCCTATCAATCTTAATAAAAAATGTCTTGGGCTCAATCTTGATCATTATATATCGAATGTTGAATCATCTTATTGACCCCTTCAATCATCTTGCTCTATTGATCTAGATTGGTGTGAATGATTGATAGTCAGTAGATCTACTTGGAGGGATTATTTTGACTCTTTGACCTCCCTTGCATAATATGTCTTTAATGTACAATCAAATACCAACCATTAAATTTATTAGGAACAACTATTTGAAATAAAATGGTTACTTCATGAGCTCAAATTTGATGTCTATACTCCTATAATTTGATGTCCATGTGATTGTTTTTGACATCCACATGACCAACAAATTTAAACCAAAATAAATTTTTGCTGTGTTTTAATTTTGACATTTGTAAAACCATCAAAAACATCCATGAGATCATTATTGATTTTCACGTGACCATCAAATTTAAGATCCTAATGGCTTTTACCATATTTTAAAGTTATTGTATGCATGACCATCTCCCATATTTTGACCAACTTTGAAGGCTTGTATCTAGAATTCAAATGCTCATGGAGGGACCAAATTTGTAGGAGATGTTATTGATATTGAAAATATTGTACCCAATTGACTTTATGGTTTTGAGAGATTTCTAAGTGTGTTAATAAAATGTTTAAGTGAATTAACCCATGTGTTTTGCATGATGTCTGTGTGCCTTTGAATGATCATTTTTATGTAAATAAATATTTATGAAGGATTGAATTTGATTCTCACATGAATGTCTTAATTTTCATGTCCAACTTTGAGGACTTAGATATTGAGATAACAAGTTCATCAAGACATGGAACTTTTAGATCATGTTTCAAGAATGAATAAATTTGATCACATGTGATCCTTTGGTCTTGTGATGATTTTTGAGCATATTTATAAATTTCACAAGTAAGCTATCCAATCTAGTTCTTCATGATTTCCTAATGATGATCTAGATTCATAAAGCTTGTTCCTTAACTTGAATTTCATTGGTCACCATGAAGACCTATTTGGATCCTTTTATTTCCCCTAGAGATTAATCATAATGCACTTTAAGCAAGATTAAAGTGTTTAAAAATATTTGTGATTAATGTGAGACAATTGGACCACTCACTCCATCCAAAACTTTGTCAAAGAGATTTCACCATTTGATCAATCATGATCTCTACTTCTTTCTTTACATTAGGACATTTTAGAGACCACTACATTTAGTAAAATTTTTTATGTATGGAAAAAGTGGCTAACAATACCTATTTAGGGCTTTAAACTAATCTTTCTTAAGGAGCATTCCATAAGCTTCAAATATCTCCACCTCTTTGATGTCTATGAAGAGTTTAATCTTTGTCTTTGATTGAAACTATATGTGGGCATTGAGAATTTCAAATATGACTTTCAATTTGAACTCTTTGAGCTAGACCACTACCTTATATGGGTTTATAGGGATCAACTTGTAGTTCTCACATATTTTTACTAGAATTACATTGGTTGAGGCTAGTCTTTAGTTTCTTTTCAAATAATAGAAGCGTTAAGAAGAAAGGGGTCACCTCCATTTTAATCTTGTGAATGAGAACATTGGTGTAGGTTTATCTTGGTTTCAATTGGGTTGTTTGGGATGGCTTCTAAGAAAGGATTTAATAAGAGATCATTTTGCTTAGTGATTTGAGAAATCTCATGAAGTTTGATGTTGGATTTTATCTTCTTCATATCCTCCACTATGTTATAACCTTCTTTTATTTGTGCTGGTGGGGTCTTTATGGGAGTCTTGGATTATTGAGTCTCATAGTAGGGGGTCATTCTTAGCATTTTGGTCAAGTGGGGTTACACCATTCTTAGGTGGATTTGAGGTAGCTACAAGATTTTTTAGTTGCATGTTACTGAGGGTATTTTTTCTCTTATGGAATTGGAAAAATACTTTCACCTCACTAGTTCCCTCTTGTAGTTAATTTTCTTCTTGGTTAGGGAAATCTATGGTTTCCAACACCATAGTAGTGTTGGGGTATTTACCCATGTTGTATTATTCAAGGGGTTTAGGGGACATCTCATATTCCTCCATTTACTTCAATAATATCTCAAAAGTAGATCAAAATTGCATGTAGCTGAATTCTCCTTGGGTTAATGTGTTATGCATTCAACACCAGTTATGTAAGCATATCTAGAAGATATTGATTTTAAGAATTCTATTGGTTTAGGGTTTTGAGGGATTATGTGAATGGTTTTAGTTCATTCTTGGTCTTTAATATGTGAAGTTTTTGCTATAAATTTATTTATTAGAGTCACTCATCTATATTTGTAACCCAAAGAAATGATTGCTAATTTTTTATATCATTCATTGAGTGACATATAACTCACTATTTTTGGACTATTGAGGTATAGTTTGGGTATTCTTAGCATTGCCAAAATTACCTAGTGTATTACCTAAGGAGTTAGTTCATGGACCCATGGGTAAATAAAACCTAATTCTTGGTTTGAAGTGGACTGACCTAGTGGGAGTTGATATGTTATAGGGAAGGGTTGAAGCATTGCAACATTCTATCCAATGTTGGGAAAGAGACTCAATACATGCATTTTTTGTATTAAATTAGGGGTGGGGAAAATTATGTATCCTTAGGGACTTGGTTTCCTATCTACCCTGATGGCTCTCACATAATCTAGGGATAGGTCTATTAGTATCATCTCTCTCCTTAGAAACATGACCATCCAAAGGTCTAAATCATTTTGATACATTTTAGGTACTAGTTAGTAGTTAGGTTGATGAAACATGGTCACCTAGATGTACATATTTTAAAACCTAGTGTTCAAGTTCCTGATAGGCTCATTGGGATCCCATTTAATGCAAAAAAAAATTGGTATAGGACACTAGGGATTATCACCTACCCAAATTAGGTGAGGAAGGTCATACTAAAATGGTCTAAACTGGGGATAGAGTCTTTAGCGAGGTTGAAAAACCAATCATATATGAAACCCATCAATGTGAAGGTGAAAGTCTTGCATGCCACATATTCATGTTATACATTTAATATCCTTAAGTAAATTTTATAATAAGTTATGTTCTCTTCAACATTCTATCCCACACTAAGAGTGAAATAGGGAAGATATCTCTTAGGGTTTCTAGGCTAATCATGGGTAAATCTTGGGATGGTAATAGAATATCCAACCAACTAGATGATCTTGGGCTATAAATTTGGAAGATTCTATGGGTATAAGCTAGTTGGATCATGATGGGTCTTAGTCTATCCATCCTAGGTTTATTATGTAAAATTAGATGGGAAATCAGTAATCATTTACAATGGGACCTAGGCCTAGTAAAAGGTAAACTAATCTCTAGGATGCTTCACAATAAAATAGTTGTTAGCACATTATTATAAATAAACATAATTTAAACTAAGACAATGATCAATACATAAAATGTTTTTTATTTTTCTCCAATTAACAAACTATTCTTAAAATACAAGCCCTCCTTCTAGTGCCAACCATTATATAATACAAAATTTATTCATGAAATACCTATGATATTGGGTATTCCCAAAGAGGAAGATGGGAATCATGATGGAATTTGATGCTCTATTTGAGGACTAATTTTGGATCAGCATAAGACATGACTATGGGTATTTGACTTCACTATGGAGTCTATGTGAGATAGTTTCCAAGAGATACATTGCCACAGTCAAAAGCTTAATACCAGGTTCTTATATAAAGGTTTAATTATCTAGAGTTATTATTAATGATAATATGTTATTCTCATCTACTTTCTAAACTCAAGGGGAAAGGGGTAGTACAACCTTGAAAATAAACACACAAAGAGATTAGAGATTAAGGAAAGAAAGTGATCCTCCAAACATCTAGTGAAATAAATGTATCAACCATTTAATTAAGTGACCCTTCTATATTTATACAATTATGGACTAAGTTTCACCAAAAAAATTACCTTTAGGAACACATAATGGGAATAATCTAAGGAAATAGGGGATCATGCCCCAATTATGCACCCTCACTATTTATCAGTACCAAAATTTTATATTAAATCATACATGAACATCTAACGTAACTTATAAATCAACACACAAATTAATAGTAATTTGAAAAGAGAAATGAAAGAGTTCACAAAGGGATTATAATAAATAAACACATTGGAACCATAGCATAAATTTAATATGAAGGCATTAAAATGATTAATCTAACATTAAAAATTATTCAAAATAGAGATGAAAGATAATTTGAAACATATAACAAGCATTTTTGTTAAAAATTGAAATTATATTCATTCAAAAATATAAGTGCTGATATAAGAATATTGATCATGGCCAAAGTTTATAATCCAAAAGGATGATGGATAAATCAAATGAGGTCCTATCTTAAATATGATAATACCTTCAATATATGTTTTGTCAACCATTAAATTATAAAATGGATTTAGATTCTATACATAAGGATGGGAATCACCTCCAAATAACATGAGATTCCTATGTTGGGTCATGATGGCCACTTTTGGTAGTTATAACCATAATTAAAAATTAAAAATAAAACTTCCCAAGTCATAGAAAATATCTATAGGGTACCACTCAATTGATATGTGGTGGTGGTTGTTAAGATCTAAATCCCATCTACTTTGATCTCACATCCAAAACATCTAGTACAATAATAATGAGATAAAACTCTCAGTCAATCTTATTAAGGTTCACTTGGTGTTCCCTAAATATCACCTTAACCTACATCACCAATCTATAGTACACCTAGAAGGGAGCTTCCATAGACACTTGGACCTTTGACATCTAGTTTATTATTATCATGAAATATGTTGGAATATAAACAATAGCCTGGGCCCCTTACCTATTTAATTTGGTGACTTTCTTCCTCATGACATGGTTAAAGTGACCTAGGTGAGCTCTAGTTTCTCTCTTTCCTAGTAGGGTACTATCTAGGTAGAACAACATAAAGATATTGACCTCCTTAAAAGAGGATAATTTATTTTTCATGCTCCCTTCCAAAGGTCCTATTATGGTTTGAGCCATAACTAGATAATCCTCCATATACATTTTCATGTTCTTGGTGTACATTTGATATAACCCTAAGTCTGAGGTGTACATTAGTTTAAATTTTGGGAACATACCTTTATTGATTATCACTAATTGATTCATAAATTTCACATCAATTTATGCAATCCTCTATAAGTAAGATTGAGTTTTTTGGGTGAGCACATGGGTCACTACCACATTCTCCATCACCTTTACCCTAACTAAGAAGAGAAGTAAGAGGGAATCCTTGACCTTCCCAATTAGGTTAGTGCGGAAGGAGCTCTTTACCTAGTCTTCTAGTGTCTAAACCTGAATTTGCATATCCTCAAGGAGATTCTATGACATGCCATGGGTTACATGGATAATAAAGAGTGGATCCTTAGCCACCTTTTCCTTCCTAGTATAGGTCTTCACTTTGATGAGAGAGAATAAATCCTTTTAGTTTTAATAGACCACTAGCTTTCCCTCCTAGATTAATTTATGAATTGGGTTCCTCTTCATGCTTCTTATGGCTTGATCAAAACTTCATTGAATTTATTGGTCATCTTTAATTTTGATATCTAGTGCTTGTGACCTTAGGACCATACAGCATGTTTTAGGAGGCATTTCAGGGGTGGTAGAGATGGTGATTGACAAAGGATGAGGTAGAGGGGAGATGGAAGAAGAATAATATGTAAATGAGTAAATTAGTGGAAGAAGAAGATCCATGGGAGTGAAAGGATTAAGGATGAATGTGGAGGCCTAGGGAACATTTATTCCCAACACTTCTTCTAAGTCATGCCCACTTGAGGGGAAACAACTCCTTAGAAAGGGGTGTTCATCAAAAGGGAAGAGTTTGGTTGGTTGAAGACAAATACTTGGGCACCTAGGGTAATGGAAAGAGAGAACAAGGGAAAAGTTTATGAAGCTACCATGAATGGTCTTAGAGGAACCATAGAGGATGAAAAAGGAGGATATATTGGAGCAGAAGGTTTCTAAACTAAAGCTTAAGTTTGAGTTAAATTTTTTTTCGTATTTTTTCTCTTACCCATGTCATCTCTGAATGTTATAGTATAAGGACTAGCAAGGATAGAAGGAGCCAAGAGAGATGATTTGGGTGGTTGATAAATTAGTAGGGGATGTGAAAAGATGACCAAAGGGTGTGTTGGGATGGTTCTAGTCACTTGAGATATACTCTTGAAGGTTGTAAACATGCTCTCCAATTGAGGTATGTCTATAGGTACCAAGTATTAAGGCATGAAAAATAGAGGTATTAGGAGATTTTGGGTTGGTAAATAGATAGGGTGGAGGGAAAAAATGAAGTAAGGATGCTTGGGAGGATTGAGGCCAAGGTTACCTAGGTGAACAATAAAGGGGGTGCAATAGGGAAGAGGGGAGTCACAAATTAGGGATCTTGTGGAAGGGGATGATAAATTATGGGTTCCATGAGAGGCAACTAGAAGGTGGTGGGAGTGAGGGGAGTAACTTAAAAATTAGTAGGATTGAGAGGGAAACATACAATATTCTTTTTTGGATCCTTACTCTAGGTTTTACTCTAGAGTATTATTAACATCAAACCTTAAGGTTTATGTAGCATGGGTTAAAGGTATTAGTGGTGGATTTTACTATAGTTTGGATACTTGATTCTAAGTAATGTGGGTTGAGTTTCACTATAATAGGCTACCAAAAATGTTAGAGGATTAAAAGGTGGATTAGAGGCACAAGGAGTAAAAACTACTTGAATAAGAGGAGGTGGGGTTAGAGTAATAGGAGTAGGCACTGATGGAAGAGGAGGAGACACAACCAAAGAATTAAGAATAGGTTATCATAAAAAATATGGTGGTAGAATACCCTAAAAAATCCTCCTAAAAATTATGTGAGGAGTCAGGGTGACATCTTCTGTAGAATGAGTAGGTGTTGAAGGAAGAGTAGATGGGCCTGCCAATACCATATTTCCCTTATGATTATTCTGAGTCATGATTCAAGCCAACACCTCCTAGTTATTTGAAACATTAAAGTATAGTTCATCATCATCCTTAAAATTTGGTTTTAATTTATATTGAGGTGAGTTCAATACCTCTCTAGATGATCCCTGATCATGCCCTGTGGGTCCCAATGTCAAAATTCATCTCTCCTTATGTCAAAGGAATCCCACTTAGCACCACTTTATGGAGAAGAGGTAATTAATTGTAAACATGGTGATAAATGAATATTAGGAGTGATAGGAATTATTTTTACTTGTGACCTATGTAAAATACAAACATCATTTTAACAAACTAGTACATAATTTATTGCTCTACCAAGTTATTTGACATGAAGTATGGAAATTATATGGGTTGTTTACAAACACATATAAATTGAATCATGATGTCTTCCTAGTAACATCAATAGTAAAAAAATTTTATAATATAGTCCCTAATTTATTATAAAAAATAGGGCATTGAGGCCTTAATAAATGTATTGTATATCATTGGGTAGAAGTGCTCATAGATATCCTAGATATGGATCCACTACTAGTGGATATATAGATTATAAAAGACCACATTGATAGTCAAGACGCATGGAATTGACATAACAAAATTATATGGATTGAATGTGGGAATCCCACATACTTCCTCTACAAGATAACTAATCATATAAAAATTTTCCCCCTCTTAGGCATCTACTATGGAAGTAACCAATTCAAAGTTGATCAACCCTACCATGTCTAAAACTATTGATTTAGTAAGGATCATATGGATCAAAGGCACCCATAATTAATTAACATGTATTCAATCTGGGTCCCTAAACTGTCACTTTAAAATAATCATACCAACTCAAACCTCCTTTTGAAATATGTGGATTGTGTATACATTGATATCATCCTCACTTACACACTTGGCATCAATAATATTGCCTATGAGACCTTATAAATTTTAAAGGTGATAGCCTATGTTTGTACCAATATAACATAATATGATAAGGTGAAGTTTTGGAGTGGGTAATACACCTTGTAGTTATTCCTAGATATGTTATACATCTAGTACCAAGAGTTGGTTGAGCAGACCCATTCATAGAGTCCATCCTATAGTCACCTTGAAGTGAGTAGTAGATTTTTGAATAAGTTAGCATAGGGGAAAATCTCAAGTTTTGAAAAGACCAAATTAAAATCACATTTCATTTAAGCATAAAGGGTGTCTTCAAACTTATCTTCTTCACCATTATCAGAGACTGAGTCCTTGGGTACCTATTCAATAGTTTTAAATAGGTCATTATAGTTTTTGAATTGCATCAAGCCTTTTAGGAATAAAGTATTGTTATACTTAGGTTCATGCATAGGTTTTTAATAGGATGTAACTATTACGGTGAGGTGGAGGCTAATATAAAAGTATTAAGTGCAATAAAAAATGTAGAGGTATTAAAGAGGAATAAGAAAGCAAGGAGTTCATTTACTCTTTAGGGTATATAATGATAGCCATTATCAAGCCTTCCTTAATATATTTACAAAATCATACATACGTCCCCTATATTATTGAAATATTTTTGATCACTTACTATGGATTCTAATTTGGGTTAGTGGCTTGATCTCCCCTCTTTATTTCCCAATTAAGAGTTAAATTTAGATCTCATGATCTTGCACCACCAACCAGATTTTGCAAAGGTGATGCAACATTTTTAGAACTATCCAATCAGGCCTAGATTTATATTTAATTAATTCCCAACATGTGGTAATAATGAAATCACATCTCTCTGAGGCCTCTTGGGTAAGTATTTCTTATACCACATGTCATCCACCTATTGGTTCTCCTATCAACATTTGACACCTAAGCATATCCTTGTACTTCATGTTATATCCTTGTAAGAGGTGAGGTGTCATTTAGGGACATGTCATATCTTCTTATTAGTATTTAGGCTTGATTCATACTTGAATCTTACCATCTTAAGTCCTTATATGGCCACTTGATTATATTTATAGTTATGTAACCTATAATGTTCTGAACGAGCTAGGTCCCCCAAAGATATGACATATCTAACAATCATGGCAGATTAGTCACTTTAAACATGGGGTGACATTATATCATTTGAATGGGATAAAATCCCATAGGTTTTGACATTTATAATAGGGTTAGGAGATTGTCTGTTTTAACATCAAGATACATGACTCACTCTAAGTTATCTAAGCTCCCCTAGGCTTTGACATCTCAAAGAGGGTCAGGAGACTATCTAAACTAACATAAAGGTACATGGTTCATGTTGAGTGGGTTGGGTTCCCTAAGTCTCTAGAATCTCTAACAAGTATAAGAGATTGACCACTCTAACATCATTCTATGTGGTATGTGTTGAGTGGGTTAGGATTCAATAGGCTCTAACATCTATGAAAATATTGGGAGACTAGCTATTCTAACATTGGGCTATGTGGCACAAGCTAATTAGACCTTGCTTTGCTAGGATTTAATAGCTTTGATATGTCTAAGAGATTGGTTAATCTTACATAAGGCTACATGGTACACACTGAATGGTTTGGACTCCCCTTGACATTGACATATCTAAAAGGTATGAGAAATTGGTCAATTTGGCACCTTGATACATGAAATATTCTTAATGGTCCAAGATATCCTAAGCTCTAAAATTCTCTAATAGGTCTAGGAGACTAGCTAATCTAATGCCATTGAGCATCTCTTCTCTAGTGTTCTATTTTTTCCTACAAAACCCACAAAATAAGACTAATTAAAAATGAAAAGATGTGTGACCCATTATTAAATTACCCAACCACCCTTTAGATTTTAATTTGTCATGTAAGACATTTGGTCTATTGTTCTAGGAATTTATTTTAAAATGTGACCTAAAAGGTTAGCTTATAAATCCTTAAAACAATAATCCTAACTTAGTCATAAAATAAACATGGTTTTCCATTCTTCAGGGAAATCATGGAGAAACAATGTTTTAAAGACCTAGTTTAGGTGAAGCTGGTTATAATGAAATAATAGACCTAGGAGCTCTAGTTTTGATATTTTTAAAGAATGGGTACCATATTTCTATGAAAATGGGGTGTGTTGGCCACAACAATTTTAAAGTTAGATATGGATATATTGGCACACCCTTTTCACCATTTTCATTAGAGAGATAAGAATAAGAACATCATATATTGCACATCTGCTTATCCACCATTGTAATTTAGGAACATTACTTTGGTTTTAGTACTAAACTTAGAGATACATATATTGTCTTATCAAGAAGTCTTTTGGATGCATAGATAATTCACGTAGACTATAGAGTGTCTATCCTTGTTATCCTTACATACCACAATAACCTCTTATGAAGCACCTTATCCAAGGGAGAGATTGAGGCTCGACAAGTTTGTCTTTAAAGGTAAGTATTCCTAACTCTTTCTCCTTGTTAAATTATATTGATTTGTATTCATTAGCTTATATACTTCTCTCTTCATGCATTAGGATTTCCTTTACATTGACTTGAGTAGAGATATTCTATACATGTTTACATTTATGTTAATTACCCCCATTTTGTGTCTTTATCTTTGGTGATCACTAGGTTAGATTTTAAATTACTCTGTATTTACTCTATGAATATATAAAACATAATACCTATCTAGGGTTATCACATGATGTTGCTTGACAAGAGGCATTGGCACCCCCTCTAGTTATTATATTATGGTAAGGAATCCCTTAGTTAGGTTTAACAAATATATATTGGTTATGAATCTAAATGTACTAACAAGTAGAAGGGTAAGTGTGATTTATCTTCTCCATGCTATGATTGAATGTGAATATAAATCTTACAAATTTTATTTCCTACATTCATTTTTATCATCTATTACATATTTTTTATTTTTACAATATTGTATCAAACCTATCAATATAAACTAATATTATCTGAACATGTTTAACACATAGTCAATTAGATCAACTATGTTTTTATTTGTGTATGTTATCTTCAACCACAAGTAACTGGATCAACTCAATCAACTCAGGTTTCTTTTTACTTACAAGTTTTTAAACATAGTCAACATAGTCAACTTTGTTAGTAGTTTTTCCAACCACATTCGACATAACTAAGTCTATTAGTATGTTTTCTAAAATAGTTAACACAGTTGACTCTATTAGTAGGTTTTTCAAACACAATTGACAAAACTATTTCTATTATCAAGTTTTCAAACACAATCGACTCTATTATCATATTTTTAGTATAAAAAACAACATTATCATTTTGACAAATTATCAGGTTCAGTCTTACCTTCTTAGTCATTTTTTTCCTTCATTTACAGTCCTATTTTTCATAGTTTGAAGTCTATGAAACTATAACCCTAATAAAAACTAGGTTGACTAGATCAACATAATTTTGTAGCTTACTTTCCTATTTAGAAGACTCAATCAACCTTTTCCACTAAATTATTTTGGATTTTTGTAATAAAATAGTATGCTTTTATATTGCATATAATAAGATAGTATGAGAGATCAAATAATGATAATTGATAGCAGAATAAAATACTAGATAATATAGCAAAGCCACTTCAAGGGGGAAACCTCTACAACAATGCATTAATAGAAGAATACTTAACAAAATGCATAAAGACTAGTGAATACCTCCTATATATAGTCTACTTAGCCAAGGTTATTCCATAAGATAACCTAACTAAGAATATGGAGAAATATAACAAGTAAATAAAAGAGGTATGTAAGCCATAAGTTGGCCACACATATCTCTAGACACACCAATAGTCAAGGGCATAAAAATCCCCTCCCATATAAAATAATGTTTTATTTAACATTATGAAAACTTTGGATGCTACTAAAAAAATTCTTCATCCTCCCAAGTGGCATCTTCACATGGCAGATTCTTCTATTTGATCAAGTACTTTGTAATTGCTCTAGAATGTAGCTATTTGGTGCACCTTTAAAGGATCACCTCAGGATCAAGAACAATTCTACCTTCCTCATCCAACTCTATTAATTATATTTTAATGTCAAGTATATGTCAAATGAATTTCCTTAGGCATGATACATGAAATATTATATGTATGTGAGTGGATGAAGGAAACTCTAACTTGTATGCCACATTGCCATTTTTTTGCAAGATCTGATCAGGCCCATAATACTTAAGGGATAACTTGATATCCTTATTTTTTTACTTAAATGACATATATTTATATGGATATAGATAAAAAAATATCTAATCACCAATGTCAAAATGCCTATCAATTCTATGTTGATCTGCTTATTACTTCATGTGATTCTGCGTTATAGCTAAATTTTCATGCAAACTTGTAAGGACCTCTTATTGTTGGTCAATATGTTCTTAAACTACATGAAACTTAGGATGGACCTTCAAGTTTGAAATGATGGATGGAGGGTGGTATCCATATATTTATACAAAATGAGATAGTTTGGAATAACTATGAATAGAATTATTATACCACCATTTAGTAAGTGGTAGCCAATGAACCCATTTATCCTATTTATCAGAAACAAAACAATGAAGATATCTTTTTAGAAATTTTTTGACTACCTCAATTTGTCCATAAAATTGAGGATGATAGGATGAACTATGAACCAATTGGGTGCCCAAACATGTAAATAACTTAGTCTAAACATTACTAGTAAAAATGGGATCTCTATCACTGATAAAGATCTTAGGGGTCTCATGCAATTTCTAAATTGTAATAAGAAAACCAACAACTACTATACTAGTAAAAAATGGTTGGAATAATGAATAAAAGTGATCATACTTATTGAGATGATCTAAGAAAAACATGATAACATTTTGACCCTTAGATCTTGGTAATCCTATAATGAAATCCATAGATACCTCTTCCCAATGCTAGCTAGGGATTGAAAAAGATTGTAAAAGACTTGAGGTTTTGATGGTTTTGCCTTTGTTTTTTTGACATATCATACATTAAACCACATATTTATAGAAATACCCCTTGATATCTTCCCAAACAAAATATTGCTTGATTTTGTGATAAGTTTTCAAAAATATTGAATGGCCCACAATTGGAGTTGCATGAAGTTCTTGAAGGTTTTTTTGTTTAAGAAGAGAATTATTACATAGGAATAATTTGTCTTTATACCATAATGCATTACCTTTCCATGTGAATTTTTCAAATCCACCTAAACCTTTCTAAATATTTTGAATCAAATCATGGGTAGTACAATCATGTTACCATTCTAATCCTTCTTCTAGCCAATCCACCTACATAATGGTTATGGCACATAGCAATGCCTCAACTGATTCATCTTTTCTAAATAGTGAATCTACCACCACATTATCCTTGCCCTTTTTTAGCCTATTTTAGAAACATAGCCTAACATATTAATTACCCATTTATGTTGTTCTTCATATGACAACCTTTGTTTTAAATAATAGTTGAGACTATCATGATTAATCTTTACCTAAAAGTGATGACCCATCAAATAAGGTCTCCATTATTTAAATGCATGCAAAATGGCCATCATTTCCTTCTCATAGATGGGCTTGTGATGATTTTTACCCTTTAGTTGATGACTTTAAAATGTAAGTGGTCTACCTTCTTGCATGATTATAGCACCCATACCATACCTAGATGTATCATAATCAACCACAAAAGTATTAGAAAAATTAGGTTTTGCCAATGATAGAATAGTTCACATAGCCAATTTCAATTATTCATGTGCCTAGGTAGGTACATCAGTCCACTAAAAGGAGTCTTTATTTAATAAATAGGTGAGTGGGGATGGAATACTACCATAATTTTTGACAAACCTATGATAGTAACCAATAAGCCCCAAAAATCCCTAGAGTTGCTTGAGTGTCTTAGGAATTTCCTATCCCACCATTACTTGGATTTTTTTAGGATCCACTTTCACTCCTTCATGAAACAACATATGACCCAAATATTAAATCTCACTAGCCCCAAAAGTACATTTGGAAGGTTTGGCATATAATTGATTTTGCTCCAAAATGGAAAGTACCTATTTTACATGTTGTAATTGGTATTTCCAATTTTTACTATAAATGAGGATATAATCAAAAAAAATTTAAAAAAAAAATCCTCAAAAATGGCTTAAAAATAGTATTCATAAAACTCTAAAAATTAAATGGTGCATTTTTTAGACCAAAAGGCATAACCAAAAACTCATAATGGCCCTCATGAGTCTTGAAAATAGTTTTGGGTGTCTTCATCATGGATCTAGATTTGATGATACCCAAAACATAGATCTAACTTTGTAAAATAAAGAGCACCATTAAATCCATCTAGTAAATCATCAATGATAGGAATTAGAAACTTACCTTTGATAGTATACTTTTTGAGTTCTCTATAGTCAAGGCACATCCTCTAGGTGTCATCTTTATTTATCACCATAAAAAATGGTGAAGCATATTCAATTTGGCTATGGTGAATGATTCTTACATCCAACATATCTTGTACCAGCTTTTCAATTTCACTTTCCTAGGCATAGGGATACCTGTATGGCGTAATGTTGGGTGGTGTACTACTAGGAATAAGTATGATATCATGATCATGTATGCAGCTAGGTGGAAGTCCTTTGGGCATGGCTCTAAAAGAAAAATAAGCATCAATTATTTTTTTCAAATCAAGAGGTAGAGATCACTAAGTTGGCTATACTTCCATAGAAAATAAGTGAGCTAAAAATCCCTCATCACCCTTATATAGAATCTTTATCATTTCATGAGAGATAAAAAGTTTTTAAGATTTAGCCTTTAATCCCCTTATCTCAAATGTTCTTTCTTTTGAATTAAAATTCATGAATAATTCTTGAAAATTCATCACAATAGTGCCCAAAGTGGTAATCCACTAGACTCCCAAAATAATATCAACTCCCCCCATAGGAATAGGAAACATAGGAGAATATAATAAGTAATCTCCCATGGCCAACTTAATACTATGACATTTTATTGAACAATTGATAGTACCACCATCTACAATCATAACCTAAAATTTTGGATCTAGATAAGGAAAATAGTTCAAACGAGTAGCCAACTTACTATGTATGAAGTTGTGTGTGCTCTAAGAATCAATCAATATAGTGGCCTTCTATTTCTTAAGAAAACCCATCACCTTAAAAGTTTGGGGAGTACTAATACCTAAAATGGCATGATAATAAATTTTAGGCTAATATTATTTAGATTCCTCCATAGGAACTTCTACATCCTCATCATGTAATTCTACATCATCTTCATCTTCATTAGCACCTTCAATATAAAACAACTTTTTAGCACAATGATGGTATTTACTCCATTTTCCATCATAACCATAACACAACCCCTTGGCTCACTTATCCTTAATTTTTCATTGTGTTAATCTAGTAGGCTATGGAAATGATGGTGCGAGAAAGTTGTGATCATGACCAATAGTGAAAGTTTTCCTTTTGACCATCTCTTTTTCTTTTATCATGAGTGCCTTAGGGATAACTTTTAATATAGATGTTGGTTTAACAATTTGAACCTTGAATTTGATTCTATCTTTTAGGCCATGAAAAAATAGATCTTCAGTGAAATTTTCCACCCATAAAGAGAGATTCTAAAACTGATGAATATAATACTTCATAGTTCATGTTTTTTGTAGCTTGGCTAACCGGATGAAATATTTCTTAGAGACATTATTTTGATAATGACCTAAAAAATCCTTAGTGAAAATAGTCTAGGTAATAGTAGCACCATTCTTTTTCTTTTGAGCACATAACCAATGATACCAAATGAATTGCTCAGGTTCTAGATACATGGATGCTACTATCACCCTCTAAGAACTAGGGGTTTTATGTAGCTCAAATAAATTCTCAATTTGGGTAATCCAAGTGAGAGGATTTTTACCATCAAACTTATGCATCTACACTTTTGGTAACATTGGTTTCATACCAGCATGGGAGTTGGTGAGAGGAGGATTTGAATGTTGAAATGGAGGGTTATTGGACTAAAATTGAGATGTAATGGAAACCAATTGCATAGTAATATGTTATAATTCATTGTGAACCCCATTAATCTCTCCATGCATCCCTAAAACATTAGCTTGGAATAAAACAAAGTCATCATGCCTCACCAAGTTCTTTATATCCACTTGAAGCTAAGAAATTATTGGATCTAAAGTTCTAGAATCCATGTCATTGGTAAAAGGAGTCTTAAGAGTTTCTTTCCCTCCATTTATTCTTTGAGGACCTAGACCTACCATATACCAATCTTAAAATGGTTTTGAACACAAGAAAAGTGTATAGGAAATGGTACCATTATAATCACCTTGTCAAGATGAATATAATGGCTACATTTTCACACTAGGGTAAAAATTTTGGTACCAAAGAAGTGTACAAATAGAATATACCATTACGATCATCTTGTCGAGATGAATCCAATGACGGTAATTTTGTAAGAGGAATTTTTTTTCTAGACTTTCATTTTTAAAATTTAAAAAAAAAGTATTTCAAGCAATATTGCACTGATGGAAAAAATTAATTATTCCTATATTGCAAGTTATGTTTTTCACTCTCACCACTCCTAAAAGCCATGCCTCAATAGATCAAAAAAATTGCTGTAATAAACTTGACCAAATCAAAGCTTTGATACCACTTGTAATGAAATTACATAGATATTCACAAAGAATGATTTTATATTGTGTAGAATAATTAAATATGTGAGATCACACAATGATACTTTACAGTAGAATAGAATACTATATAATATAGCAAAGCCACTTCGAGGGGGCAACCTCCAAAACAATGCACTAATAGCATCATACTTAACATAATGTATAAAGACTAACCACTACCTCCTATATATAGTCTACTTAGCTAACGTTATTCCATAGGCTGACCTAACTAAGAACATAGAAAGATGTAACAAGTAAATAAAAGAGGTATGTAAGCCATAAGTTAGCCACACATATCCCTAGACATACCAATGGTTAAGGGTATAACAAATTTGCTTCCATATATAACATCAACCTTTTTTACTTTGTTTTATACTATTTTCATACAATTTCATTTGAACCAACTCTATACTCTTAAAAAATAAAGAAATTGACCTATCTTACTAGTAATTAATCTACTATTCATTTGTGTTCCTTGTTTTCTTAGAAAACATACATAGACTAAATATGAGTTTTTTAATTTACTAATTTAGTCACACTATTTTTCTTTTTCACACACTTCTAGATCAGATAAAACCAAAAATCAATAAATAATTTCTTCCAAGCTCTACCTACTTGGATTTCATCACCAAGAAGAAATCTAACTTAGTTTTTTGGGCAAGTATAAATAATTGGCTGATGCCATATATTAGAAAATTACCTAACACACTTATCACCGTTAGACTATGAAGTGATGGGGTAGGCCCCAATACCAAACCAATACCACCACCAATACATATCCTTTTCATTCTTAACATACCTAAAACAAACTTTAGATTGCATTTCTAGTTACTTATTATAGCCAACTCCCTATCAAAATTATTTCTAAAAGTTATAAATTAAAACATCAAATACTATCCACTTATTAGATTAACATTTACATTCTAGTTTTATTGATTTCTCTTTGTAAATTATATTTTACATTTCAAAACTTGTACTATCTAGCATTAGTAATAGGTTTGTGTTGTGTGTTACATTTAGATCAAACACATTGATCTAGTTTCTTGTGTGTTCAATTTAATTTTCTTATTCATCTATAATTTATCATATTTCAAAAAAATCCCTATCTTTAGAACATATTCAATCCAGTCTTTTATGTACACCTTTCATTTAAAACACAGTCAATTAGTTCGAATCTGTATATTATAGACTTTTCTACTTAATTTTCTCGTATAAATAAGTCAACCTTTTCACCTTATGTATTTAAATTTTTATTACTATTTTAGTTATCTACTTTTATTTCATAATGATGTCATCTTTTTAACCTCAAATTATTCAAGAACAATGCATAATTAAGGATTTATATTAAAACCTCACTTGTTTTATTACTTAAGATGAAATTATTCAATTTATTTCTTTTTTCTTCATAGTCTTAAACCAATTAATAGAAAATGTAATATAATTGAGGTTATTGATCGTAGTCCTCCTACTACTGCCAATGTAGATAATCATCCACCCAAAAATTCATCCCCTACTACAAATATAGTAAATGTTCCTCCTACCAACACTAACATCCCACCTCCTACCACTATCAGTCAAAATATTCTCATTGATTCAACTCAAATTATTGCTTCATTAATTCAACAAATGAATTTTTTTCAAAAAACTAACCATTACTAGATGATGAAAATGTAATCTAAAATGTTATAAATAACTAATCAACCAGCTCAAGTCATCATGGATCAATAAAATCAAAATTTTGTCTATCCTCATCTTAAACATGTCAATGGGAATATCATCCCACAACCCCTTTTCATAACAAAATTCTTAAACATATTCAAAACGAACCTTTAGATCCATTAATTTCATCCATAAACATGGGAAACATTTCTCCAATTATTACATATGATGGAACCAGGGACCCCAATATATTTATTAAATATTTTGATAATATCTATAATTAATGGGTCTAAATAACACCTTTTTCACCACCAAGTTCCTATCTCAAATCTTTTTTGGTGATGAACTTGAATGGTACAATCAACTTCCTAGACATTCCATCTCACAACTAGAGTATTTAATCAATGATCTAGTGAAATAATTCCAACATGATGACCTTCTTGAAAATTACCTTAGCCATTTCATAAATTCTAAGTAACTTCCAAATGAATCCTCTCACACTTTCATTAAATGATGGAAGTATCTATCTTACAAAATTGAACATAACATGAATGATGATACTTTTTTTAAATTATTGATTACCACTCTTAAAACTCCTCTTCAATAAAAAGTTAGGATGTTTTCCCCTAAAACTATATAAGAAAACTCAAACCAATAAAAAAGACAAGAGTTTCTTATGACTTAATTTGAATCACCTCAAACAACTACTACGAAACTTTTCTAATCATTTTCTCATAAAATTTATTCTTATACACCTATACAAACTCAAATGGAACATAAAATTCAACCAATTTTAACATCAACCACCATCTGTTCAATCTAGAACAACTTAAGAATAAATTCCCACCCTCTAAACCCATGAGCTTTGATCCTTCAAAACCTCCTCCAAAATTGTATAATCTTGATAAGTATTTTTTATGGCATGTTACTATAGGTAATTATCATGAGTCTTGTCATGATCATCACCAATTTATTCTTGCTTCCTTGCTTGGTCCACATTATAATATTTGCACTCTAATTAAATAACATTATCAAGAATATCTTAAAGATTCTAAAATCCAATCCAACAAACCAAAATCGCATCAACATCAACTACCTAATGATCAACAAAAATTATCCCATACATCCACCTTGTATGCAAATGTAAATGCAATTGATATATTAATCAATCCTAGCTTAGAGAAGATAAATCTTACTTAAACTTATAATTATTGATACATTATATATTCAAAATCATTACCATGAAAAATAATCTAAACCTAACCAAGGGATCTCTTACCACAATAAAATATCTAGGGAGGGTTTTAAATCCTTGAATCAAGAAAAACTATGAAATAACTCTAACTAGGTCCTATGTTTTCATATTCACAAAAGCATATGACAAGTAAAGTAAAGTTTAATATAGTACTCACCAATTCTTGTGCTACAAAATATGGGTTAATAAACATAAAAATAAAAATTCATAAGATAATCCTAATTAAGATATGTATAGGTAAAATCCTAATGTATAGAGAGAGAAATATATTCAAAATCCATTACTTATTCTACTTCTATCTATTAAAATAGAGGATTAAAGTTACATATACTTACCTTGAAGATGAACACATCAATAATTAATCTCTCCCTTCTCCAAAGGTGATTTACAAGAGCTTTTCATTTTAAGGATCATTAACAAGGGTTGAAGCATCTAAGACTTTTCCACAAGACAAGATTCTTTTCTAAATAGAAACCCTAAGCTATAAATCCTCGAGTAGAATGATGGAATATCATATTATAAAGAAGTGAAAACTCATAATTAATGATTTTTATCTCTCTAATAAATAGAAAAATTAATGTGTATATATATTTGAATCTAACCGTAAACCTTTCCAAAAGTTTTGCTAACAGGGTCATCCCAATAGACTATGTATCATTATTGATACAAAATAAATTAGGTCTTAGTCTAGGTCAGCTATGGGTCAACCTAGACCTTAAATAATTTTTATAAATTAGAGTATGAGATTGATGGGGGCAATACTGTAACATAAACCATTGGAAAGGGTTTAAATCTTAAGAAGGGTCAAATGAGAGAAAAAATTGGATATATGAGGGTGCAAAAGAGGAGGCACAACTTAGGGAAGTGTTTTTAGGAGATGGTTGGATTTATAACAAGTCATAGTATAGGGACAATAATCTTGTGAAGAACCAATGGTCTACCAACCCCTTTCCAAGTGTACCCTTTAAGGCATGCACTCATAGATATTGGTATTCGATAGGTTCGTACAAGAGAAAAATCATCAATAATTGAAAAAAGGTTTGAAAATATTATGTGTATAGATATACCTCACTCTAATATCATCATGTGTCACATCGGTGAAATGGGGGATGGTGCTTTGAGAAAATAATAGAGCAACACACAATGCTAAAACTAAAAAAATATATTATTTTAAATCATAAAATGCTTGAAAGTAAATGATAGAAATAGAAATAACTAAAAATAAAAGTAATGTATGCCTACCTTAACATACCTTTATCACTACACAATTATCTACTATGTTTTTTTTTTAATCATGGAGGGCACATAGATTTATTTTGACAAAATCAAGGTTATAAAACTAAAGAGCAAAAAACAAATAAATACAAGAAATCCAAGATAGTTGATGTAGTATAGATGAGATGTACATGGAAATATGGTAAGCTAGGGTAAAAAAAACTAAGTTAGGACCAAGTTACCAAGTAAAAACTAGAGTAAATTGGGTAAATGAAAAATCCAAGGCTACTAAAGACTAAAAAACTAAAAAAAGCAAACCTTAAGTCAGAAAGGCAAACTCACCAAGTCAAACAAAGGATACATGTGAAAAATGGTAATCAAACAGTAATGTGAAAGTAGTAACAATCCTTTATTAAACAAATATGGATAATTAAAATGGTGAAACAACATTGGTAATTGATCAATAATAATCTTTACTCAATCATAAATGTAAAAAGTATATTAAAGGGAAAATAATGTTGATGCATGAGAAGTAATAAGATAACCTCAATAAATAATGGAAAAAGTACATTAATGTAGAAATAGATGAAAGTGCCTAAAAAAATAAATTACAACAATGGAAAATGATAAAATAAATCAAGGTGGGTCTAGAGATGTAAAGCTATGGTATAAAGAAAGTAATCCCTAGTCACTCAAGCATTTTGTTTTGTTCTAAGGATATATAAGATTGAAACAAAGTAGTGCTAGCATGTTTTTGATATGTGAAGAAGAGTAAATATAGAAGAAATGGAAAAATAGATTTATAATAACACTTACCTATCAAGGGGGAAATGAAATAGGTGGAGGGGAAGATTAAGGAAAAAAAAAGGCATAAAAACTCTTTATCTAAGTCAAGATACTTAAATTAGGTTTTTCAAAATAAGAGGACTTCAAAAATTAGGGACTCTTAAGAACCTTTAGCCACACAAATCTTATGTCAAAAATTTAATTATGAATATGTTCCCATGATGTCTATATAAATTAAAATTAAAATGGACCTACCTTGAAAAAATGTGTTCCCCTTTCTTTAGGACACCTTAAAAAACCGTTAGTCTATTGTGGTGATTGGGTACTTGTGTGAGAAATTAGGTAGCACCATAGGGTATTTTAAATTATCCTATCCCAATATACTATCCTACCATACCATAATGGACCTCCACTCTATCATGCGTCCAAACATGGAATTTGAACTTTCATTATAAACAAGAGATGTTCTATTAATTACATCTTTTGGTGTGATTTTGAATTTTATATTTGTGTGTTGCCTTTTGTATCATTGCCTTTTTTTTAAAATGATTTGGGTTTTAAAATTTTTTATGTCTTTTTCTATTCTTCATCCATATGGATTTGGACTACCAAACATGGGTGTTAACGATAACTATCATTTGAAAACATTAGATTGGGTTGCTAATAAGAGAACTTAGAGAGAATGGTGTCTAAGAGTTTTGTTAAATCAGGTGAAATGAAAGTTCTATCTTAACTTTAAGCTTGGTTTATCTAGATTAGAATTAAAGGAAAGGAAATAAATATGAAATAAATGTGAAACAATTTCAATTTATTCAAACCTAAAAAAAAGGTGACAATGGTGAAAAAGGAAGTATAAAGTGTGATGCCTTATAAGAAAAATGAGGGAGGTGTAGAAAAACATGCTAACACATTATTGATATGAAAAAAATTTCTACAAAATAAGAATTATTTAAAGTTGAGAACAAGGGATCATAAAATTGTAGCCATTTCTAAAATATTCTAGAAAAGGAACATTGAATTAAAGCTAGTTATTTTATGAGGAAGTCCTAGTATTATCCATGGTATTATAATTTGAATCATAAAACATAAACCTAAGATGGTGCATAAATTATGTGAAAAATAAATGATAAATATGGTATTTATGATGAAGGCTAGGTCTTATCAGTGGTCTTACACTATAACTCAAAAAAGAAAAACCTAAGGGGTGAAACAACCATTGGAAAGTAAATAAATTTTGTGAACAAAAAGGAAATCATGAGGAAGATTAGGTCCTATCCATGGTTTTATATTGTAAATCATGAAAAAAGAGAAACCATAGGACCAAAAGAAGGAACTAAGGTTTGTGAAAAGAGAAATTGTTATAGAGGGTGAGACCCATGTATTTATCCTACAAAAAATATTAGAATAATAGCATATAGAAATCATGAGAAGAAGAGAAATATCTAAGAAAATTACTTTAAAAATTGTACATTGGTGTTTTATTTTGAAGATATGGGCCTTCATTAGTTTGAAGGTGATAGGTGCCAAGATCAAGGATGTCTTTTTTAAGTAAGGGCCTCACCATTTTTGGGTGTATTTTCCTTCTTTGTCATGTTTGTAGTATAATTTAAGTACAAGATAACTAAAATAAAAATGGGGGACTTTAACCCTTTTTAATTTTTGTGGTGATGTGAGCCTTATATTGGTGGTTGTGTTGTAGAGTGTAAAGATGGTGTTCATCAAGAAGATAAAGAGAATGAAGTTGAGCATCATGTAATTCCTCATTAGTTATGATACCATGGAGAAAGATATGGAGAGAGGGAATCTCAAGTTCTAATGGGAGGACTAATTTAGAACCATAGACTAATAAAAATGGTTTTTCCCTAGTGGCAATGAGTATGCTAGTGTGATAGGCCCAAAGAGAAATATAAAGATGAATATGCGAATCTATGTAGGTTTCATAAATTATATTTTGAAGTATTTTATTAAGAATATTTTTAGTGGCCTCATCTTGGACATTGCATGGTGGATGGTAGGTTATGGAGAATTTGTAATTGATTTTGAATTTATAATAGATTTGTTTGACATATTTATTTTTGGAGTTACCACCATTATTGTAAATGATAGTATGAGGAAATCCAAAATTACAAATGATTTGATTGAGGATGAATTTATTAATGTTAGTTCTAGTGACATTGACTAAAGGCATGGATTCAACCCATTTGGAAAAATTTTTACTATCCATGTGATAAATACAAGCCCATCATATGATATAGGTAGTTATCCCATGATATTGAATCCACACATTAAGAATGGCAAAAGAAATTCCATGGTTTATATCTTAGCTAAAGGTGAATGTATTAGATCATCATGAAGTTGATAAGGACTACACTTTTTATATAAATAAATGGAATCCTTTTTAAGAGTAGGCTAAAATTAACCCATATGTAATAATTTTTGTGTTGTAGCATGCCCACTGTAGTGACCACCAAACATTCCCCCATGTACTTGGTTAAGGAGAGGAGGAACCTCTTATTTCATAACATAGCAGAGTAGGGTATCTTCAGCATTGTGATAACAAAGGAAGTTATATATAAGTACATATTTGTAATTTTGTTTATGAATTGGAGTCATTTTGTCGGAATATTTTTTTGGAGGAAACGTTTTATTCTAAAATAATTTAATAATGTCCTTGTATCATGGGCTCTGTTGAATGCTGACAGCCTCAATATGGAAGATAAGTGAATCTTGTGATGAAATGGAATATGGGGACTTTATTATCTAAATATTAAATGTATAATAAATAATAAATTGGTGTGGATGAAAAATAGATGCTAAACAAGCAAGTGAATAAACAATATAATTTTGATCTCAAAGGATGGGATCGATGGTAAAAGAATCAAATTATTTTGCAAGGGTAGTGGCTATTTAATGATAAGTAATGACATTTTATATTTTTCATTTATAATATCCATTAACCTAGTGGAAAATGATTTTATAATCACCCAAACCATGTAAATATGTAATGTATAAATCAAGTATTACTCACATGCCTAAGATTAATGTCTCATATTATGCCATGTTATCAGTAACACCAAATATAAGGAAAAATGCCAAAAGGGATAATTTTACCAAGAGGAATAGTGATAATACAAACTATCTAAGATCTTTTAAGGTATTTGGTTTCATAAAAATGAAGGGTACAAGTATATTCATGTAAATCAACATTAATTTTAGGTAGTTCTTTGATGGCTAATTTAGATTTTGTAGTATTGATAAGGATAGAGGTCTATTCTAGATTACTTGATTCAAGATCAATAGTGAGTTTATGAAAGTAATCTCTAAGATATATAGATTTATTAAGACCTTCAATATAGAGGATATTGTTGTCTAGGAGACTATCTTGAAAATGGTCAGCAGTAGGTATGGGATTTGTTATGAATTGGTCAGTAATGATTTATCCTTTGATAACTTTTTGTGGAATAATGTACAGATAAAATTATATTAGAAGGACAAAAAACTTTCTAATTATTTATCTAGGAAGAAAGGCTTTAGAGAATAAGTGATAGATTAGATCAAAATTAATGATAACATTTGTTGTTTGATAAATCATATAGTGACACATATTTTCAACTATAAAATATATAGTGAGGAAATCATGTTCAATTTTTGTATAATGTTTTTCATTGTCAATAAGACCTCAAATTATATAATATATGTCATATTATCTTCTAGTATCATCTTATTAGGAAATAATTTCCCCAATGTAGATTGTATGGAAGAGGTATATGACATTAAAAGATTATTTTTAGAAGGTGGATGAAGGGTAGGCAGATGAAGAAAATATTCTTTCATATTGTTAAACACTTATTGAAAAGTATCCATCCATTTGAGAGAATTACCTTTCTTGAGAAGAGAATTAACATAATAGATATGGTAATCCATTTTGGGGATAAATCATCTTATTTCCCCAAGATTCCCAAGGTAAGTGCAAATACCTAAAATGGAACAAGGGATGGGTATTTTGACAATAGCATTGATCTTGGGGGGATTGACATCAATATCATGATGAGAGACTAAGAACCATATCAATTTTTTAGATGTGATGCCAAAGATATAATTTTTAGGTATCTAGTCTAACTTTATATTTGAAAGGTGATTTAATATAATAACAAGATCAAAAGATGAATTTTGTGGCCTTCAGACTTGGCAATGAGATCATCTACATAGGTTTCCACAATATTATGGATAAGGTCAAGGAAAATGTGGGTCATATCCCACTAATAGGTAGATCTGATGTTTATGAGGCTGAAGGTTATTTTATCATAACAATATGTACCCCATTATATCATGAGAGTTATATTGTGTTGATCTTATTGGGAAATGTGAATTTGATTTTAACCCAAAAAAGAATTGATGGTGGCATCTATGGAAGGTAAAAGGATGTTTTTATTAGGACAAGCAAGGTTGAATTTATGAAAATCAATGCAAATGCAAATGACCATGGTGATATTTCTCATAATAGGAACAATGTTTGAGACAAATTTTGAATAGTCCATAGGCTTGATAAATTTATCATAGAGAAGCTTAATGATTTATTTATTGCATAAAGTGGAAACTCTTGGTGGAAATTTCTATAATTTTTGTTACATAGGTTTGGTATTAGGATAGGTGATGATATCATGCACCAAAATGCTAGGATATATGTCAGGTATGTCTTCATAGTACCATGTCTCATAATATTTATAAAATAATAAACTAAATTTATCATGTTTGGTAGGTGTCATTTCTTGAGAGACTGTGATCAGTCAAGGGCATAATGGGGTACAATATTCAATTTTTATAGTTTATTTGATAAGCATATCATTTACATCTTGTAAATAATATGGTGTATTAGGTAGAGAATAAATGGGATTTGTTTTAGGATGAATGATAGCTATGAAGTTTTTGAAATGAGGGGATTTATACTTAAAATTCTAAAGTTTATGATTTTTTTGAGGAAGTTGATGTTCGTGGGCATAGAGTAATTCAAGAATGTATTCATTTCTAGGAAAAGTAAGGAGAGGGACACAATAATCCAAATCTACTTTGATATTGATAATTTTTTTACCATGATGGTCATATTCATAATGTATTTAATGTATATATGTGTCCTTTTTATTGTGTGTGATCTCTGGAGTAGGTGGAACTAGACAAGAACATTATTCTAATTTAATTGTTTTTTTATTACCATTATTTATGGGGTGATATTGAAGATAATGAATGGTTAGGTAAGAGGTATAGAAGATGTTGGAAGTTTTAAATGTTAGAAGGTTAATTTTTATTCCACCATCTAAGGGGTATCAAGGAGTGGATAATTAATAGGAGGTACATGACCTTTAGGTGATAACATGAAAGATGTTGAAATGGTATAAACATCATGATTGAAATCATGTATTTTAGCAAGAGTTTTTTGATAATGTTAAACATCCAAGTCTCATGATTGAGATTGGGCCATGATGTAGTTATCATCATAATTTGTAAAAATTGTACATGCTTTTGGTTTGAGAGGAACTTCAAAAGGGGAGATGCCTAAATCATTGAATTTATGTGGAGACATGATTTAAGGATCATTAAATAATTTAACCACTCCATATTAATTACAAATCAAGTCTTATTTTATCTAAGAGGATTCCTAATCATTGCATGGAGGGGGGAATAAATTATATCATCAATGAGAGATATGGTACAATAATGAGGTAATAAAGAGGGAGGTAAACATTACAAGATGTAGGGAAGTAGGTTTGTAGTGTATTAGGTATTTTTCAAGTCATTGGGCCCATCATCATTGGAGTAATGAGAGTGAAATTTAAATTAAGATTCATATTGATGAATTTGGGTAAATGATCATTGTTAATCTTCAAAATGGTGGGAATTTTATATTGGGATTTGGGTTTTAGAAGCTGAATACTCTAAGGGTTAAGATTAGCCTCATGTTTATTCCTTTATCTATTATGAATGAATTTGATCCATTGGCTACCAAAAGAGATGATAAACCTCATGTGTTGAGTCCATGGGCATCTTAAGAGTATGTTTTAAGATAAGGGTAAATCTATGACCATGATCTTAGTTCATATAATCTTAGGTTTGATCTTAAAATGGAGATAAATATAACCATGTGGTTTTTTATTAGTTTTTTCAAATCCATGACATGTAAAACAAGTTTATTTAATATGATATTTATTATATCCAAGTTTTTATATGAGCCACAAAAATGTCACATTAATAAAGGACCCTTTGTCTGTTAGTAATTTATGAATGACGGTAGTATTAATGGCTATTTTAATAAAGAGGGGTGGATCTTCAGCTCAAAGGAGGATCTCATCATTGATCATGTCTACTTTTAATAACTCTATGGAGGGTTTAAAATAAGGGAAAATGGATTAAATAATATGTACTTCAGTTGGTTAAGGCTCATCAGAATATGGTTCCTCTTCTAAAGGAGATGGCCCTTCAATTTATTGAAGTTGTATGAGGAACATAAGATGATAAGGAGAGGTAAAAAATAACTCCATAAGATATTTGTTTCAAGGCATGGAATTGAGTTCTAAGAATTTCTAGTGGGTTTTGGAGTAATAAATGTTATGAGGCTTAGAAGGTAAGATAGGTTTAGGTGGAAGAGAAGTGGTTAGAGGTTTGAAAAGAGTATATGTTTCCTTATTGGTTTTTGAAGCTAAGTGAGTAGTTGTAGTATTTTTGAAGAGATGCTCTTCTAAATATGGTTTATTAGGTTTTGTGACATGATCTTTATGAGATATTTTACATTGATAATTGAACTTATCTTCATTCACATATTTTGAATTGGTGTAATATTTGTCATAGTTAGCATTAATTACACAAACATCTTTTTTGGATTGTTGAGCATTAGATGTGGAAAAAGATATATGGTTGTTATAAAAATATTTAGGACCATTTAATTTTTAATAATAATTAATTTAATATTAATGATGGAATTTAATCATGGATTCATGATTGAATTAATCACCAAGCATATAGGAGATAAAAATAATTGTAAGCCCTATACTTGTTTTATGGGAATGACCTATGTCATCATGGAACCAAAAAAATTAATTAGGGTCATACATTTTGGGAGGACTATTGGGATAAGTAAATGTTTTATATGGCACTAAAAATTACTTCATTTTCTACATTGTTGATGGCATATAATAATGTTGGGGATTACCATCTTTAGCAACTCCTAGTTTGGGTTAAGGATGATTGTCAGTTATAACATTGGTTGAATGTTGAAAAAACTCCTTTAATGATTTTTTATTAGGTTCAAACTATTTCATTAAGAAGTATTGATGTTTAGGTTGGTCAATATATTCATTTATCATTTGGGGAGGAAATTTCCAAACCTTATATTGATGAATGTGTTAATGTAATTATAAAGAGTTTAAACAAATTGTCATCAGTCATGTTATAATTAGCCTTGCGAGCTAGATATTTCAATCATTTAATAAAATCATGGTCTAGTTCAGTGGGAGATTGTTTATCATTGATGAAATGGCTAAGGTAATTCTTTAGAATATCATTATGTTAAAACTCCTTAACTAAGGTATTGACTAAATCCTCTAGTTTCCATATGGAATGTTGGGGAAGTTGAGTTTACCATTATAATACATCATCAGTGAAATTTCTAATTAAGATTTAAGTGGTGGTGAAATTATTAGTTTGGATCCACTAATTATAAATATTACCAAATTCCTTGAGAAAAGATGCAGGGTCTTTAGTCCCATCACATTTAATAGTTAGAGATATGTTAACAATATCCATAGAAATATTGAAATGGGTTAAAGGCTCATTTTGGATGGGTTAAATAATCTTATTATGTATGATATGTTGGGGGATGACATTCCCCATAGAATATATAAGACATGAAGAAATAAAATTTTGATTATTTTGAGGGATAATAGAAGATTGATTAGACATGTTAATCATATTATATTGTAATTGCATCATTTGGGAGGTGTTATATGTTTGAATTATTTTCATTTAATGCACTATCTATGAAATAATATGAGTGGTATAAATTAGTGAGTTGGTGTTTGTATGAGGACTCCCTAAATTGGTATTAGTTGGAAGGTTGTTATGTGGTGGATTATTTGTGGGGTTACTTGATAGACTTGTGTTAATTTCCCCCACATTATTGTGAGATGTTTGAATATGGGAATACAACATACAATTATCAAAGAGAGGGGTAGGATATAATACCAATATAGTACCATTTCCAATACATATCCATTTTAGCTTAAACATCTTGAAACCAACCTTAGAAAGATTTATAGTTCCTTAATTCATCCATGTTCCCTATCGTATTAAAATTAAATTAAATTATAACTTAATAACACTTAGGATGACCAATGTTATCTAATGCAAGTTTTACAATACAACATATAATTATCAAAGAGAAAGAAACCAATAAAAAGTAAATACTAACTAATTGGTCATCCTAAGTGTTATTAAGTTATAATTTAATTTAATTTTAATATGATAGGGAACTTGGATGAATTACAAAACTAGAAATAAAGGTTGGTTTCAAGATGTTTAAGCTAAAAGGTATATGTATTGGAAATGGTACTAGATTGGTATTAGATCCTACCCCTCACTTCATAATCCTTCAATTATAAGGGTGTTGGGTGTTTTGAAAATATATATTATCTACCATGTATGTATACTTTGCCAAAAAACCAAGTCAACTTCCCCTTGATGTTGAAATCAAAGTAAGAAGACATTGGGAAGAAAAATGTTTAATACTTTTTGAATTAAAATTGATCAGGTAATCTACATAAAAGAGAAAAATAGTGTGACTAAAATTTTAATTTGAAAAACCACCTATTTAATCTATGTTAGTTACTCTAATCATGAAAACAACTCAAAAAGAAAGGTGAATTAATTATTATAGAATATAGATTAATTCCTTTATTGAGAAGAGTATAGAGTTAGTTCAAATGTAACTGTATGTAAATAGCGAAGAATAGAGTCAACTAGGTCACTAATATTTTGTAGAATAAATTTCTATAAGAACATAGTAAAAAAGTGTGACTATGTCCTACATATGGGAGACATACTACAAAATTGTGTCAAACAAGTTGACCCAAGTTATTGTAGGACTATAGTTTGTACATACTACAAACTTATAAAAAATATTATTGAAATAAGAAATGAAATGATAGATAGAGAAAGGAAGTAACCTTGATGGGCTTGAAGACATTTTATATTTCAAAATTTTATGCTATGATGTTCAAATGCTATTTCAAAATTACGCTAATTGAGTGGACTAGATTGAACAAGTTGAAAAAGCCCTATATGTTGAAAGAGAAAGGGATAATAGATTCGATTAGTTTGACTATGTTTGTAGATTTATATGGTTATAGGAGATAATAGTAAACAAATTTGAATAGTTTGAATATGTATGTGAATCTAGAACTAAAGAATAATACTATGCTAAAGTGATCAATCTAGTAACGTGTATTTCACAAAGATCATCACAAACATAACAAAGTCATTCTAGAGTGAATATGTGTTTAAACTATGTAAATAATGTTATAAATATACTTTTTGGTTTGATACAACATCATAAATATACAAAAATAAAAAATGATAAAAAATGAAGGCATGAAAGAAAACTTGTAAGTGTTAGATTCACATTGTATTCACCAATATGTATGCAAAGGGAAATGTAAATGATATATATTTAATCCTAGCTAAGAGAAGATAAATACTACATACACTTATGATTTTTGATATATTATATATTTAGGTTCATGACCAAAGATGGATCCACTAGACCTAACCAAGGGATATTTTATCACATTAAAATAACTAGGGAGGGTTATAAAGCCTCTAGTTAAGTAAAACTATGCAATAACCCTAGATAAGTCATATAATTTTATATTCAAAAAAGTCTATGAAAATTAAATTAAAGTCTAATATAGTGCTCAACAAAGCTTATGTCACAAAATGGAGGTTATTGAAAGTAAAAGTAAACATGCATAAAATAATCCTAATTAAGTTATGTATAGGTAAAAACCTAATGCATGGAGAGAGAAATATATTCAAAATCCATTACTTATGTCATTTATATCTATTAAAATGGATTAAATTTAGAGATACTTACCTTGAAGATTAACCCATCAAGACTCAATCTCTCCCTTAGCCAAAGGTGCTATGGAAGAGGTTGTTATGGTTTGTAGGAATCTCTAAGAAAGGTTGAAGCATCTAAGACTTTTCCAAAAGATAAGATTCTTCTCCAAGAATAAACCCTAAGATATAAATCCTCAATTATAATGGCATAATATAATATTGTAAAGAATAAAAAATGAATAATTAACTCTTGATATTTTTGTAAGAAATGGAGAAATGAGTGTGTATATATGGCTTAATCTAGACATAAACCATTATAAAAGTTTAGCTGATAGGGTCAACCCAATTTACTTTGTATCATTATTGATAAAAATCAAATTAGGTATTGATTTAGGTTAGCTAGGGGCCAATATAGACCCTAAATAATTTTTATCAATTAGATTACAAGGTTAATATAGTTTACAATGTAATGCAAACCATTAGAAAGGATTTTAGGATTAGGAAAGGGATAATGAAAGCATGAATTCACTATATGAGGGTGAAAAATAGGAGGTAAATCTTAGGGAAGAGTTTTTAGAAGATGGTTTGATTAATAGAAAGAGGTGTTATAGATACAACAATATTGAAAAGTGTCAATGGTCTACTCACCCCTTTCCTAGTGCACCTTTTAATGCATGAACTTAGAGAGATTAAGACTCTATAGGTTCTTGTAAAAGAGTAAACATCAGTAATTGATAAAAGTTTGATAATATTATGTGTATACACACCTCACATACTAATGTTTTATCAACCACAATTGATCCTTATTCTTATACTAGTAAGGAAAGGATAGATAACATGAAAAACTTCAAATGGCTAGTTTCATTTGTCCAACCTCAACCTCTTAGGTCACATGAACCAAAAGAATAACTAGTTAAAATGCATAATCTAAAGTGCATAATACATTTTCCTCATTTGAATTATAAACCTATTCATACCTATCCTATAAATCCTATTTAAATTTCCACACCCTTAAAATATAACAATCCAACACATTTACCTCTCTATAAATGTACCTACCAACCCAATGAAAATCATTATAATGGTTCACTTTCATCTCACTCTATATCACATGCTTGAGAATCTTGAGATGCCCATCCACATATCACTTTAGCCTTTGGTGTATCTTGATATTCCAATCCTACATCCAATTAGCCATTGGTTCATCTTATGATGCCCATTATTATTCTACATTTCATAATAACAAACGAATTTAACTTCAATAAACTTTATAAGACACATAATCTTGTATTTCACATGCTCATCTTTGTCTCATGTTTCTTTATCTATTTTAACTTTTATCATTTATTCACACTTTACATATACCATTGCTTCCTTTGGATCTTTGGTTTTATTTCTCTTTATAATTTGTGAGTTGTATAATAATACCTTGGGTAGGACTAGGTCTTCTTCACAAACACATTTTACTATCCCAATTATTTCCTTTAGGTTGTTTGGTTTTATTACACATTAATTTTAAAATTTGTTTTCATTTTAGTTCTTATATATCTCTTTAATTTTAATCTTTGTATGTAATTCTTTGCCTTAGTATATTTATGATTATTTTCCCCCTTATTTAACATTCACCTCATTAGTGTTAAACTTGTGAGTTTTAGTGTAAGACGATGGATAGGACTAAGATATCCTAAAAAACTACCACACTAAAACATATTTAATTAATTTTCCCCTCTTTTGAGATGAATACTATTTTCATTAGTTCTAGTTGTGTTAGATCCTTTGTAGGTTAGTATGAGTTCTTAGTGACATGACTATAATGGCATAGCTCCATCCATTTCATATCACTATTTTATACCCTTGTGATTAGATACGAGCATAGTAAACATTGTATCTATTATTATATGGATGAATCTCTCATGATCCCCATATTTCCATTATTTGCATCCATCTAAGGCACACATAGGTCAATTTTGAGATTGCACACTTACTTGTGGTCAAGTCTAGGAGTCCTTATAAACGATGATCTTTAGGTATTTTTCACTAATGACTAAGTGTATTCTCTCTTATGTTTGTAACATAAATCACTAATGTTCACTTATTTGAATCCATATGGAGAAGGATGAATAGAAAAATCCAAAAGATTTAAAAGATAAATAATAAATGAAACAAAATTTAATGATTAAAAGGCAAATAGAAACAATCATAAAATTCAAACCACACCAAAATATGTGACTTATATTTAGTACATATCTTATTTTAGTAGAAGATCAAACCCCATAGTTGGCCTCATGATACAGCTAAGTTCCATTGGGGTCTGGTAGACCATTAGACTAGGATAAGATGTCTCATCATATCATTTACTTCTAGTGCCACCTACTTTATCACACAAGTAGCCAATCTTCATAGTAAATAGATGACTCTATAATGGGTAACACATTGTGGGAAGGTAGGTTCATTTTAGTTTTCATGCATATATCTTTCATGCATTTATTTATCTACTTAAATATTATCCCAATATTTGTGTCCATTAGTCAGAGTGTCATAAGTCCTTGTTGTTGAGAGTTTATATTCTTTCTCACTTGACTAGTGTGCCTCATTATTTGTAAGGATGTTCAAATCACCCATGTGGTTCCTGAAATTCATTATTTATATCATATTTTCCATATATTTAGATTTTTGGATATTACTTTTAGTTGATCACATCATTTATCATATTTTCCTTATTATTCCTCTTTGGCTTACTTTGTGAGTTTCATTTTAAGACCTTAGATAGGATGGAGTATTTCTCATAAATACCCTTACACCATTTTCTTATCACAACAAATCATTATCATACTAGTCATGTCATTAGGTGATTGTGTTTAGTTAAATTTTATATTAGAACAAACACAAAATTTGAGTTTTCATCCTTTAGAGATTTTGATTTTCATCTATATATCATGCTCTTGTTTGATTTGTAGGGACTTCACTTATCTTACATTGGAAATTTGACATTCTTACATGTTTATCTTTATGTATGACTTCTTCATGCTTGTCTACATCATGATTTAAATTTCATTTTCAGTCATTTATGATTTCTTTATGTTTGATTTAGCATGCTTATCTTACATGGATTTAATTTTCACTTACATACATTTATTAGAGTTTTTCTTGCATTGATATTTCATTTTTCATTTATGTTTTCCATGATTCACAACATGATTTAGTGTGTTCTATAATCATTTGTCATCATTTTATCATTTCCATGTTTGATATTTTGTTTCTAACCTAGCCTTAACAATCCTAATTTTCCAAATTTTCTAAGAAATTTAATTTTTTTAGAGTTATTTATTTCTACTTTAGCCATCCTACGTATGCATTCATTGTTTCTATTTCTACTTTTGTATCCCTAGGTTTCTCAAATGCAGCTATTGCATCATCCATGATCAATACTAAGATGTTTTCATTAAAAAATTGAATGGAAAGGTATGTATATGGTATTTTTAGTTACTTTAATCTCATTTTCCACGTCAGTTTTAGGATTTCATTTTTAGTTATCTCATTTTTGTTTATCACCATTTCCTTTATCAAAGTAGCATCCTATGTTACACTCAAGTAACACATGATGAGCTTCAAGTGGGACATATGTATACACATAATATATTTTATTAACTTTACCACTTATTAATACTCTCTCTTACAAAAACCTACCAAGTTTCAATATTTCTGAGTGCATGCCTTAAAGGATGCACTGAAAAAGGATTGGGTAGACCATTGGTGACTCCTACCATTAGTATAAATTATTTAGAATGTTTATCCATTTACATCTTATGATTCCTCCCTAAGACCCTAGAATACTAAAATATGGCTTGTAGACATCAAATTCCTAACACCATTTGTTTTGAAATTGTCAATCTTACTTGATTTGCACTCAAATATACATTTTAGGTCAAAATCCATAAAACATGCTAAATGGTTCAATCTTGTAGTTTACAAGTGTTGATTTAGGATGATGTATCCCTAAATGAGGTAATGAATTTTATTTTATACCTAACATTGATCAAATAATTTTGATTCAAAATGATAATTTTACCATTTAGTGTTTTAGATTACTATTTTCTTCTAATTTATCTATGCACGTCACGTAACTTTGTTATTTGATGTTACCAAAATCCTAAATCAAAACACAGTCCATATTCATTTAACATCACCTTCTAATTCCTCTCTAATAAAATTATGACCCACTAATATGGCTTTTTGACCATCTTGATTAAATGTGCACCAATTTCCAAATAATTGCACTAAAATTGATTAATCTTGTTTAAGCTAATTAATTCAAATTAAGAACTTAAGTAGATTCTCCATGTAGTTTAATGATTAATTAATTATTTTAAATTGATTATTGATATTTTAATCACCTAATGACATCATTATCTGGGATGGCATCCATAAGCCATAAGTGCCACACATCAAATTAAGGCCTCCCATGCCTCTTTAATGACTCTCTATACCAAATATTTATGAGGTAATTTATTGATTTTAGCCTCCAAAATTGAATGGATTCTTATATACACATCTTCATCTTGAGATGTATGGTTTAGATTCATTCTGATTAATCAAAAAAATCTATAAATAGAGAGGCTATGAACATCATTTTTAAGCTTAGTTATTGTAACGTTGTAATGCTAAAATCTCTTCACAACTCATTTATGTTTTGATTATTATATTATTCATATTTGAATTATCTTCATTTGATAGGAAATTAAATAGTTTTAATATCATGAGCCTAGGTTTTATGGAGTGTTCCTAAGACATTGGAGGAGTTTGCCACCATTGTTGATGAAGACAAGAATGCTTGATCAAGGGGAGAACATGTTTTTAGTCCACTTTTGAGAAATGGAGTCAATATGGAAGGTAATGGTTTAATTTATTTCATTTTTATCCTATTATTATTGTTAAAACCTTGTATGAATATATTGCTTTGATTTAATTAGTTCTTTATGCATTTTGCTTTGAATTCTTGGACTAATTATTGACTAATCATTTCTTTTAATCTACTCTAAATTTTGGCATGCCTAATGGGACCATACGCCACAAATTTGATCAACAAGAAACCTACTAACCATTTCCTTACAATATCTTGAAGTGTAGAAGCAAATAAGGTCAAAATTTGAGTAAAAATCCATTTTTTTTAAAGTCACAGTTTTGCTACTATGAGTCATGGATTTGTCTTTTAGACTACAATCTCACAACTCACATAGTTGTAGGTTTGTCATTTGAAGTCATGTTATTTCATTTAAATTATGTTTTTGGACTAACCTTAATTATTTCTTAAGATTTTGAAACTATATTTTAAACCCATTACTAGTAAGTAGTGATATTGCAACCCTGTTACTCATAAGTAGTGATATTGTAACCCTATGATTTGCTAGTAGTGATATTGTAATACCATGACTAGATAGTCATGGGATTGTTCACCTAAATATCAAGATTTCCAATCCAATTAGTGGGATTGTAAACTTGAGTAATGGGATTGTAAATATGATTAGTGGGATTGTCAACCCAAGTAACTGGATTATTAGCTTGAGTAACAATATTATGATTTATGTTAAACTACCCAAAGTAGTTACATTGCCTATCTAAGTCATAGTTTTGCAGAGCTATAGGATTGCACTATGTGAAAGCTAAGAGCTAATACTACAAAGTTATTTGTCTCATTTGGAAAAGGGATTCAAGGATTAAAAAAACATTGACTTTTTCCTTGCAGGGCCAACTTGAAAATTGATCTAAATAAGCTTAATCTAATCTTTCTAACCTCTTTCTAAATGCTTAAAAAGGATTACAGACTTTATTTTGGTGCTTAATGAAAGACTTATATGTTTTTTCGAATAGTTTTTATGGTTTTTTCTTTCAAATTTGTAACTTAAAGCCAAGGGGCCAAACATCATCACAAAAATTTTCAATTTAAGTGCTTTAAAATTGAACACATTTCAAAGTTTGTCTTCAATAGATCAATGCTTTGTTAGAATTGATTGGTAAAAAAAATTTCTACATGTATGCTCTCCCCATATTCCTTATAATAAACTTGTAGGAGGAAAAGTTCCATCTTTATTACAAAGTGCCTTTGTCTAAAGGCATGAAAGAGAAGTTGTGAAGGCTCTCCCCAAGGATCACATAGCTTGGGTGATCTAGAAAGAACCTTTATATCTCTTTTACTTGGTTTTTATTTTTGCATCTTGGCTTGTGAAGGGGACTTCATTACCTCCCATAAGTTATTTATGGAAGTTTTGACTTAGGGTTTCATCTCCCAACATCATATTCAACCACTCCCTATGGGGGGAGGGTTATATAAATTGGGATCACCCCACTAGGATGATATTTTGAGTGATTAAATCATCTCTTATCATTGGCGCTAAGCTTGGGACATATGATCATGTTAGACATCACACTACACTGAGTAAATGATAGATGTAGTGGTTGTAAAAAGTGAAATTAAAACAAGCCATATGATATGGACCCAATGGACATGTTACTTCTCTTGTATTTTTATGTGAAATTATTGTGCATTGGATCCATCTAGAAACATTTTGAAAACATTCTACTTTAGTTAACCCCATTTTACCACAGCTTATCAATTTAGATCTTAAGATGATTAATTAGTTAATTTGTCTTTGTCTTAGATTACTTGGTCTTTTTTTGGGTCAAAACTGCTTGTAACATAAAATGCCATAAACCAAAATACATTGTCCATAAATTCTTGAACAAGGAGGCATTACGCTACCCAAGTGATAATAAATATTTTCCTTATTCAAATTTGTCATCATAAAAATTGTGTCATCTTGGTCTAATTAGTGAAGTTATGTTGCCCATTTGAGTCTAAACCATTTTCCAAATGTTCTTAAGTCCCTCATTGATATTTCACATTCAAAATTGAACCTTTATAAGTTTTATAGTTTGATGTGTTAAATTGAGTTCACCATTTACATATTAAACCTATTTTAATTTGAGTTCAATTTTATATTTTTGAATTGACGTCCATTTTATAAACTCAAAATCATAGGTATCAACTTTGGTGGACTTAAGTCATCTTGCATATCACTTAAGCTTTGAGTCCTAGATAACATTTTATACTACCATTCCTATTACCATGTGGTGGTATTTTTCTACCCATTTGGTTTTAGATTTATAATTAAAAATTATTGAATATTTTCACATCATTAGTTTATTATTTCACTTTGCCTTCTTCATAATCTAAATATCTTTCTTATAGTTTTTTATTGTCAACTCAATGAATTTGAATTAGATTTTAAGGTATTGACACATCATAAAGGTCTACATTTTAGTGTGCAATTCACACTCTATATTTTTGAGTTATCATAGACTATTCCAATCTATATTATTTAAAATTTACCAAAATTTGATTAAATTTGTGAACCAAATCTTCTAATTATGTGTGGTTCCAAGCTACCCTCTTTCTTATATTCTCTTTGCTACCTTAGTCATTTATTGAAAAACAAGATAAGACCCATACCTTATTCATAATGTTTATAAAACATTGATCTAGATATATCCATATATAAATAACAACTCTTTTAGACATGACTCAAAGGGTCACTGGTACTAGGGTCCCTTACAGCCCTAACTATGAATATGAGCACTTTTATGATGGACAAGACAATTCTATTGTCTTTGATGTAATTCATACAATTTTAGGATATGAAGAGTATTATACTAAATACCAAGAGAGCCAAGATGAAGCACTTCTTAGGTTAATAGAATCAAGTGTCATATTACCCTTAGATTTTGCTATGGAATAATTGCACACCTTGCTTAGAGAAGAAGAAGAACAATGGCAAGAGAAATATTTTGCATAAGTAGGTATACCTTATTCTTATAATAAAGGTAAATAAATCTTTATAAAGTCAAAACCCACAAATGCAAATCTTAGAAAAAAGACCAAAAAAATTTGTCAATGTTATGCCCATTAACTTATCGTAGACTTAACTAACTCATTGGTTATTAATTTAATTAATAATGATGCTCTGAAAGAATAAGAAAATGTGGTTGAAATTATGAAACAAATATTTTTTGAAAACATAACAGTGGTAGATCAAGGTAACCTAAATGAATACTTAAATACATAAGAGATATTGAAAAATATTCCCTTATAAATGAAACATACATTCTTTAATCATCATGAACCTCTTGTCACTTTACAAAATTAGAGACCCAAATATTCATTTGTTATTGAGGATATTCCTCGAGACAATTTAGCTAATTCATCTCAAACAACATAGAAATTGGTAATTAGACAAATAATTTCCCAAAATCAACAAAACACTAGATAGAAAAATTTAGGGAATGTTTTACAATCCAAGAATCAATGGCCTATCTACTTAAATTTAGGATAAAATTGAATCCAATTCATGAAATGTAGGGTGTACATCCCTCACAAATATACACAAAAATAGTGGCACATTTCACCCCGAAAGCAAAATCAAAGGCACATACCACCCCAACAACATCATAACCAATCCATGAATACACCAAACATGCAACAATGGAAATCTATGAGGGAGACTGTATAGTGATTAGAGATAAACAATAGAGTCAAGAAGTATAAATTTTAAGAGATATGTCCATATCCATTTGATTTATCCATTATCCAAACCCCCTTTTTGCCTCATTTTGAGGTACCAAAATTTGATAAATATAAAGGAGAGGGAGACCTATATGAGCACATATAGGCATTTTTTATCATATACCAAGAAGTTTTTTATAGTAGTGAGTACTTATTATGACTTTTTCCATGAATTTTAATAGGAAAAGATCTTGATTAGCTACTTAAACCTCCCAAGGGATTAGTTGTAGATTGGAATAACTTGTCAAAATGTTTGTCAACCATTTATCTTAAAAATAAAACATTAACTGACCATTATTGAATTGTGTAAAGCTAAATAATGTGATGGTGAAATTTTTGTCACATATCTCTAGAGATAGAGAGCATTGGTGGTTCAATTTTAACATAACCTACTAAACAAATAGTTAGCAAAGATATTTTCACAAAACATACATTCTGAGGTCATGCACAATCTACATCTAGTTTATGCTAACTCATTTAAGTAAATTATCGACAAAGGGGTGAATATTGAAAAGGATATTATTACTAAAGGTCTTTTAAATATTTTCACATAAGGCCAAACCTAAAATTAGGCCCAATCATATACACAAAATGTTGTGAAAGATAAAACTAAGGGGTTTAACAAGAAAAAGAACATGACTAGAAATAGGGTGATTAAAACACATAATGTATAAATGGTGCAGACTTCATCTCTTGTAAATGTACAATTAGCTCCCCAAAATTCACCACCTAATTTTTAGAGACAACATCCACATAAAACATTTCATAATAATTTCAAAGTCTTTATCAAGTTAGGAGAACCAATTGAAATAGTGATTCAAAATCTCATGGAAGATAATCTAATTATATAACTAGTACCAAGGCCATTTATTCAACATCAACTAAAACCATATTGGTACAAATAAAATGAGTGGTGTAACTTTCATCATGAAGTTGGTCGCGGTGCATACCATTGTGTTCAATTATGACACATCATTGAAGACTTCATTGAAAGTGGTGAATTAGAGATTAAGTTATCCCCTAACTAGGACACAAATTAGGATATGGGGATCTACAAAGACCCCTTTCATTGAAACAATAAAGCACCACCAAGAAATAATCAAAACCAAGCTTAAAATCAGGGATAGAGGTAGAATCAAGGCCAACATCAAGATCAGAATTATAATGAGCATAATCATGATCATAATGGCCATACTAATAATGTGGCTTGTAACAACATATCTTACAACTATAATAATATTATAGGGCACATTCATACTACCCACATTACCATTGTTACTATGAAACCACATGGAAAAGCTCGTGTTCTTCATAGCATGGGACCCATCATTATAGGGTCAACACCCTCTACCGCTAGTAATACCACATTGAGTTTACATAGTGTAGCTATGACTTCATTTAAATGGGTTACTAATTTTGAACAAAAACACCATTATTATAATTATAAAATATCCTTATTGAATCAAAACTATAGTATTGCAACTAGACACTTTCATGTCATCATCCAAGGCCCTTTGCCTTCCTCTTCTAATTATAAATGCTCCTTGACACCTCTAGGTTGTACAATCACAACTAAACACCTGTGACTAACCATATAGGACCATTCGCCCACTTATTCCATGAAACTCAATGAGAAAATTGTGTCAATAGACCCAAAGCTAAATATTGTGCCAACAAAACATAAATAAACTCAATCCACAATTAAAAATCTTAATAATCTAGTGAACCATTGAACAAAACCCCTACACATATTTCCATACTAGATCTATTGAGGACATATGACCTCCATAGAACTATCCATTCTGAATAATGTTTTGAAAGAATCCATTGTCCCTATCAGTATAAACCATGATCAATTATAGAACCTAGTTGGACATTTATCTTCATTTTGACAAGTCATGTTTGAACAAAAAGGCATGTTCACTCTTAGCCCAAATCATAATAACCCATTATACATTGAGATAATCATTGTAGATCATATGATAAAATGGGTTCTTATAGATAATGGTTTAGGGCTAGGAATCATATCCCTTAGGTTTATATGATGATTGGGATACATTGACAAATTCAGTTATCCAAAAATAATTACAATCAAGGCTTACAAAAATGTTGAAAGGGAGTCTTCTAGTATAATTTGGTTGTAGGTCATAGTTGGGTCTACTTCCTACCACACATTATTCCATATTGTATATATTGAACTTATATATAACATACTTATTGTTCATCCTTATATTCATGAATTATAGGTATTTCCTTCCACTATACACCAATGCCTTATGTTTTCCCATGAGGGTATTGAGGTTATTATTCTTACTGATCAACAACCATATCAATAGTGAAAACATCTTAAGGCTAAATTTCACAATTATAGATATTACCTAGGTTATGAATTCATTGTGAAAAATAAAAAAATCCATTATTTCACATCCATATCCAGCCAATTATATAAAACCTTGGTGATCTAGCTTCCACTTTAGCTGATCCATTTCCCATAGCTCTTGTGAAGCAGGTTATTATTAAAGACATGAGCATTTCCACATACTATCTAAAGGATGTCTTCCATGTTGAAAAGTTTCTTGAACCCCCTAAAACATATTATAATCCTAAACCTTTAAAAACTCCTAACAGACCCAACCATATTTGGAATCAAAAGAAACATTAGTGAAAAACACCATTGGTGTTTATTCCCATTATTTTTCCAAAGATAGATTGAGAGGATTTTATTGAGGGAGATTGGTTATATTCTAAAGGTCTTGCTAAGTTATTTTAAAATCTAAAGTATCTAATCCCTAATTAGATATTAGATCATCTTGATTATATAGGGAGAAGCATTGGCCCATAGGCACAAGGAATGTTATAACCCTTATCAACTGGAGTTATCAATTAGAATCATGGTCTTAGATTTATACTACTTGGGGATGACCTCATGACTTTCAATAGTGATTAGTTTGAATTACATAGTGACAAGACTCTTGGTAAGGATACAACATCCCATTATAGCATTTTTGATGAGCTTGCTGACATGGACCTATTTGATTCCAATGCCATTTTAACCATAACACCTATTGGAGTTTCCCTTCCTAAAGTTAAACACTATATTTTTAAAATTATAGCTTACCATATTGAATCAAAAACTCATCATTTTATATGCCTTTACCATCCCAAACTAATTTATTGGGACAAGAAAGAATTGATCATATGCCTTGATGAGTTTTAGATTAAAGAATCACTTACAAAGTGTATTGGCCTAAGAGATGGATTGCCCATTAGGGATCACAAAAAAGGATTTGATTTTTCATTAGATATTTATACTTAATTTGGAGAGAAGGAAATTTTTTTTATCATAATAAATATCAAACATCAAAATATTTAGGTGAAAAACTCTTTTAGGTGCTTGTCAATCAGTGAAAATGTAAACACAAGAAAACCTTCGAGTGAAAACCTATTTTAAGCACTCATAGGTAGGAAAGTATTGTCATCCCCTCAGGTTGTAGAAGGTCCATCTATCCCATGTTTTATATCTAGTACAAACATTTCTTTAGAATAAAAATAAATGTTTTAGCATCTTGATCTTGAGTTTATAGAGGTTTTTGCTATTTGGACTTTACCTGAGATAGTAGATTTTGATTTCTCACACTATCCAAAACTTTTGGAGGAACAACAATAATATTTGGTAGAAGAAGATAATCATGATCATAATCTAGGTATATGTATCTCACTATGGGATAATAATAATAATAATAATAATAATAATAATAATAATAATAATAATAATAATAATAATAATAATAATAATAAAGCTAAGTGATTATATTGTCACACTATCCCTCATAATGTGTGCTTAGTTATGGTGTTTTCTACCCAAAAATTATGGCATTATATTCTAAATAATAAAACTATTTTCATTGCCAAGGTGGACCCTCTCGAATTCCTATTATCTAAAGTAGATCTTCAAGGATGCATGGCTAAATGGGATAGGATCCTAAGTGAATTTGACATTGAGTATCATAACTAAAAGTTAATCAAGGGGTAGGTTATTGATAATCAACTTTAAAAATCCCTATCACAGATATTCAACCTCTCAAATTCAAATTTTTAGATGATTTTATTATGACCATAGAAAAAGCATCACGAGAACTTTAATAGTGCAAGCTATATTTTGATTGATCCTTCACATCTCATGGATTTAAAGATGGAATATTATTGATGACTCCATAGGGGGATCTAATTCCCAAATCATTTCATATATATTTTCAATGTATGAATAATATGGGTGAGTATGAGGAATTAATGATAGGGCTTCATCTTGCCATACAGTGGGATATTCAGAGCTTAAAAGTTTATGGTGATTCATAGTTAATCATAAATTAGACCACCAAAAAGTATCAAATGAGAGATGGTAAGATTATTCATTATAACCAAATTGTTGATAATCTCCAATGTCATTTTAAATATCTACCGTTTGAATAAATTTGAAGATAAAATAATAGATTAGCTGATGTAATGGAAAAAATTGGTTCCATGATAAAAATTGATGGTGGAACTAAAGAGTATCAATTCATAATTTAAATTATTCTTCATCTTTAACATGTTATCCTAGATTTATAAAGGTTATGAACCATTACTGGTCCCAATCCCCAAGCTAAAGTACCATAGTTCCAAGACTTTTATAACTACTTCCATGATCACATTTTCCCAGCTAGCCTTTCTAATAACCAATATATATTATTCCTCCATCTATTATCACATTATACCCTCCTTGGAAGTACACTCTATCAAAAATGCTATGATGGAACACTTCTTCATTGTTTATATTTGAGAGAATCCAAACTAGCTTTGAAGTAGTTTCATGAAGAAATGTGTGGGGACCACACCAACAATGTAGTCTTAGCAAAGAAGATCCTCTAAAAAGGGTAATATTGGCCCAAAATGGAGATTTATGCTTGTAATTATGTGAATAAGTGTATTCCTTGTTAGCAACATGGTAACTTGATACATGCCACTTCTTTACCACTACAACCAATCATAACACCCTAGCCATTGTCAACATTGGGCCTCGATCTAATTGGAAAATTAACCCAACATATTCATATGGCCATAAGCACACTTTGAATACAACAAAGTAATTCACCAAGTGGATTGAGGCCATTCCTCTCACTTATGTTACTGAGAAGTAGATAGACAAATTCATCCATAACCATATCATCTATCGATATGGGATCCCAACCCATATTATATCTGATAATGGTGGATCTTTTGTAAACCATGATATAAAAGATATTTGTGAAAAATTCAAGATAAATCATAAAAAATCAACTCCATATAACCTAAAAGGTAATAGATAAGACAAGGTATTAAAAACAACCATTGTAACCATTTTAAAGAAGATTTTTAATGATGATGGATGTAATTGGCACTTAAAAATCTTTCCTTCCATCAGAACTTATAAAAATAGTCATTAAATACCAAAAATATCCAATCCATACTCCCTTGTCTATGGCATAGAAGCTATTATAATAATAAAGATCAAGATTCTAACCTTTCAAGTATCATTGGAACATATTGAAGATGATGACTACAGAGTCTCAAGGCTGCAAGAACTATAACTTCTTGATGGTAAGCATTTGGCTTACTTAGAAAACTTTCAATCCTATTAGCAAAGATTATAGAGTAGATAAAATAAGCATATTCTCCCTTGGGAGTTTAAAATTACTAATTCAATCTGAAAAGAGAACCAAAATAACACAAATGAACATAAAAAGAAAGGTAATTTTCAGCCTAATTGGTTGGGCCCATATGTTATCACGATGAAATATAGATCAAGGGCATATCAAATGGATACTCCAAATGGTGAAGAAGTTCCATATCCCATGAACATCATACACCTTAAGAGGTTATATGAATAAACAAATTCAAAACATTGTTTACAAGACCTTTGACTTGGGGGTAACTTGTGATGAAGCAATTTTATCCCACCATTTTATACTATGTTGGACCATCTTATCATGGATCATATTCTTTGGAATACTCTATTACAAAGAGGCATATTCTTTTTATCATGTTGAATAGTTGAACCTTTCAACTCTTTAACACTCTATATCATTCTCATTAAGAACCATATTCTTTTTTCTATATTGGGCATTTTGTAAACTTAAATTATTTTATCTTTTGACTATTATTATCTTGATTATATCTCATAAATGCATTCACTACTATTTATAAAAATCAATTCAGGTAGGATAATATTTTTTATCTTATTTTATAGACAAGTGAACAAGAACACTGGTTTCACTTAGGATCTTCACCTACCACATAGTTCTTTAGATTGATTTCATACTACGAACTATTCTATATTACATTTACAACTCTTTGTATGCATTTTTGCATTTTTAAGATTCCTCAGTCTCACCAATTTATGAACATGTGTTGTTACAAGAATCATCGCCTATTATTGTAACTATTAATTAATTCCTTGGTCCATTATTTATATCTATGATGGCCATTGCATTTGGCTTAGCTATTTATTGGAGCTTCTACTCTAGGACAAGCATCTCCTTAAGTAGATAGTCCCACCTTGTGCATATTTTATCCAAAAAACACAAAAAACATTTGAAATACTTTTTAAATAACAAAAATATTGTCTTTCACCTTTTTACATTATTGGCCTCACGCTCTTACCATTTTTCAAGCATTTTATTCTACTAACTTTCCATTTTGCATGTGACCTTGTTCCACGCACTTGCCATTTTGCAAGATTATTTTCTCTTGACCCACCAAGTTGCTATTTTATAAGACCAACCTCATTTTTCAAGTCTTCCTTTTTATTTTAAAACATTAATCATTATGATATAATCATCATTTTTCTTCCATCTCATTTCTTAGGATAACTACATTTGGCTTGAAGTTCATGTTAGAACATGCATCCATGAAACTATGTAGGTAATGTCCACTTATCTTGTACATCTAGATTCTGCATGGCTAACCCCTTCCTTTTCTTCTCTTCCCCCATTTATTTTATCATTAGTCCCCTATAATTATGGAAAAAATCTTATGTCCTTTTTCTTTGTTATGATGTGGTGGAAAGTAATCCCTTTACAACATGTGAATGAATAATTGTATTTAAATTGCATTAACTTGGTTTTTGTTTATGTGTATTTATTTGAGTTTTCTTGGTGTTTTGTTGTGTTTTCATGGTGTTTTGTTGTGATTTTGACCTTTCCTTTTATTTATTATCCTCTTCTCTTTTTATTACTTCTTATCTCATCTTGGTCTTGTGTTTCTCTATTTATTTTTTATTATCTCTTTTTGTGTTTTAGAACATCTTGATGATTTGCATGGATCTTGATTATTTATATCTAATTTAACTATTTTGGGAATATTAGAGTTTTATTCCTGATTTATTTAATGATATAAAATAATAAATAATTAAATAATATTTCAATAATCATAATACTGACTTGTATAATTTATTGTGTCTTTTAAACCTTTTTAAAAATAGTAATAAATAAGCATAACTTAGCTTAAAACTAGATTGAGATGATTGAGACAAAAGATGAAACTAGTTATGTATGATTAGGATAATGTCATGAATCTAGATCTAAATTTAATTTTTTGAAAAGATAGGAGCACTAAAAATAAGACACTTTGAGGTCCAGTGCTATTTTCCACTCCTGTCATTATTATCCAAACTAGTCACAGATATTTAGGTTTTTTGGGTTTTGTTCATTGTCTCTGTATGAGTCTGCCTATGAAATATTAACTATTTAATGTTAATGGATCTCCTTGTATAGATAAATCAATATTGAAATCCTAGACCTTTATTATTTTTTATAAAACTTGAGAAAGAGGGCGGGTTAGTGTGTGTAAGATATACTAAATGTTTATCCACACCTTTTATGTGGGTACGCTACCTAAATACCAATACTCTAAAGAGATATGAAGCCATATGTAGTTATCCCACTCGATGTGTTTTTTGAAATAGTGTAATGAATATGAAAAGATTTGAAATTGAGAGTGATTGAGGTGGTTAGGGACTAGTGTGATGGTTTGAATATGTTTGTAGCTGTGTTGGGTGATTGTATATAGAGAAGAGGTAAATTTTTGTTAGTGGTTTGTTTTTATTCTTGATTACTTTATAATATTTATCACCTCCCTTTTTAAATGACCTTTGGATGGAATTTTATAGGGAACTATTGGTCATGGGTTAAATTTATTCCTGATAGGGTGACATGTTAAAGGTTAAGAATCAAATGAAAATGGTTATTTGGGCTCAAAATGTGATTGGATAGAAGCACCAAAAATGGGATACCATAGGATCTAGCACTATAATATGAGTTTAGAGATCTTGTCCTATAGGTTTAAGAACTAGTGTAATAGGATTGGCTTAGGAAATAGAGTTTGGTTAAGTTGGAATCATGGTTCATAAGTCTACAGATGACTAGGAATAAGCAAAAAGGTGTCTAAAAGGGTTATGAGAGCATGCAAAAAGGTCTTACGGATAGGGTATCACAACCTAGACTCAAGATACTAATTTGAACATTTTATATGACTACATTTACACCCCTACCTTTATTCTAGTGATGTAGCAAAGTGTAATACTAAGATAAAGGAAAAGTAGAAAGTGTACCTAAACTTATCTACAAGGGTGAAGTCCATGAAGCTATGTGATGTTGAGTGTGCATAGAGAGAGTACATTATGAAGTGAAAATCTACAAATGAAAAATAAGAAGTAGATTAGTTCTTACTAGACATGTTATGTCTAAAATAAGAATGTATAAAAGTTGGGTAAGAAAGAGAGAGGAAGAGAAAGGAAAAAATAAACCTCACTGGGTACACAAACCAATACAAAACCTATTGTAATGTTGAGTGATGATAGATATGTGTTGTACCAAAATTAATATTGTGAATGGAGTTGAGTTCTCAATTATCTAGAGAGTGGCTCCATAAGACAAAGGTTAGCTATTTAGCTCCATCATCACACACTAAGTGAATCTATGTGGCCATGTGTGTGTTAATCAATGTTTGGACTCTATGTCCAATCCCTCTAAGTAGGTGGCTTAAGAATATAAAGGATAACTAGTCCTTTGGCTCCATATTTTCCCACTAAGTGAAGCTATGAACTAATAATTATATGAATGTGTGTCATATAATATGGTTCCGAAAGCCCATGAATGCTCTATAATCTGACAATGTGACATGGATGAATAAATGTGTACTGAAAACTAGGCTAATATTAGCCATTATAAAAGGTAAATATTAGGCCTATATAAAAGCTACTCAAAAACTAGGAAGTAGGCTTATGTGGAAGCCACTCAGGAATGATGTCAACCACTTATAGATGGAATAAGCCATGTAACTAGTAAGAATGCCTAGGTAATATACTAAACTTGGAAAGAAAATAAGTCAAATATGCCATGAACATTACTCCAAATCACTAGTGTCTATAACATGGATTTTGATCTAGAAGTTATACCAACTGCCTAATCTAAAATTTGAAGTGAGATCCATCATACCATGCATGATGCCCCCTATATCTAAATTCTTTGATAAAAATTGTAATAAAAATAAACTATTTCTGATGAAAATATAATTAAGCTTACCTTTTTATCTATTTCTAGAAAATATAGGTCTTTTTGCTATTTGCATAGGAACACCAAAAATAGGACACCCTACTATCCAATGCTATTGTCTAGGTTTGGCACTATTTTCCTTTATTGATTTTGATTAATGTTATATAATCATCACTATTTATTTTGTCTGTTCTACCTGGTTTGATCTTTGATTAATTTTTTTGAGTGTTCTAAAAACTTATTTTTTTATTGGTAGGAGACTCTAATCTCTATGACAAAACCTCGATTATTGCCCCCTCTTCTTAGGGTAGGAATGAAGACCCTACAATGACTACCCTTATAATAAATAGCCCTTCTAGTTTTGTTATGATACAAAATAGATGATATAGAAATGATAATCAAAATGATGTCTCCAAATATAACATGGTTTTTATTAGAGATTGTTAGATCAATAGGGGAATACCTAGATAGATGTAACAATGTAATAGCATGTGTAGTATACTGAATTAAAATTAGAAATGTTAGTTTTTAGTTTTTAATTGTTATTTGTTATTTATCAAGGAGGGATTTAGTATTATGTCCATCATGTCATCCAAGAAAGCAAGATAATTCATGGTGTGGATCATTGCATTGAAAATAGTGAGAATCAAAAAAGCAACAAACACATAAGGCAATAAGAAAGAAGAGTATAAGTGTGACCAAAGGGTAATGAAAATAAGGGACATGGAATTATGCCACTTAAATTCAAAAGCAAACATACAAGGCATATTAAAATTCCCACATACACATACAATCGAAAACAAGCAAGGTTGGCATGAGGGCCATAAGCACATATAATAGTATAAGTAAACGAAATTGGCAAATGTCCTAAGGCACATACAATAGACCAAACCAGAACTAAGAAATAGAATCACATCTAGCTATGAAAAGTAAGAAGTAAATCATGTAAATTATATATATACAACTACATCTTACCTAATCAAATCAAGAAGTGATATTATGTAAGACATGGAGTACAAGACTAGGTAGATACTAACAAATACACAAGTGTTATAAACTAGTGAATGTTGATAGAGTAATCTATGTAATATAGTAAGTAATGTATATCATCATGATAAATAGAGTGTGTGGTGTAAAAATTACATAACTTGGATGGTGTAGTCATGTATAATATTTCCCTAGTGGGTAGATATATCGATGTTTGTCTTGAATGTAGAAGTAGGATGTACCCTTAATTGGTAAAGTGAAGCAATCAAAGATTTTGGTGTCACTTCACACACTCAAAGAATATCAAGTGAAGCATGGTAATGTAAATAAATAGACATATAATAACTTAGAATAATAAAATGTAATTCTAGCATGTTAATATAAATTTAGAGCACGGATAATGAATATAATTGATTTTTTTTGGCATTTTGACATATTAAATATTTTTTTATTTTTTTTACATATTTGAATGTTTTTGGATTTTTGATATATTTGAATGTTTTTCATATTTTGAATTTTTTTATTGTTTTTGGATTTTTAATATGTTTGAATGTTTTTTGTTTTTCGGAATAATACATGTATAATAAATTATAAGGAGACTATGTAAAATTAATTTAAAATTAAGGTATGTACAAAAAATAAAATAGACACTATGTCTAAGAAAAGTGAGAAATTATGTATGGGTAAGCCTTTGAAGAGATGATACTAACTAATGAGTCTCATGAGATACTCCCTATCATGGTGTCTTGTATCAAGGACAGGGATCATGCATGATCATGAAGCATAATGGAAGGGCTGAGACTATGGATCAAAAAGTTATGTATATTATAAACTCTATGAAATAGGAGACCAATTGTGGGGTCCCCCTATAATTATAAGAAGTGGATGCAACTATAGGGCTCTTAGGGACCCATCTGGTAGTAAGAGAAGCTATATAAACATGTGATCTATATGTAAAGGCATGATACCTCAATGATACTACCCTGGGTATGAGCACTATAGTTGGAAACTATCTAGAGTCCTAAAACTATTACTACTCTAAAAGAGGCCTTTATGGAAGTGTATGAATTATCCTTGTTGGTGAAGAAGGCCTTGACGATGTTTGAATCTGAACTAGAGGAAGAACTATAACTGGTGGATAAGATGAAATTGGTGACTTCAAAGTAGGAGATGGCTCTAAAGTGGGGAGTGTTAACTAATATGGAACTCCACCAACTATAATAACCTAATTAACATGAATTAATTTCATGCATTTGTGAACTATAAAAGGTACTGATCAAAGTCTATAAATCCATGGTTGACCAATCAACATATAAAAAACTCATGCAATGAGAATAGTAGTAAATGGTGTGGCCACATGTGTTAGACCAACCTATAGAGGAAGTACAATCTCACCCAATAAAATCTATATGTGCCCACTAAATACACTAATAACTATGTCTATCAGGGTAATATCATAATATAAATATCCCAAATGTCGTATTAAGGTCATTGTGCACATGTTCTCACTAGATTCATTATCTATGAGAACACTATGAATGGGATGATGATTAATGTAAGATCTAATAAATAGTGCATGGTAATCTGAATCATCCTCAATTGTCTCCTACTATAAAAAGGGGATTGAAGGTATAGTTGGAGATCTAGAATTATAGTCACAAATGATGTTTCTAAATGGATGTGTCTCAACAGAACATGCCTATGTAGCTAGTGTAAGCTATGCATGGTGAAGACATAATGTTTCCACTATCTCCTATTTATAATTATATAAGAAAGGATACGATAATTTTTTTGGAGCCTTGTCTTATGTTTTCTTTGCATGTAGATGCTCCACTAGAGTGCCAAGATTAATAGTGTTATCATTTACCAATTCTTATATCTTGTGTTTCAAACTAATGCATCTATTTTTTATGTGTCTTGGTGCCTTTGGAAAATCATAAAATGCATTCTAATCATATCCTCATGGAAGAGGATTTGATGGATCAACTTCTTAAATAGGTGTGAGATATATGATGTTACATTCCAATAGCTATTGTAAGATGTTGATGGGAGATACTAGTAGATTGGTAAAATTTAATCAAGGGGGTGATGATAAAACCACTCATTGAAGGGGATTTAAATGCACATTAACTATAGTTTGATTTTGACTTTTTCTATCATTGAAATTTACTTTGTATGGGAATTTATTGTTACTCTTGTTTTTTGTTTATGTGCTTGTGTACTTAAGTTTTCCCATTTAAATTTATTTGACTTCCCTTTCCTTTAGTGCATGACATAACTCAGTGAAGGAAGAAAACCTTTTAACATTATTGACTCATGTAAAGCTGGTAGAAGACTTTGTTTGAAGAGATCTTGCAACTCTTGATCGGTCATGGGGATAGTCATTTTATCCAATATAGTCTTATATCTAAGAATATAGTCTATGAGATTCTCAATTGAATTTTGCGTTTACTGTGTAACTTGGGCATAAGAAACCTTGTCACCTATGTTAATGCTAAAATGAGTTAAGAAAATGTTGGCTAAAAGATTAAATGTGTTGACTGACTAATTTGGTAAACTATAGAACCATTGTAAAGCATAATCCTTTAAACTCCTTGGAAATATCTTGGTTAATAACCACTCATTTAGCACATAGTCTAAACATGCTACATGAAAAACTCTCAAGTGTGTCTTTAGATTACCCTTTCCATAATATAGAGTGAGTTTGAGTTGAACAAAACTTAGTGCCAAGGGTGTAGAAGCAATATGATGTGCCAATGGTGTATGAAGTAGAGAAAAAGAATCTAAGGCATATGTAGGTATAGAGGCACCTTGCTCAAGATGTAGCACCTTTAATTAAAGAGATTTTATCTCTTACATATTGGTAGCCACATCAAGAGAAAAATATGTACTAGCCATAATTGGTAGTGCCTCATAGGAAGGTTGGGCTTCTATAGGGGTTGTTGAGACATAGTTGTCCATGTAGTGTGATTTATAACTAATTTCTCTAAAAGAATGAAAAAATCAACTTGTATAGCCTTTTTATTTGCCATGATAGAGTCTAGGACAAAATTATGATCTCAAGGCTATTCCTTGAGTCTTTCTCTAAAACTTTGTAGAATCAAGTCTTTGTTGAGGATAACATCATTATCAATAATAGGTGGAAGTGGATCAAGAACCCAATGTGGTAGGTCATAAACATCAGTGTTTATATCATCATTGTTATTCTCATACTGCTCATTGTCAAAATTATCCTCATAGAAATTTATGTAATTTGGATGTGTAAGATATATAGTAGGAAGCTGAGTTGGTTATTTATCCATGGTATATGGTTGAGTTAAAGTAATATGATGGAATTCAAGAGGGTTACCACTAAGTCTTATACCTGGTCTCAAAGGAAGATATGCAAAGATCTTAGCTGGCATAAGGAAAACAACTTGAATAAAAAAATAAAGGATTAAACAAATATAATATAAACAGTGAATTGAAATATGTATAAAAAGGATATGAATTCTTACAAATATATATGGTGATACCTAAAAATCATTAGACCTAGTATATGCAATGATTGTTTGAGAGAAAAATTATTATTAAAATTACTATGTTAAATTTTCAAAATTATTTGTGAATATATGATTTTAAAATGCTAGAAAAAAATTGGAAAAATATTTGGACCTACTATAGGAAACTAGGGTTTGATTGAATTTATTTTTAAAATTTATAAGGTAATGTAATTTCTAATTTAAATATTCAAGAAAAATTAGAAAAATATTAGAAAAATCAGTAAAGAATTTACCCTAGGGTTTATAGGGTTTTTTGTGCAAACTAAGTAAGTATGGTTCACCAAATGAATTAACTATTTTAAGAATATTGGAGTTTTATTCCTAATTAAGTTAAAGGTCTAGAATAGTAAATAAATGTCACTATTATCCAATCTAGTCAAAAAGATATGAGTTTTTTGGGTTTTGTTCATTGTCCTAGTATGAGTCTTCTTATAAAATATAAGTGTTGAATGTAGATGGAGATCCTTGTAGAGATAATTAAATCTTTAAACCCTATACCTTAATTATGTTTTCTAGAACTTGAGAAAGAGTGGGGCAGTGGGGGGGGAGGGTTAGTGTGTGTAAGATGAACTAAACATGTATCCACACCCCTTATGTGGGCACACTACCTACATACCAATACTCTGAAGATAGATCAAGCCATATGTAGTTCTCCCACTTGATGTGATTTTTGAAATGGTCTAATTAGGATAAAAAATGCCAAATTAAAGTGATTGACGTGGTTAGGGACTAGTATGAGGGTTTGAATATGTTTGTATCTATGTTCGGTGACCATATGCAGAGAATAGAAAAATTTGCCTTAGTGGTTTGTTTGTACTCTTACTTGCTTTGTAAGATTTGTCACCTCCCTTTCTAAATGACCTTTAGATGGAATTTTATAGGGAAATATTGGTCATGGGTTAAATTTATTCATGCTAGGCCGACATGATGAAGGATAAGAACTGGATGAAAATGGTCATTTGGGTTCAAAATGTGATTAGATAGGAGCACCAAAAATGGGAAACCATAGGGTCTGATGATATATCTAAGTTTGGTTCTTGACCTAGGGGAATAGGATTGGCCTTGGAAATAGAGTCTGGATGAGTTGGAATCAAGATTTAGAAGTCTATGAATGACTAAGAATAAGCAAAAAGGTGTTTAAAAGGGTCATGAGAGCATGCAAGAAGGTCCTATGGATAGGGTGTCATAAGCCACACTCAAGCTACCAATTTGGACATTTAATATCAATATAATATCTTAATCATATCTTATTAAGTTATTCTTGGACCATTTTATTTATTTGATTATTGTTGGTGTCTTATTTTTATTTTTAATTTTGCTTTTCTCTTTTGTATTTAAGATCATCTTGATGGTCTACATAGATCTCAATTATTTATATCTTGGTCTCATGTTATTAAGTCATTTTTGTTTTCTTTAAAACATTCAAGTTCCTACTTGAATCTTGATTTTTCATATCTCATTTTTAATTTAGGTTCATTTACGTTTATGTTTATCTTTGTCTTTGATTTTTTGTTTAGATGTAACTCTAATTTTGGTCATTGTTTTACCAATATCCTTAGTTACAGGTATTCACATTTGAATTGGATCAGCACAATTGGAATATTATGTCATTTTAAGTTATTTATACTTATGATGCCTAATTTTTTTTGCTATAGCAAGCACTTTATGCTTAGGTTTGAAAGTCTTAATGTCAACATCGCTCTGATGAATAGTTCTTAGGATCTTTATGCATAATCTAGGTTCATGATATGAAAATAGGCATCTAGGTACCATGCATTTTATAACTTTGACTCTATGTGTATATGTGCATCTCTTCACATACATCATGAGTCTAATCAGTCTTTGGTTAGTTTTCTTCATCATTTCTTGGTAGAACTACATCAGCTTGAGGTCTTGTTGGAGTATGTAGGTAGCACTCAATTTCAATTAATGTTAGCTCATCTATATTTCATTATTATTTTCATCTCTTTCATCACTTTGTGCATTCATATATGCTTGGTTTTTTATGTCTTTTTAAGCCCTTACACCATCACATCTATGTTTTCACCCACTCATTTTAATCTATCTTATAGGTTATAATATTGAGATAATTTTTTGTTGATTCACCCATATTGGAGCACAATCATTTGAACCAATTCACGAATCTAAATCAGCCCTACCAGGGGCAAGCCATTATTTATTATTTATCAATGATCAAAATTATCTCTACTAGGGCACAACTATCTTATCATGATCAAATTTTATCTATTAGGGCACTTCTTATTATCATCTTTATGGAGATCACATTATCTTATTCCTGTAATTCCAAGCTCTCCACACTTTTTCCCATGATGGAAACCTTTTAGTTTGGAACTTATCTCAGGATTGATCAATGTCATATGCATACAACTTACACTCTTAAATTGGGTACATTTAAAGTGTGTCCCTTATATTTATGTATTATATCCTTCCTATTTCCCCCCATTTTGGGGCCCACCTCTAATTATATTTTTATCAATGACTGTGACCATGTGTGTAGGTATTATCTCCTCTAAATGTGATCTATTCCATGGGTTAATCTCTCACTTTCCATCTCTTTTTGAAATTCTATCCTTATCTTTCATCCTAGTATTTTATTTTGAGGGGGCATCATGGGTCATTTCCAATTTCTTATTAAAAATTCTTTTCTTTGAAAAGATGTTACTACATTTAAATATCTCACTATGCCTTCTCAAATAGAGATAAAAAGTATACATCCAATTCCTAACATCATTTGTGTTGAAATTGTTAATCTTACTTGATTTGCACTCAAATGTACATTTTATGTCAAAATCCATAACCCACCCTAATAAGTTCAAGCTTGTAGTTTACAAGTGTTGATTTAGGTTCATGTATCCCTATATGGGGAAATGCATTTTATGGGATACGTAACTTTGATCAAATCATTTTGAGTCAAAATGATGATTTTCCCATTTAGTGTTCTAGATCATTTTCTTCTAATTCATTTGTACATGTCACATACTTTTGTTATTTTATGTCAGAAACATCTTCTATGGGAAAATGGTCTATATTATTCTAACAACACCTTCCAATTCCTCTCCAGTCAAATTAAAACCCATTAATATGACTTTCTAACCATCTTGATTAATTGTGCACCAATTTTCAAAAAGATACACGAAAATTGATTAATCTTGTTTAAGCTAATTATTTCAAATCAAGAGCTTAAGTGGATTTTACATGGAGGTTATTGATTAATTAATTACTAGAAATTTATTGTTGATATCTACATCACCTAATGACATTATTCTATAGGTTGACATTCATAAGCCATAAGTGCCATAAATATCAGATTAAGGCCTCCCATTCTTCTTTAATGCATTTGTATCCTAAATATTTATAAGGGAATTTATTAATTTTAGCCTCCAAAATTGAATGGATTCTTGGCCACACATCTTCATCTTGAGATGGATGGTTCAGGTTCATTCTAATCAATCTTGAAAATATATAAATAGAGAGGCCTTGAACATCATTTTACAGATCAATTATTGTAATGTTATAATGATAAAATATCTTCACAACTCATCTGTATTTTGATCATTATATTTTTTATATTTGTATGAGATTTATTTGATAGGCAATTATATAGTTTCAATATCATGACCCTAGGTTGTATGAAGTGTTGTTGAGATATTGGAGGAATTTTCCACCATTGTTGATGAAGATAAGAATGCTTGATCAAGGGGAGAACATGTTTTTGAGCCACTTCTAAGCAATGGAGTCACTTGGGAAGGTAATGGTTTAATTTCTTTCATTTGTATCCTATTTGTATTATCAAAACCCCACATGAATATATTGGCTTGATTTAATTAGTTATCTATGAATTTTTATTTGATTTATTGGACTAATTTTTTATTAATCATTTATTGAAATCCAATCTACATGGCTAAGTCTATAATTTTAAAACATCAAAATATGGATAAGTAAAAAAATATAATAGGACCCTCCAAAATCTATAATTTGCAGTATATTTCCTAGAGGGCTAAAACCAATCTCAAGCATATTGAAAGTATAAATATAAAACATAACTTAAAGTATAAGAAACTATATTTATATTTCCTCTTTTTAGCCCTTGGATAAGCCAAAACCTTATTTTACCATCCACAAACATAGTTGATTGGTTCAACTCTATTTTTATAGTTGATCACATTATAGGACTAAGTCATCCTAGGCGAACTTAGTCCTAACCTAAATTATTTTCTTTCTAATAGGGTTGACCATGCCGACTATATCGATTAAAACTTCATAAAGGTTTTGGGTTAGAACTAGATATATAAACACATTATTTTCACCATTTTAATTAGAAAGAGACAATAATATGAACATCATATATTGTGCATCTTATTATCCACCATTCTACTTGAGGAGAATTGGTTAGTGTTTTAATACTACACTTGGAAATATGGATATTGTCTTGTGGAGAAGTATTTTAGATGAATAGAGAAGTCACGTAGCCTAGAGTTTACCTATCCTTTTCATTTTTATATACCAAAACAACTTACTATGAAACACCTTAGCCAAGGGAGAGATTAAGACTCAATGGGTTCATATTCAAAGGTAATTATTCCTAACTCTTGATATTCCTTGTTAAAGTAGATAGATTTTCATTTTTAAGCTTAAATGATTCTCTTTCCATGCATTAGGATTTCTTCTACATTGAATTGAGTATATTTTAGGATATAGGTAAGTTTAGGACCATGAGCTTGGTATGTATGCTGTTGAGTACAATAGTGAGGGGGAGAAAAATGAAACCAAGTGGTTTTTAATTTGTTTTATCAAATCATTGAAATATGAGATGATTTTTATTAAGGTGATATTTGGTATGTCCAAGTTGTTTAATCAACCAAATGGAGGTAATAATAATTCCCTATCCTTCATAAATTAATACTTTTATAATAAGGGTGGTATTAATTGTGATTTTAATGAAAAGAGGTGGATCATCAACTCATAATAGAATTTCATCATTAATCATATATTATTCAAGGAATTATATGAAATGTTTGGAAGACATAAAAATAGTTTTAATAGTATGTACTTCTATCAGTATAGGATCATGAGGAGGATTTTACACTTCAAGGGAAATAGGTTCTTTAATGTCTTGTATTATTGCATTAATAATTTTTTGGTGATATGGAGAAGTATGAACTAAGTCCAAGAGGGTTATTTTATAAGGCATTATGTTAAGCTCTTCCAAAAGATTCCAATGAGATTTATAAGATGAAGAACCAATATGAGGCTTGGAAGGTAAAATAATTTTGGTAGGAAGAGAGGTAGTTTTAGGTTTTGGTTGTGGAAATGTTCCCACAATTATGTGATAAGGTGTGGTAGTGGTAGTGGTATCTTTGAGAATTTATTTATCAAGTGATAGTTTTTTGGATTAGTGACATAATATTTATGGGTAGGTTTACATCGATTATTAACTTTATCTACATTCACATATTGACAATTGGTATAATATTGGTCATAGTTAGTGGTAATTTCACATATATCCTCATTTAAATATTGTGGGTTGGAAGTAGATTTTGTTTTTAAAGTTTGGAGGAATAAGGATTGATAACTTGTTTCTTTTGAGAGGCATTAGCATAATCATGATGATTTATTTTGATCATAGCATGATGATTCAATGTAACATAAAAGAAATAATAATTTTTATAAGCCCACCACATGTTTCATGGGAATGACCAACATAGACATGAAACCAATAAAATTCATTAGGAGTATACCATGCAGGTAGATTATTTGTGTAAGAGAAAGGTTTAGAAGGTAAAAATAATTTATTGATTTGTTGAAAAATTAGGGCTGCATTGTAAGCTTGGGGATTATCTATTTTGGCTACTCATAGTTTTTTTTGATGACGGTTTCCAGTTACTACATTAATGGAGTTTTTGAAATATCCATTGATGGTTTTAATGTTGGGCTCAAAATATTAAAAAATAAAGTCTTGTCTTTTATCTTAATAAATAGCATCATTTAGAGTTTGGGGGAAAACTTTGAACCTTGTATTGAAGGGAATGTGTTAATGTGGTTATGAATAGTTTAAATAAGTTATCATCAATCATGTTATGGTCATCCAAATATTTTAATCATTTAATGAAATCATGAGCTAATTTAGAATGGGTTTATTTGGCTTTTTTGAAATGACTAAGAATGTTTTTAGGAAGATCATTGTGTTGAAATTCCTTACCTAAAGGATTGACTAAATCCTCAAGTTTCCATATAAAATGTTGGTAGAGTTGATTTTACCATTCGAGTACATCTCTTGTGAATGTTTTGACTAAATGTTTGGTAGTGCTGAAGGTATTAGATTGAATCCATTGTTTATAAAGATGACTAAATGTTATAAGTAAAGATGGAGGGTCTTTAGTGTCATCATATTTAATAGTTAGAGCGTTCTTTTTGATATCGATAGAAACTATGAAGGGGGATAAAGGTTATATTGAATATTTTGGAGCACATTTTTGTGCATAATGGGTTATGAAATTATATTTCCCATGACATATCTAAGAAGGGAAGGGATAAAATTTTGATCATTTTGGGTAGGAGAATAGGAGGTTGATTAGACATGTTTAATAAATGATATTGTGTTTGCATAATTTGAGAAGTATTAAATGTTTACATAATATTCATTTCTTGTACTATTTGTGTAGGAATTTGGGTCCTGCTAATTGGTGGATTAGGTTTATTAGTGTTTAGAGGTGGATTATTATGATTTTTACGTGCAACATTATTTGAAGTGGTATTAAAGGATGAGTTTTTGGGTGGAGGATTGTTTGGGGATGGGTTATTGGTGTTTAAAATATTTCTTATAGTGTTATTAGTTAAGCTTGTGTCAATTACCCATATTGTGTAATAAGGTGTTTTAGAGAGAGAATTATCTTTAAAAGTGTGAAATGGATGTGATCCATTAGTGCCATTAGTTAGGGTAATTCAGACTGTATTGTAGTCTAAAGACGAAAGGTCAAACAAAGTGGACCAAGAGTTAGAATCATCTTGTCTAGTAAGTGTAGAAAGGAAAGAGCATCCCATATATCATCTATTTGGATTAAGATCTTCCAAAAATATTGTGAGAGGGATTTTATGATTTTTAGAGAGTCTGAGACTAGAGATAAAATGTGATAAGTATAATAAAAATTATATAGATATAAAACAATATCAACCAAGAGGTATAGAGTTGATTGGGTTGATAAAGTTTAGAGGGAAGGTTAATATAAACATTTATGAAAGGACAAAGTAAAATCATTCAAATGTGTTTTTTAGGGAATCACTTGAGACCAACCTATGTGATATTGGGTTGGATAAAATCACTATGTTTTGTACAAAAGAAAATTGGCTATCCCATGAGAGATTAGGTCGAATAAGATGACTTAGTCTTGTAAAATGAAACTATAAGAATGAAAATTTAGTGGGTTGACTATGTTATAGGGGTAGAAAAAGGTTTTAATCAATATAACTCTAGATTATCTAGTTATATTTTGTATAATATTTTAAATAAAAACACAAACAACTATGTCGATCTTATCAATCTAGTTCTGGAACATAGCATAAACCTTGTACCAATGATATATGATAACAAATTTAAAATAAAAGATACAATTATCAAAGAGCAAGAAATAATAATAGAAATGCTTATCTATGAGGTCATTCTTTAAGGATTTAAATTATAACTTTTAGAAATATATTTGATAGAGAGTTGGCTATAAAAAGGAACTAGAAAGGTCATCTAAAGATGGTTTTACATAATTAAGTTTAAAATGGATCTATATTGGTGATGGTAATATTTTTGTATTAGGACCTACCCACTCACTTCACAATCTTACAGTTATAAGGGTTTTGAGTGATTTTCCAATATATATGTTAACCATGTATTTATACTCAGCTAAAAAATTGATCTAGCTTCCCCCTTGGTGATGAAATCCAAGTTGGTATACCTTGGCTAGAATGTGTTTAATCATTTTTGATGTTATGTGGTTTGGAAGTGTGAGAATAAAAGTAAAATAGTGTGATTAAATAACTAAATTAATTAAAACATAATATTTAGTCTATGTGTGTTTACTCTAAATAAACAAGAAAAAAAATGAAAAGTGAATCAATTAATAATAATATTAGTTACTTCCTTTGTTTGAAGAGTATAAGGTTAGTTCAGATGACTAAGTATGTAAATAGTACAAAAAATAATCAACTAAGTTGATTTTTTTTGTTGAAGCAAGATCCAAAAGAACTCAGTTGAATGAGTCTTCTAGGAAGAAAATAAAGATATAGAATTATGTCAATCTAGTCAACCTAGTTAACTATATAGTTAAAATTTTATAGATTTAAAACTATGAAAAATAGGTCTATAAATGGAAAAAAATGATTAAGATGGTGAGAATGAGCCTAATGATTTTTAAAAATGCTAAAATTATTGTTTTTATATTGCATGATCAAGATGAATATTATTATCTTGCTAATAAAATCAACTAGGTCAACTGAATTTGAAAACCCATATGTAAATTAGTGAACTAAGTTGAGATGATTGATCTAGTTACCTATGGTTGAAGATGACCTAAACTAAGAAATACATAGTTGATCAAAGTGACTGTGTATTCAAATTTTACATATAATGTTAGACTGAGTTGATAGATTCAATCTAGTAATTGAAAAATGAAATAAATAACAAATAATAATAAATAAAGGAGTGAAATAAAACCTGCAAGGGTTGGTTTCACATCATGCTCACCAAAATGTATACAAGGTAAAGTGAATTTCATCTACAAATTAATCCTACTTTAAAGAATATAAATCACATTATTCCTTTTATTTATTTCTAAATTTAGACAAATCAGTGTCATGACCAATATGGATCTACTAGACCTAATTATGGGGTCCATTATAACATAATATCACTAGAGAGGGTTTAAAATCCTCTAGTCATGTAATACCACATAATAATCCTAACTAGGTCCTATGTTTCCTTATCAGAATAAGTGATAAAATAAAGGAAATCTAACTTAGTTCTCACCAAAGCATGTGGTAAAAAATTGGAGTAATAAACATAAAAGTAAATGTGAAAATAAGAATTCTAATTAAGTTAATGTTTATATAATCCTAATTCATGGAGAGAAAAATGCATTCAAAATCCATGACTTATGTTACTTTTATCTATTAAAATAGAGGATTAAGAGTTATAAATATTTACCTTAAGGATGAACTTGTCGAGACTCATTCTCTCCTTTGGAAAATGGTTCTTTGCAAGAGGTTTTTATGGTTTATAAATATGATAAAGATAGGCTAGATCTAGGCTATGTGACTTCTCCTAAGCATACATAACTTTTCCACAACACAAGATTATTCCTTCCAAGTGAAAACCTAAGTAATGATGTTAGCAATTTTATTGTCATTGATGTCAAAAAGGACATTATGATCATGTCATTGATGGATAAATGGATATTATGGGTGTCATTGATGCTCAAGGATGAGTATAGTGATTTTAGGAAATGCAAAGGATCCTATAAGAGGTCAAAGATGATTTTAATTCTTGTGTGCATGAATTTAATTAATTAGATTCTTTATATTTTTCATCTAGACATTTTGTGTCTATGATAGAAAAGATGAGAAGGAATTTTTTTGACATCACCATTACCATGTGTGAATGAGTATGGGGGAACTAGTAACATGGTTATGATCACATTAATCCCTAGTTATTATGTACCAAATTATAAGCCATGAGATGAATCATAATTGAAGGTATAGGGATCTAAAGTTGGATACTAAGACAAATATCACTAAGTTTATATACATAGCCAAATTTTCAAAAAGGGATAAATAGAGCCAAGTAAGCATAATGATGAGCTCAAAATTTGAACACATAAAGATGTTAGGATAAAATGATAACATGGGTTTGTTCTTTTTTTACCTAGGTTATATGCATGAAATCTCAGGTCATAATATGTAGCATGACAAAAGATATACTTGAGCAAAGTAGGGCTCTAAGGTATTTTTATAGTGTTTTCCAACACTTAGTCAAATTTATTATTTTTAAGAAAAAGCTTAAATGCATTTTTATGATGTCATATCTTGCATGTATGAAGGAATTAGGATAAATTGGATATATGGATGGAATGCCCTATGTAAGAGGATCATATGCACTAATTTATAGGTCATCCAACTAAGTATGACAAGAGTTATGTAGATGCAAAGTTAGCATTTGAAGTAAAATGAAATGGTCTCCATACTTAGACAAAATATGCACAAGTTTAATGCAAAGTTTTCGTGATTTTAAAAAGATCATCTATAGACATTTTCAAAATAAATATATGGTAGATATGTTATGGGTTTTTCAAGATAATCTTGAATACATGGACTATAGGTTCAATTGAGAAGGAATGACCTCATAATTGTATTATCTTTACTTTCAAACTAGATAGGGTTTCTTAGTAAAAGCCTAAGGGTTTAAGTCATGGAATCAATATGAAATTTTTATTTTCATGATGATTATTTGTAGCCTACACCTGATAGCTTAAGTTATAACTTAATCCTTTATCATCACTGAGAAACTGGCCCCTTGACTTAGCAATTACTAGCTCAAGTAGTGATCAAAGGATTTAATATTTCTTAACTGTTAGACTTTATATTATGTTTAATATTGGTAAATGGCCTCTACTTAATCATACATATATGATCCAATAGAGCACAATGAATTAAAATTATCAAAATGACTTATAAGTGACTACACAAGTGACAGGTGTCACATTCATAAAACTTGTTAGATAGAGACCCAATGAGTGTAAGCTTGATAGAGTTAATGATCAATCTTGTTAGAAGATTTGATAGTGTATGGGTATTCATGAAAATTAGATCCAATAGAACAAGTGGATTCAGATGCAACAAAGTGATCAATGTCTATTGACATTATGGTAAGTTAAAGATCGATAAAGTTTGAGAAGATCAATGAAGTGAAAGTGATCTGAAAATATATAAAGTAGTGAGATAAGGTCAAAGTGTTGAAGTTGAATGACCAAGTCAAGGTAAAGATCATGCATATTTTAAGATCCAATGGCATGTAGAATCTTGGATGAGAAAAATCAATGCCTACATTTTAAAGTTAACAAAACTAAATTTTGAAAGCATACAAATATCTAATGGATAGCATGAGCCTATTAGATGGTGATCTAATAGATGAATTTTAAAGTTTAGACAATTTAATACAGGCCATTAGATCATCAAACTAAATTCAAGATCAATGGTTGACATTTAAATTCATGTTTAGATAAACAATTAGTTTCAAGAATATGCAGGAACATGCATATAAGCTTTATATGTCAATAAAGTTAAAAAGGTTGATTTATCCAACCAATAAAATCTACATTAAATAGCATGTGCATCAAAAATTGAGTCTAATAGATTTTTCAAATAGTATAGATACCTATAATTATGGCATGATACATGGAATCAAGATGTGGGAACTAACAGTTCATGTCATAATAAACTAAAGTCTAGAATTGGCATAATGTGTTATAGTCTGAGTGTGAACACATAGAATAAAAGGAACCCTAGATCATTTTTTTATATATATGATATCCAGGACATAGGCAATTACTACTAGTGTAGTCAAATTGTGTCAAATAGAAAATATATAGACACAGAACTAGAGGGTAGAGAAGAAAAGAAGAGGCTACAGAGAGAGATGAAGTGTGTCAAATAGATACATATCCAGACATAGAGAGAAAGTGGTAGAGAATAAAAAGACAAAGAGAATGTGCATAATATGAGAATGTTATAGATAAGATTTATAACAAAGAATAGAGTTTGATTCATTTATGAATAGATGTTGTAATCTAGAGTTGTAGCTCCATGGATTTGATTCATTAGTGCCATCAAATTAGCTAAGTTGATGCTCAGTTAGGAGATTGGTGTCTCATTAGGATTAGTTTCCTTAAATGTAACTAGTGAGTTTTTTCCAATGAGGCTTGTAACCAGTGAAGTTTTTCCAAGGCTTTAACTATGAGGCTAGATTAGAATAGTAGATTATAGCATCTATTCTCGTCATGGTTTTCCCCTTTGGGTTTTCAATGTATAAATTTGGTGTCTTGTGTATTTGTGTGTGTATGTGATCTCCCCATTTATATTTTAATATACATATGCTTTTGAGTTTTCTTTAAATAATTAAATGACTAGTTTTAGTTGATCTACTAATTCACAACCCCCTTAGTAGATAGTTGTGTTCTAATAATTGGTATCAAAACCTAGGGTTCCTTGAAAGAAGCTTAATTAGATTAGGTATATCTTAGAACATTGGACATAATGTCTAGTCAAGAAGGATCTTCATCAAACAAATCACCTCTCTTTGATGGATCTAACTATACGTTCTAGAACATAAGAATAGAAGCATATCTATCATCATTAGGGTTTGATATATGGATGTTTATGGTAAAATGATATACATCCCTTACAACAACTCCCAATGATCATGCTTCAAAGAAGACATGATAGCAATTTCAAGGTAAATAATGTTATTCTCTATGGATTGTCCAAATTAGTGTTTGTCAAAGTAATGTAGTGTCAAAATGCTTAAGATATCTAGAATAAACTAAAGAGCATCTATGAAGGAGATGAAAAGGTAAATCAGGCCAAACTACAAACATATAGAGGATAGTTTGAGTCTCAAAATGGATGAAGAGGAGAAAATTGTAGACTACCTTCTTAAGGTAGATGAAATAGTCAATGCAATTAGAGGCCTTGGAGAAGAAATTAAAGAATCAATCATTGTCAAAAAGGTCCTAAGATCTTTTCAATCAAGGTATGATTCTAAAATCTCTATAATATAGGAAGAAAGAGATCTTTATAAGCTCATTATAGATTATTTTCATAGAACCTTCACTACTTATGAGATGAGAATGGTAAAATTAGATACTTCTAAGAGAGAAACTACACTCAAAACATCCAAGCATGCAAAAATAGAAGCATCTACATCCATATTTGAGGAGACTAATGAAGAAGAAGCCTACTTTGTCATAAGATTGAAAACAGGATCTAGAAAGTACAAAGGTATGTTACCCTTTAAATTTTTTAAATATGGTAAAATAGGACATTTTGATAATAAATGCCCTTATGAGAAAAAGGATAACTATGAGCAAGAAGAGGATGGAAAAAGAATGAAATCCCACTATTACAAAAGGAGTAACTTTTAAAAAAATAAGAGATTGTATATACGATAAAATGGTGACTAATTAGATGATATTGATAGCTCATATGATGACCATGATTGTGCCTTTATGGCTGAGGAAAATGAGTCCCTATTCATGGTGTTAGGATCAACTTCTATAGATCTAGATGAAGAGAAAGTTGAAGACTCTGATGAAGAAGAGGAAGGAGAAGTGGGCCTTGAGTGTGAACTCATATGTGCTCTAGATGTCATTGACATGCTGAGAAAAGAGAACTCAATACATATGAAGCTTGGACAAAATGAAATAGAAAAATAATCAAAAAGTCTTGAAAGATTTGATCAGATGATGATAACTCTAAAAAATCAAGTTGAAGAGGCCAAAAGAATAAAAGATTTAGTCAAAATTGAACTAAAACTTAAGTATATTAAATGTATGAGGATAGAAGAAAAGATAGTGGCTTTGATAAAACAAATTTAAAAATATAAAGACCAAATAGAGAAAGGCCTAAAGCTAAAAGGAGGATTAGACATTCTTGATGAATTGATCATCTCTCAAAAACCATCAAATGGGAAATCTGCTCTTGGTTATGAAAAAAGGAAAAGTATCATGACTAGTAAATCTAATGAGTTATATGAAAAATTTATAGAAAATAGAGGATTAGGAGAAAAGAAAAAGAAAACTTGCAAGAGAATAGAGACATACGCAAGTACTGCTAATGTGAAGAATACTAAAGGAGAAAAGAATCTTTAGGAAAGGAAAAAGAATAATAAGTCCATCTTTATGAACTTAAGGAAGATTAAGAAGACAAAGGAAATAGATATAGATGGTTACATAAGGGTAAGAAACTTGAAGAAGTAAGAGTTGAGAAGAACTCCCCATCTTGCACAAAGAAAAGCTATGACTAGGTATTCCTCATGTTTCTATGGTTATTGTTATAGTTGTAATCAGTTTGGTCATAAGGCTAGTAATTGTAGAGTTGTACCTATAAGGAAAACCAATTTTTTAATAAAAAATTAATTTAAACCCTTGATAGATACAAATGTAATGTGTTATAATTGTAATAATTTTGGTCACATAGATAAACAATGTAGAACAAGCTTTGTAATATAAAAATTCTAAATTAAGAAGAAAGACATACCTCCTAGTGTGAACACAGGTTCACAAGTCTCTAAAGAAGACAAAAGTAAGACAAATTGGACATATAAGCAATCCAAGCATATATGGAAAGTGAAATATCAAGCCATGATGAAGAATGATATTGATGTTGGAAAATATCAAGAGCTCTCAATGTTTACACATGTTGAGAATGAGAAGATAAAGCTCAAGGAGAAGTCTAAGGTGTTGATCAAGGATAATTATAAGGTATATACAAATTCAAGTGAACATCCTAATCCCATAGAGAAAGTATCAAGCATAGAACATCAATATTTTGTGCCTAGTGATGAAATTATATGTTGTAAGGAAGATTCATCAGATGAAAAGGTGTGTCACATGTTGTATCCATGTATTGTCAATACAATCATAAAATAAAAGGAGAACATTTTAGTGGATAAAAATGTTACTTATCTTAAGCCTAAGATGAATAATAAGAAAAGAAATCATAAGATGACCATGGAAGAGAAGGAATATGAGGATTTATGGTCAACTCCTAGTTTCACATTCTTCTAAGACATTGTGAAGTAGGGTGTCTCTATCTATGATTCTTAAGAGACTCCTTTCTATAAAGAAGAAAGTGGTGTTATTCAAAAGATTCTAAATGCAATAAATGAGTGATCCTAGTTGAAATTGGTGTGCCAAAATGAGATAAGTGTTTTATATGTACTATTTGTAGGGATAAAATGAGTGTGCCAACAATGTGTTCATGGGCTCTAGTTCTAAAGGTAGACTATGGAGATTACAAGTGTGGAAGAAAGTGTGTTTCCTCTATATCATCATACCAATTAGTACATAAATATGTAGATTATTGATTGTTATTTTATACCAATATTATTTAGATATAGAATAAATGATCCTATATTGCAAAGTATTGTATTTATCATTAGTAGTATAGTGGATTAAGGGTGAGCTAGATTGTTTAGTCTTTTAGAATAAAAAAGGATTAGAATAGAGGATATTTTTATATATTTTTCGGTGGAAATTTTGAAAATTCTCAAGTAGATGTTGATTGAGAATTGTTTATGTTGTATAACAAATAAAATCATGCAGAAGGTCTCTGAGTTCTAAAAATGATAAGTTGTATGTACCATGGAGTGAGGGGGAGCTAACTCAGAGAGCCTGAATGGATTGAGGAGCTATGCATGATGTGAAAATTAGCATATGTGAGATAATTCAGTCATGATTGAAAGATAAGGTGTTGTCTACTATAGGTGTTAACTCAAGTAGGTTGAGATGATGAATTTAACAAACCAAGTTAGGTACTTAGATAGTGTATTGAATCTTCATGCATAAATAAAGTGAGAGATTTATAATTGGTCAAGTCTTAGGATTAGAGGACTATGTATGGAGACCTGAAGATGCTCAAGTGATACAATGTGACAAATTTTGGGAGTGGTGGCTCCTACAACACATCACTAAATCAATAGTGATAGTGCATGAATCTATGGGGAGTCTCATGGAAGCTTTATTATTCCTCGAAAGAAGAGAAAAATTCAACTCAGGTATGTATACTTCTAAAAATTACTAATGATTTTAAAGTTTCATATTCTTGGATAAATGCCTTTATCTAATAAAGGTGGAGAAAAATTTGGAAAAAAGTGAGAAAGAGTCCCTTTGCCATTGATTTCAAAAGATGGGAAAAAGTGAAAATGATCTTTGTAAAAGGTTGGAGCAAAATGTACAAATGTCAAAGAAGTAGAGAAAGTGTCCAATTTGAGTATTAGGCAAATGTTTTATTGCCTAAGGGGTACAAATTATGGTATGAATAGATTTAGTTCATACTCATCAAAATATAATGTAAGCATAATAGAAAAGGAATCGAAAAGTAGAAGATCAGAGCATTTAGTTTGAAATAAATAATAAAAGGGGAGATTGTTGGAAATTTGATTGTCATTGATGTCAAAAAGGACATTATGAGCATGTCATTGATGTCAAAAGGGAGATTAAGGATTTAATTGATGTTTAGGGTTGAGTATGGTGATTTAAGGATATGTAAAGGATCCTATCAGAGGTCAAAGATCATTGGAATGCTTGTGTGCATGAATATAATTCATTAATTTCTTTATATTGTTTATCTAGACATTTTGGTTCTATGATATAAAATATGAGAAGGAATTTTTTTGACATCACCATTACCATAGTGAATGAGTATGGAGGAGCTGGTCACATGGTTATGAACACATTAGTCTATAGTTGTTATGTACTAGATTTGAAGCCATGAGATGAAGCACAGTTGAAATTATGGTGATGCAAAGTTGGATACTAACACAAAAATCACTATGTTTCTATACTTAGCCAAATTTGTAAAAAGGGATAAATAGATCCAAGTAAGCATATTGATGAGGTCAACATTTAAAGATAAGGAGATGTTAAGACAAAATGATAACATGTGTCTATTAATTTTTGTGGCTAGTTTATATATGCTAAATCTCAAGTAATTTAATGTAGTGTGACAAAAGATATGCTTGAGAAAAGTATGGATCTAAGGTATTTTTATATTATTTTCAAACAATTAATTAAATTTGTAGTTTGCAAGAAAAATAAATTTGTAGTTTGCAAGAAAAAAATCAAAGGAATTTTTATGATGTCATATATTCCATGTACAAAGGATTGAGGAGGAATTGGTTATATGGATGGAATATTCTATGTAAGAGGATCATATGTGGTAATTTACAAGTCATTTGACTAAGTGAGATAAGATTTATGAAGATGCAAAGTTAGCCTTCCAAGTGAAATGAAATGGTCTCCATACTTAGAGAAAAAATGCACAAGGTCAATGCAAACTTGTTATGATTTTAAAAATAACATTTATGAACATTTGTAAAATAAATAGATGGTAGATTTGTTATGAGTTTTTTAAGAGCATCTTGAATATATGGACTGCAGGTTTAATTGAGAAGGAATGAGCTCATATTTGAATTATATTTAATCTCAGATTAGATGGGGTTTCTCAATAAAACCATAAGGTTTTAATTCATATCGTCAATAGGCACTTTATATTTTTATGGTGACTAGATATAGCCTAGAACTAGTAGCTTAAGTTATAACTTAAGCCTTTGTCATCATTAAAAAACTAGCTCATCAATCAAGCAATTACCAACTCAAGTAATGATCAAAGGACTTAATATTTACTAAGTCATATACTTTATATTATGTCCAATCTTGATCAATGTCTCTTATTTCATCATACGTATATGATCCAATGGAGTGCAATGAAGTCAAATTATCAAAAGGACCTTTAAGTGAGCACACAAGTGACAAGTGTCACATTTACGAATCTTTTCAAATAGAGACCTAATGAGCATAAGCTTGATAGAGTTAGTGATTGAGGTTTCAAGAAGATTTGATAGTGTGTGGTTGATCATATAAATGAGATCCAATAGAGTGAGTGGACTCAGATGGAATAAAGTGATCTATGTCTATCGATATAGTGGCAAGTTAAAGACTGATCAGGTTTTGAGAAGATCAATAAAGTGAAATCAATACAAAGATATACAAAGTATCAAGATGAGGTCAAAGTATCAAATTTTAATGACTAAGTCAAGGTAAATATCATGCATATTTGAATATCAAATGATGTGTAGAAGCTTGGATGATAAAGATCAACATATGGATTTTCAAGTTAAAAAAGATAAAGTTTGGAAGCATATAAAGATCTAGTAGATAATGTGAGTCTGTCAAAAGGTGATCAAATGGATGCATTTTAAAGCTGAACCAATTTAATAGAGATCATTGGATCATGGCACCAAATTCAATATCGATGGTTGATTTGTCTACACTAATAGTTAGTTGCTAAAACATGTAGGAACTTACATATAATCTCTATATCTCAACACAAATAATGATATTGATCGATCCAAATGATCAAATATACATTAAATAACTTATGAATCAAAACTTTAGTCTAATAGATTCTATAGATAGTAAATAGACCTACAATTATAATGTGATGCGTGGAATTGAGATGCATGAACTAAAAATTCATGTCATAATAAATTAAAATCTAGAATTGTTATAATGTGTTATAGTCTAAGTGTGAACACATAGAATAAATGGAACCCTAGATCAGTTTTATATATATATATATGATATCTAAGACATAGATAGTTATAGTTAGTGTAGTCAAATTATGTTAAATAGAAAATATATACACAAAACCCGAGTGTGGAGAGGAAAAGAGGATACAGAGATAGAGAGAGATGAAGTGTGTCAAATAGATACATATCCAACATAGAGAGAAAGGGGCAGAGAGGAAGAAGGCACAAAGATAATGTGCATATTATGAGCATGTTACAAATAGGATTTTTAATAGAGATTTTTTTTTGATTCACTTAAGAATCAATTTTTTAATCTAGAGTTGTAGTTTCAAAGATCTGATTGGTTGGTGCCATCAGATTAGCTGAGTTGGTGCTCAACTAGGGGATTGGTGTCTCCTTAGGATTGGTGTCCTTAAATTTAACTAGTGAGGTTTTTATAGTGAGACTTATAGCTAGTGAGGTTTTTCCAAGTGAGGATTTGATTATGAGGCTGGATTAGAATAGTAGATTCTATCATCTATTCTCGATGTGGCTCTTAGCTTTGGGTTTTCCACATATAAATATAGTGTCATGTGTATTTTTGTGTATATGTGATCTATACATTTATATTTCAATCTACATATGATTTTTATTTTTATTTAAAAGGATTAAAGGAATGGTTTTAGTTGATTAACTAATTCACTCCCTTCTCAGTAGATAGTTGTGTTCCAAAAAATGACTCCTCAAGTAGAATGGTGAAAGAGTAAATTGGAAAGAATAAAACAAGAGTGGTTAACTTTATCTCTATCTAATTAAAATTTTTCAACATAGGTGTTTATATATTTGGATCCAACCCTAGAATTTTCCAAATTTCTAGCCAATATATTCAGCCTAATCACCATGTTGTTTAATAAATAAAGTAGTTAAGTCCTAGACTAGGTCAGTTAGGGCCATTGTAATCCCATTATATGCTTATATTTTAATAATATGGTCATACCAAGCTGACTTTTTTCATTAAATTACAAAGTTTTATCTTAGGTAGGGATTATTTAAAGTAGGAAATTTCTTGGAGGACTGTGTAAGGCAGGTTTCAAAGCTTAGGGAATTATATAGGGGAGGTTTGTGTTAGTTTAAAGTGATGATAGAGGATAATAATATTTTTATGAAATAATGATCTATCTACCCCTTTCCCATTTCTCCCTTTAAGTCATGCACTTAGAGATGTTGAGACATGATGGGTTCTTGCAAGAGATAAATTATCAATAATTGATAAAGTTTAAAAATATTATTTGTATATAAAATCAATACTATGCATTAAATTATGATGTTAAAAATAATTAAATAAAGTCATTTTATATTACTTATGATGATTTTTATATAAATAATATATTTTACATTCATTATATCCTCACCATTTATACTATTCTTAATATTCCCCTCTTCTGCATTATCCTAACATTATTAATGGGGACCAATAAGATCAGGTTCTCATTCTTGATACATTTGAAAACAAAGAATATATTTCCTAATTCATGGCCTTAAGATATAAAATCCATCTAGATGATCATAAGAAAGTATTTGTGTACACTTTGGACCCTATGACCTACTTTAGGAAGTAGGAAAATTCCCTTAGTCAAAATAAAAATCAAATAATGAGATCTGCTAATGAAACCTTTCTGAGGCACTTTCAGATTAGGATAAAAGAAAAGAAAAAATACCTCTTATTTATTTAAAACTTGTCTTAGACATTATTATATGGGTAATTTTAATATACTTCATAGAAACCCCAGGTGTTCATAAGTCCATACCTATCATTTAGTATAAAAATCAAGTCTAAATATCATGATGAGTTTGAGAGTATAGTTATAGAGGATCCACACATAGTATATCATTCACCTATACCTAAATGCAATGATTCATATTCCTCATCTATGGGTCCATATAAAATTTCACATTTTGAATGTGGTGACCAAATAGACTCTTTACCTTTCATTCCTAGATGATGGTTCGACACTTCTTTTGGAAGATATAATAAAGGTCAATATCAGTACTACTGATCATCCAAAGATAATAAATCTTTGTGTGTCCCTCATTATAGAGGAATGCGATTTACTCATTTAAATTATATAATTCATTAACATATTTTACTTTTATTATTTAGATATGTCAGGTATATATCTCACATTATTTATACATCACTTGGTCATGCACCCAAACATGAAACCAATCAAATAAAAGTTAAGGAAGAAAGATTAATAGATTTCTCTATTGGTCAAATTAAATCTATGAAAATTATTATAAACAAGTTTTATCAAACCTATTCCATATGTAGATTGGGTTTCCAATGTAGTACTAGTCATCAAGAAGCCAATAGGCATTCACATCTATACAGATTTTTAGGACTTGAATAAGAATTGTCCCAAAGATAATTTCACATTATCAAATATAGACATGATTTTGGAGTAAACAATGGGTTAAAAAATGTTATCTCTCATGGATGGTTTTTCAAGCTATAACCAAATAAAAATTGCTCTTGAAGATCAATGTAAAATGCCATTCACTACTCCATGGGGCACATTTTATTACAAAGTAATGTCATTTGGATTGAATAATGTCAAAACCAATTATCAAAGAGAAATGACCATCATATTTCATGATCTTATGCACAAAACTATATAAGATTATGTTGATGACATTCTAGGCTAATCAAAGACTAGTGCAGAATATCCAATAATATGATGGAAAATATTTGAAAGGCTTTATGAATATCATGTGTGTTTAAACCCTAATAAGTGTGTATTTAGAGTTCCATATTGAAAATTTTTAGGATTCATTATGTCTCATAGAATCATTTAACTTGATCTTGTCAAAGTGTGATCTATTAATAAAATTCCACCTTAATATTTTAAAGTTTCATAGTCTATAAGGGAAGATCTAGGCCATTTAGAGTCTCATTTCTTAGCTAGTTGATTGATATCACCCTTTTACCCATATTATGGTAAAGGGGATTATTTTTCAATGGAATGAAGAATTTTAGGAATATTTTTAGCATCTCAAGAAATATTTGGCTAATTTTCTTATAGTTTTTCCTCCTATGCTAGGAAATCCCTTTTTATTATACTTTTACACAACTGTTAATGCCTTGGGGGCACTCTTATATCAACACAAAGATTAAATTAATGAAATAATAATGTATTATATAATAAAAATATTGTATCTTATGAAAAAAATTTATAGGTAGATGAAAAAATATTATCTTTCATTAGTATTTTCTATGAAGAATCTAAGACATTACATGTTGATTTCTAAAAAAACCCTTTGAATTATGTTTTGGAAAAAAAAATTTAATTATTCAAATGGATAAATGGGTGATGTTACTCAATGAGTTTAAAATAGAGTATACACATTAGTAATCTATAAAATGGAAAGAAATAATAGATTGATTGGTAGAAGGTCTTATTCAAAAAAATTCTCTTATGACAATGCATTTTCTAAATGAGTCTGTACTGAGACTAATTAAAGCATATAAATAGAATCTTTAATTTTATGGCTCTTTCACATCACATGGATCTGGTGTATGAATACTTTTTATCATGTTGTAAGGTTATCTTATTCCCAAGGCTTTTCACATTAATTTCCCATGCACAAATAAAATTGTTGAATATTAAGGTTTTATTGTTAGAATTCATCTTGTTGTACAATGTAATATTCATAATATACAAGTCAATGGAGATTCTTAGATTATTAATAATGAAGTCAATGATTAGTATCAAAATAAATATGAGAAATTCATATGTTATAAATTTTGGTGGATGAGTTCAAACTTAAATTTCAATTTATCCAATTTGGATAGGTTCCAAGAGCTAATAATATAACTACAAATGTTATGGATACTATTGGGTCCATGACTTAAATTTCTATAAATGTCAAATAATATTAGTTTCTAATTGAGAAACCTATTTTTGTAGTATATACCTATTTATCTATCGAAATCATCTATCATTGCTAGTCCCATTCCCTTTCATATTTTGATATCTATTCCTACCTTCATGATCAAATCATCCCCCTTGACATATACTAGAACCAAAATAAATCCTTCCTTTAAAATGATTCCCAATATAGCATCCTTGGAAGCATTCTCTATTATAGAAGCTATGATGGAAATATACTCCATCATATAAATATGGGAGATTATGAAAGAATACTTAGGGAGGTTGATGAAGGGACTTATGGAACACATACTATCATTTTTATCTCAGCCAAAATGCTTCTTCATAATTCATACTATTGGCCTACTATGGATGTAGATGTATGTGCATATGTTAATAATTTTTTTCTAATTTCAACAACATGACATTATTATCCATTCTCTAGCCTAGGCAATTTGACCATTTATGACCCCTTAGCCATTTTCCAGATGGAGACTTGATCTCATTAATAAGATCAACCCTACTTCTTTTGAAGGCCATAATCACATTCTTATTGTAGCTAAGTATTTAAAAAATAGTAGAGATTCTATTTCTTAGTTATATTACTAGAAATTAGATTTCAAAGTTCATTCTAAATCTTATCATTTGTCATTATGGTATTTTATCCACTATTATATTTGATAATGGTGAATAATTTAAAAATAAAGATGTTGATAAAATTTTTTCTTAATTTCACATCATTAATAATCTCTTTATCCCATATTACCATCAAGGTATTGGCCAAGCTGAATATTTAATAAGAAATTTGTAAAAAAATTGAAGAAGATTGTTATTATTAATGGTCGTGATTGGCATTTAAAAAATTTCTAGGACTTATGGGCATATCACACTAATTTTTGTACCCCTATAGGTGCCACACCTTATTCATTAGTCTATGGTTCTTAAGTTATTTTTCCTATTAAATTAGAGTTACCTTATTTTCACATTTATAGGATATTCTAGATAAAGAGGATTAGAGAATGGGTAGATTAGTAGAGCTATACATTCCTAGATGAAAAATGTCTAGTCACCCTTAATCACCTAAAATATTATTAGAATTAGCTATGCTGAGGTTCTAGAAATATGATTATTTATATATAGTTTGATCTTGGTGTTCTCAATCTAAAGGAGAATCAAGGAAATACTAATGTTAAACAAGAAAATAAAGGTAAATTTAAACCAAATTGGTTAGGTCCCTTAGCTTTTATAGATAAATATGGGTCTACTTCTTATAGATTGGATTACAAATATGGTGATGAATTTGATGAGCCAATGAATATAATACATCTTAAGCACTTTCATGATTAAGGTTGTAATACTCTAGTCTCTAAATATTCCTACCTAGGGGAATTTGTGTTCTATTCTCTCTTTACTTATTCATGTCTACCAATGATTAGGGGTATTATATCATTTTTCATAACAGTTTATCCTATTACCACCTTGAATTTATTTTAATTGCACTTTTATAGATGAATTAAATAAGTATTCAAAATTAGTGAAGACTACAAGTGTAATATTTTTTTTGTTAGATTTTTTTTTTAGAATAGTGTTCTATATATTAAAAGTTCTAATCTATTGAATTATAAAATTGGTATTATTCCCTTAAAGTCTCTAGCATTTTTTTGTTCACATTCCACTATAAAAGTCATTCACACTCACATTCATTATTGCAAGGAATATTTTAGTTTAGTGGTAAGTTAATAATTATTTATATATAATCACATTCCTTTTTTATGTCCTATTCACATAAGTGAATAAGAATTAAAACCCATGATTACCTTTCCCTTTGATATATGTTTCTAGATTTGTTGTTCCTATTTATATACATTCTCTAGTCAAAATACCCTTGTTCATATCTTGTTCCCTAAAAATTCCCTAAAAATTCCATCTTTTAAAAATTCCTAAAAAGTTCAAATATGCCAAAAGATACTAAAGGTTCGTAATTACTAAAAATTGTAGACAACAATGTTTTTTCCCATAGGATACCCATTTATAGTATGCCATGATTGATTAGTTTCCCTCCTAGTGCTCAACTTGGATTTTAAGTTACTAATATTTAGGTGGCACATCTTGCATTATTTTCTTGGTAATTTCTACACTCTTACCATTTTGTAGGTTAATTCCATGATCTTTCCATTTCACAAGCTCATACTACATGCTCTCACCATTTTTAGAGCTTTACCATTATATCTCAAACTGATTCATGTTCTTATCCTTGATCATACTTATCTATTTATATATTCAAATTATGGCCAAACTAAAATGGTTTGAGGTCTAAATAGACTATGTAGGTAGTTCTCAAGTTTTTAAGGTTAGTTTAGCCATCATTTATCCCATGCTATCAATGTTTTGTGAGCATATCACTTACCCTTTTAGGTAATCCTATTCCTTATAAAATAACTATTTTCCAAGTCCATGTTCCTATGTCTTATATATAATAATTTATCCTTACTTATATCCAATTTTATTGAATCCTAAAATCCTTAGGAGAACTAAATTTAGCCTAAAGTTCATGTTGGATCCAATTTCCACCAGACTATGTAGGTAGTGTCCACTTACTTGGGAAATTTAGATTAAACTTGGATACTTCCTTACTATTATTATTTTCCCATTTCAACTATTATTTTTTAACATAACTATGGTCTTAAATAGTAATAACTTACTATCACAAACACTAATTTTATACATGAAATGTTTACTCAATTTTGTTTATAGTATTCTGAATGGAATGGTTACTAATTTCTTAGGTGCCTTTATTTGTTACATTGTGCTTCCTACATGACTCCTAGTTTCTTAATCAATATGACTGGATGTGAGCCAATGTATTCTATCTCAATTTAACTGATTTTCTATTTGATTATTAGTATTTTTTTTGTTACTTGAGTGCCTTAATGTAGTACATTATATTTTCCACTTAAATAAAGATTATTTATTTCATGATTTTGAGTTGTGAATAGTTGTATATGAACTAAAATTGATTTAAGTGCATTATGATGTACATTTAAACTTGGATTTTCCATATTTTAATTTACATGTATTTTTATTTTGAATTCAAATTATTATTCATTTTGACCAACACATGTTATCATAATCCTTCTTAGACTAATATTCATATTATCATGTGAAATATAAAACCAAGCATCAAAATGGTTACCATGTCAATGTCATCAATCATATACATTTGTATCTATTTGATCTAATCACCAAAGTTAAAAAATATAATGCTCATTATTCCATTTCAATCAAATCAATTCTAACCTATTTGGGGTAACTCAATTCATTATAATAAGAAATCAAAGTGTGCAATTGTTAGCTCAAATGACATAATCTTATCCATGGGTTTATCTTTTCTTCTATTTTATATCCTTCGTGTTTGTTTTTATAGTCCATCCACTTCCTTCATCCATGCATTTTCTCTCAAGGGGACACCATCCCTAACTATTTTTTTTCAAATCACACCTTATCTTTCCATTCAATCTCCCACAACTATTAGTTTGGAAACATGAAATTAAAGCATACATTATTTCATCATCTAATTCTTATCTATCCTTTTCAACTTCTCATTATTTGAGAAGATGTTACTTAATCTAGATCTCGTAACACCTTCTCAAATAGAAGAAAATGTAGACAGTCCATTTTTATCACTTCCATGTCAAGTTACAAAATATAATGACTTCTTATATTTTTACATAATATTGTCTGGGATCATTTATTCATCTAATATACATGTTTGAATTCACTTTGCGACATCTCTAGTTAATCCAATTCCATTTAATAGATCTATTCAATCATTAGTATATAGTCAATTTATTTGTTTAATCACCATTATTTGGTCAGTTTCTCTATTAAATTATCATTCTCTAATCAATTATCCATCTTGCCAATTTCTATGTTCAATTACTTTTTTCTAGTCAATTCAATAATCCCCTCTTATCTAATCAATTAATGTTATTATATCTCTCTTCTCTAAATTATTTTTCTAATTAAATTGTCTACATCATATTTATTAAATTTATCTTTGATTAATTTAACTAAACATTCTTCTAATTAAATTCTCTACATTGTATTAATTAAATTGATATTTGATTAATTTAATTAAACATCCTTCTAAATAATTTCTTCATATTGTATTAATTAAATTGATCTTTGATTAATTCAATTATGCATTCTTATAATTATATTTCTATTACAAATAGAATTATAGTTTCATTTCAATTAATTATTTATTCTTTTCCCTCCAAGTGGGCATATTCATGTAAAGAAATAATATTGAGATCTTAGTAATATACCATTGAGATCACACCAATTATACAAATAATTAGCAATAAAGTAGGATTATTATACATCCTTCATCTTTGAAACAAGATTAAGAGCACATTTTGAGATCCATGTGCTTTCTTAGAGAGGATGCTCCACCCTTCATCTTGTAAACAAGATTAATATCCCACATTCATTCATATATGTTATTTAAAAGGGGCAGCATCTAGCCTTCATCTTGGAAACAATGTTAAGGGCTTATATTCATCCCTTATTGATATTTTTAGAGGTCATCCTCCACCCTTCATTTGGATTTAGAAAAAGGGATTGTGTAATTGATCTATAGGCTTGATCCATGTACACAATCAAGAACTCCTTTTCTACTATTCATCTTGATTTCAAGATGAAGGGTCATCCTTAATCCATATTTTATATAAATACACCTATTTTCAATGCAGTTCAACATGATCAATTGAAAAAAATCAATTGATTTCAAATAATCAAGTTTTTTTGTGCATAAATCTTATATCCTTTGAATAAATCAACATGGTCCATACTATAATGGAGGTTTTTAGCTATAAATTGGCATTGATAAATACCATGTAAAGCTACATCCTAGCCACATCCCCATAAAGAAAATTTATAATTAGGTTTTAATTATGTTTGTTTTAATATCTAAGCATGGTAGTATTTTGTATTTGTTGAGCTCACTAGGTCCTAGGTGTGTGTTTTTGTATTTTATATCATTCTGATCTAATTTCATTCAAATCACATCTTATCTTTTCATTAATCTCCTACATCTATTGAATGGGAATGATGAAATTAAATTATCCACTATTTCATCATCTAATTTTCATCCACCCATTTTGGATTCTAATTATTTTAGAAGATAATATCTGATCTACATCTCGTAACACCTTATCAAATAAGATAAAATGTAAACACTCCATTTTTATATATTATGTACAAAATTTCAAAATGGAATGAACTCCCATAATTTTAAATAATCTTGTTTGAAATCATTTTTTCATTTAATATACGTGTTGGAATTCACCTTGGGGCATTTCTAGGTGAACCAATTCGATGTATTAGATATGTTCAATCATCATTATCTGGTCCACTTATCTTTTTAATCATCATTTTCTAATCAAGTTATCTATTAAATTATAATTCTCTGATCAATTTCTCTTTTCAATTTCCCATCTGGTGAATTTCTCTATTCAATTAGATTGTCTTATTTAATTAACTAATTCCCCCTTCTTTGATCAATTAATGTTATTAATTATGTCTTCTCTAAATCATTTTTATAATTAAATTCTCTACTTTTTATTAATTAAACATATTTTTGATTAATTTAATCAAGCATTATACTAATTAAATTCTCTACATTTTATTAATTAAATTGATCTTTATTTAATTTAATTAACCATTTTTCTAATTAATTTCTCCAACATTGTATTCATTAAATTTATCTTTGATGAATTTAATTAAGAATTATTTTAATTATATTTCTATTAAAAATAAAATTATAGTTTTCTTTCAATTAATTAATTCTTATTTTCCCTCTAAGTGGGCATTTTCATGTAAAAAAATAATCTTGAAATCCTAGGAATTACCATTGAGAGAACAACAATTATGAAAATAATTAGTAATAAAATGCAATTATTCTCCATGCTTAATCATGGAAACAAGATGAAGGGCCCACATTTGATATCCATGTGCTTTCTTTGAGAGGAAGTTTCACCCTTCATCTTGGAAACAAGATCAAGATCCCACATTCAATCATCTTTTTTAGTTACATAGGGACTTCCTCCACCCTTAATCATGAAAACAAGATGAAGGGATTATATTAATCCATTATTGATATTTTTAAAGGTTATCATCCACTAGTTAACTTGATTGAGATGAAGGGATTACATATTTGATCCTTGTACTTGATCCATGTGCACAATTGAGGAGTCTTTGTCAACTGTTCATCTTGATTTTAAGATGAAGTATCCTCTTTGATCTATATTTTGTATAAATACACCTTTTTCCAATGAAATTCAACATGTTTAATATATATAATAGAGTTTTGATCATTTTTTAAATCACCTTGTCTATCAAGATTATCCTCTTTGATCAAATCTACATGATTAATAACTTTAATGGAGGTGTCTAAGTACAATTAACATTTATAAAGACCATCTAAAGCAAAATTTGAGCCACATTTAAAAAAATAAAAGATAGAATGAAGGTTTGCATCATACATTGCTTGAATCTTTGTAATCATTGTATTTATTTTTGTATTTGTTGAGTTCACGATGTCATAGAGTTGTGTTTTCCATATTTGATATCACTTTTCTTGTTTAACAACTTTGTGAAAAAATTGAAGATATGCATTATATCAACACATCAATTACCTCTTCAAACCAATGTTGAAAGAATTTTTTGGAACAATTTGGATAATGTTATCCCTCAAACCCATTTCAAATCCTGATTATAATGTTATGTCTCAAAATTGAAACTAGGTGTATACCTAATTATCTTTAGACAATGCTCCACATAACTAGGACCTCAAATTCCTAAAAAATCCCATGCTTTCATCTAACCAACACCATATGAACCAATATTTGATAATAATTGATATTTATACTATACAAAGTTATACTTCTAATTATAAAAAATCATAATTAAATGATATATTATTAATGGTATAAAAGTTAAGTACTGTGTTTCTAAGCATGTAGAAAGCTACGTGAAACACCATGGAAAATAATATGATTCTAAATTTTTCATATCAAGTGTACAACAAAACTTTTGTGAGGCCTAGAAATAATATAAATTAGTATCCACCTAACAATTTGTTATAATTAAACATATTAGCATGAACACTTATTAATTGGTGTTGAGTATGTAACACCACATAACATGGTGAACTAGACTACATAGAAGTTTGCACCACTTTTGAAATATTTTAGAAATAAATGGATGAACATGAGAGATTTTAAAATAAACTAGAGCCACATTCCTCTAGTACTCTTGGTTATTGTAGTATATAATGGTCTTTAAGACATATGACTTCTCATTCCCAATGGAAGATGAAAATGAACCTAAAGATAATATATAAAAAATTCATACCTTTCAGAAGTTTTACAAGAAAAATTATATTTTGAGGAACAAGAAACCTACTACTAAGTACACACCACCAAAAAACAATGCTACTACTTATCCATATCCTAAAGTAAAATAATAATTTTCCTTCTCAGAAAGGGAAAGATCAGCTACAAAGTGCATATCCACATAGAAAAGGAGGGTACAATATCATTGAATATATAAAGAATATGAAGGTGAATATCATTTTTCATGAGATATCTCATATCACTGAATAGAGAGATTTGATATTTAAATATTTGACCAAGATATCATCCATGAATAATTAAAAGGTTGCATATATAAACATGGTCATTTATAAGGACAAAATTGAAGCACCATGTATATTTTTAACCATCAAAATTTTAAAAAATAATGTGGACAATAGTTTGGTTATCTCAAGTGCCTCAACAAATTTGATGCATATAACTATGTTCAAGAAACTAGGTTTGATCCCAAATAATTATAAAAGGGTGGTTTTATAAATAGATAAGACTTCCATCCCATCTATTAGGGATTTAATAATTATACACATCTAGATTTCATCTAATCCAAGTGTACAATAGTACATAGATATTCTAGTTCTCGACATTCCTAAATCTTAATATTTTTTTCAAAGTTAAGATTGGTCAAAAACATTATATAGATACATGGATACTGACTTCTCATACATGTGGCTACCTTGGAAATGGGTATCTAACTAGTTTTGAGTAAACTAAGAGCTAAATATCAAGTAATTCATCCTAGATTAAAATGAAAAGGAAAAAAATGTTGACTTTACATCATAGCATGTAGGTATGTATACATTCACTACCAAACAATAACCTCATGAACTATATTTCTAAACTCATTCCCAATTATGGGCTCTCCACTTCAATGTAACCAAATCAAAGCAAGGTTGAGGTGTTGGCATATCTATAATAAATATATATGGAAAATACTATATAGCCACATATAGTAAGTACTCCCTTATACCAATAATTTAGTTGAGTATGAATCTATAATTATAGGTCCATAATTTACACTAAAACATAATATCAAGTAGTTATAGATATTTGGTGATTAATATGTGGTAATCAACAAGATCAGAAATAGATGTCAATGTAAACTTGCATACTCAAAAATTTAAAAACATGGGATTTTATTTAATCCTTCATAACATTAAACAAGAAAGTCATCTTGAGGGAAGAGAATCAAATGGTAGACTGGATATCATCTTTGACTATCAATCGGTCACCACTCTAAGAATATAGGATGTAGAGATTTTCTATATATTTAGTTCCTTGCACCTCTATCCCAGATAATTTGGAAAACTTCAAGGTAATAGATGATGATAAAAAATAATATAATTTATGAACAATTTTGTATCCTTTTAATCTCACACAATGTATGAAAAGGATGTTGAACCCATGAATATGAAATATTTAGGGGAAGATGTCATCTTATAGCTGAAAATAAATTAAATTCTTATGGGGTTCATATCACTAGAGTGAGTTTCTGATATGGATCTACAAGATCAAATTAGAAATAAATTAAAGTGACCAAATATTCTTTTGTCAAAGATATTATGGGAACTCAACAACATCCAAAATATTTGAACATTAGTCTTATTTTCATTAAAATTGAGAAAAAATAGTTGAAGAGTTTGATTATAGAATACAAATAAGTGATTTCTTGGACATATGAGGTTTTAAAAGTTTTTGACACCACGGTCATCACACATACTATCCCACTAAATCTAGAACATAAGACCTTTCAACAATGGAAAAAGAAATTAAACCTAATTATAAAACCCATCATGTAAATAGAATTACATAAACTATTGGATTCTAGATTTTATTTCAAATTAGGAATTCTACCTAGGTATCCAAAATTTTATCATTTAGGAAGAAGAATGGATAAATCAAGAAATGTGTTGAATTAAAAAAAATTAAACCTAACATCATAGAAGGATAATTATCCTTGGGCCTCTCTAGATGAAGTGATTCAAATAGTTAGTGTATCTGAGATGAGATCCATCTTAGATGTGTTTGTATGCTATGATCATGTGTTAGTAGAAGAAAAAGATAGAATGGAGACTTCAATTCCAAGCAAATGGGGAAATTTTTCATATAAAATAATGCCTTATGGCTTAATTAATATATGATTAACCTTATAATGAGATATGTTCTTTGAAATTAAATGATTTGTTGAAAATTATATCATCATTTATGTGGATGACCTAATAGTGTTTTTAAATGATAGATCTGATCATGCAGACCATCTCCATAAAGTATTTGGTATGTGTAAAATATATGGAGTATGAATCAATCAAAAGGAGAGTATCTTTGGAGTCACTAAAGTAAAGTTGTTAGGCCATGTCATTACGAAGTATGGGATATCCATTGGCCCATAAAGATGTAGACCATTTCTAATCTAACACCTCCCATTAAAAAGAAATAATTAAAATCTTTCTTTAGAAAGATAAAATTTGTAAAGAAATTTGTTTCCATGTATGTAGAGATAGTCAATTCATTAAATTCAATGTATAATTAATATTATAAACTAAAATGGACAAATTAATCCAAAAAATATTTCTAGGATATCAAAACTGCCATTGCTCAGGCTCATGCTTTTATCAGTCTAAAAATCACTAAGGGTTTCTTATTTTATTCATTTTCTTCAAAATACACTACAACATCTATGCTCACAGAAAAGGTCGATAACAATGAAAATCTAATTTATTTCATGATTACTAATATAAAATATTTATATTTAAAGTATTAAATGATAGATAAAAAAATATGCACTAATCAAAGTTGTAAATATGTTTAAGCATTACATTCTGAGGAATAAGATGTATGACATTATCTTAAATGTAGCTATAAATTTCATGCTTAACCAAAATTAATTGGGTGAAATAAGAGGTAAGTGGATGGTGAAATTGTTGGGAGCCAAATGATTGAGATGGGGGATAAACTAGTCTTAAATAATTTTAACAATTTATTTAATCAATTATCTATCATTTAGACAATCATGAGTATTAATCCATAAGAGATTGAAACACATAAACACAATATGTATGTGTGAAACCTTAATGGGAATAAAATACACTAAATCACAGCTTGAAAAATGTGTCCTATAAGACCATGAATAAAATTTAGATGTTCACAAACCCAAAAAGGATAACCAACCCCTAAATTTATTACGAACCAACTTGAATTTAGAAAGTGCCAACTTGATAGTGGGATACAACTCCCTTGATGATGAAGCACCCACTCAATAAACACTCCAAAACTATAAAAAGTGTTCTTTTTTCCTTCTTGAAATTGATGATGGTCTTCTTTTGCTCTATCACACTCTTATCTACCTTTCACACAATGAAAAATTATCCTTTGCCTTCTTTTCTCAATTAGCCCTTGTATGGATTGAAACTATTATGAAATCACTCATAAAATCTTATATATGTCTATGAGTAATTTATATAATTTATTTTATATTTTTCACCATCTATGTAATCTGACACAATCCTCTTCTTCTTCTCTTCACATCTGTACACTCTACTTTAGGCCTAAAAATGCCTACTATATATATAAGACTTTTCTTATTCATATGCCTCTTAGTAAAATAATCACTGTTATATTCTTAGTTTGGAAATGAAATGCATATAGGGATAAAATGTGATTTGAGTACCTTTAGGTCTGACTTTTCTCAAATAGGTTTTATCTCTCCTTTAGGTTTCATGGATACATAATCTAATTCAGTCTAATTAGCACATGTTACCCTTTGATACTTTTGGAGAACATTCAAAAAAAATTCACAAAATAAACACACCATATTTCATCTTAATATACACTTGTTAATCTCATATAGGTTCAATAACACTTTTTATCTCAAATCACTAATTGGATCACAAAATTAGAACAATCCATAATAGCCCTATGTATACTTAGAAAGTATGTCAAAAATAACTAAATCATAAACATAAATTTACAAAAAAACATATAAATATAATAATAATGACCTCATTTTCATAAACATGTTCATTTTATGTCACAACTCAAGTTAAATATGATCGAACGGTTGTCTACAAGAAGTCCACTCAAAACTACCAATTGATCTCAAAACATAGTCTTGGAACCTTGAACCTTAGACACCTATAAGAACACTATTTATGTATTAAAAATAATTTTTATGATCTTAAATAATCCTAAAATTTCATTTCATCAAAAATATCACAATCATATATATGACAACTTTTGGTATTACAAACCAATATTGACCTTCTTTCTGATAGACCTAACTCAGTTAAATAAGCCATTTTGGATTCCATGTTATAATCATCATATATTGACTTCAAATATTTTGAAAATCATGGATATAAAAATAATTTATTTAAATAAAATATATATTCATTCTATTTTTCATCTAAGGGTAGATAGATTCTAACTCATCACTCCCACTTGCTTATTCAGATTTGTCAATAAACCTTGAAACATAGTCATGGTGAAAATGTCTTTAAAATATTTTATAGACATTTTTAGAGACACCTAATTCATTTGGATGATACTATGATATCATTAGTAAACTTTTAGATATTGGTCTTGTAGACCAATATTACATCCTTACACCTTCACTATCTCATCTGCACTAGATAGTTCAATTTATAAGAAATATTAATTAACATATCCACTAACATAAAAATCATATAAAAAAAATAAATTTGTAATATATGAATTTAAAAACAAAAAAATTCATTAATATCCATCCCAAATCCATTACAACACATCCCTAATCTCATTCCCACTTCTACTTGGTTTTTCTCACTATATACTTCACTAGGCCTTGTTAGCAATAGGTAAACTTCCATGACTATATTAGCATATTTTAAGTTTTTATCATGATTATAAAACACCATGGTAATAATATATAATTATAAATATTGAAGCCCCATCTATATATCATCTTTGAATTGGTCAACCCTACTTATTATAATGTTTTTTTGAGAAACAAGACTTTTCTTCTAGTGTGCACTCACTCACATGATAAACCAATACCAAATATAGATAATTTGGAGAGTCTTATACAAGATAAAATAATAAAATTAGGTCATATAATACATTTTTATCCATTTATATCAATATCTTCCATATCGGGTCACTGTTAGGGTTTTCAAGAGGGTTAAGACCATCTCATAGTCTTAACGATCATTCATAAAGTTTAGCCCCTTATCCCAAAAACCAATGATTGTAAATTTTATGTAATAACATTAATAATAGACCATTAATGTATTATTTTTTCATTAAGAGGTTAAACATGCCAATGAGTACATGAAAGTTCTTCTTGGATTGAGAATTTATTATTCTATGCACCTAGAAAACCTCAAAACCACATTCCATGCCCTTTATTTCATATTTTAACCTTATACTTGGTAAAAACAATTTAAATGCATTAAATACCTATATAAATTATAATTTATATATTCTTACATTGGATATTGATCCTAATGCCACATTAGGCCACTATTTTCTCTCTTTAATCTCTAAGATTTTGATCTACAGGTCACATTAGGCCTTGAAACAAACCTTAAAGATATTATATAAGAACTCTCCACCTCACTCCCATTCTTAATAAAATTATCACATGATATAAAACTAGTTTTAATTCTCTATTGGTCTTGACAACACCTCATTACCCTTTATTAGGTTATATAGAGTCTAGAACTAGTTTATTTGCATGTTAGTCCTATAGGGTCTACCCTTGTAGACTCACCTTGAATATATATTGAGTGATATAATGATTCATACACATGATCAAGTATCCTAAAACATCTTATTATACATATTTTAATTCATATTATTGAGCCACCATGCTTATCCATGTACCAGACTAGGCATCCTATGCACAAGCCTTCTTAATAACCTTGTACTCAAGAACTGATACATAAACATGCTTAACTTATATTTAACCTTGACATCAACCTTATAATAATCATTATGTTTCCTAAAAATTCTCTCTCAATAGATATATAATTATTTTTCTTCAAATTATCTCTTGTCATATACCACTTCACTATGCATGTTTAACAAATGTACCTTGATATTAATGTCGTCCACCTTGACCTTGACATCAATGAAATCCACCTTTAACTTGATATAATGATATCCACCTTGACCTAGAAATAAAGGACAACACTTCTCAACAAACTCCACATTTTTCATTGATGTCAAATCATTCTTTAGATTGATCACTCATCTTGCTTAGGGTAGTCAATGTCCCTTTTTTGAAATTTCTCCCCCTTTGACATTAATGACAAAGGGTCTTGTATAAATATCATATGAATCCATACCTTCTTAATATAATAGATAAAATCACATAATTTAAAACATTAAGGAAACATTATCCCACTTAAGAAAATCATACCTCTTTTAGATGAATTCTAATAACAAGACCACTTCTCAATGTAGAACAACTTTGGTCACAAACTTGAATAGCTCCCCCTAAAACTAGGAATTCATCATGCTTATCCTACATAAATAATGTCTCCATGAGTCCCAATGGAGTCACCAATTCTTATAATTCACTAACATATTACAAATTTAATAGATTCATAGATCTCCATAATCTCA